>JAPDVU010000004.1:52863679-53333679 GCA_026230045.1 Corynorhinus townsendii
ATCTGTGAAGGTGTGAATGGTATCTATCACACAAGGTTGTTTCAGGATTAATCAGATAAATATTCACAAAATACTTAAAGTGGTGCTTGGCAAATAATAGTTGATTCATTGATATTAGCTTAACACACCTTGCTTCTTAACAGTCATCTTAGCCTGTTAGACCAGGAAGTTAAAATGAGAAAGAAAAGGTGATGCATGACAGACCACAATCTTAGACCCAGTTAGGGGAATTTTCCTGAGATCTTAAATAGGCCAGCTAGTAATACAATGAAAGCTTATTTAGATATAACAAATGGTTCTGAAACACAATAAACTTTATGGAATTCATTGATCTACTTCTAGGTAAATTTATGTTCAAGTGTTCTTATTGTTTAAAATATAAAAGAGAAAGGGAAAAATAATCAAATTAATAATTTAGGAAAAGAAATATAAGTAGCTTCAGAAAACAGAAAAATACTAACAATAAAATCATAAATTTAAAAAAATTCACATACTCAAACATAAATCTTAAGAAAGAAACAGCACAATTAGAAAAAGACAACATAAAAAAGTTACAAAAATATTAGGAAATTATAAAATATACAATGGATCATTATAAACAAACTAGAGGCCCAGTGCATGAAATTCATGTACAGGGGGCGGGGAGGGGAGGGGAAGGGTCCCTCAGCCAGGCCTGCGCCCTCTTGCAGTCCGGGACCCCAAGGCGTATTAAAAAATAATCCATCAATTCCAAGTAGTCAGTATCCGAGGATTTTAAAGAGGGATATTAAAAACTTGTACTATATCATATCATATTAATAAAAAACTGAATTGTTCAATAGACACCTATAAGACACTTAATCCTCATTCCTGTTAATGACATTTTTAAAAGGAATAATGACTACTCCCTAGACATTATTAACAAAATATTTTCCCAATTAATCCTGATATTATATTTCATGGGGACATATTATAGTGTTTTTTCCTAAATGAGAGTTCTTCAGAAACAGCCATCTAAAATGTTAATATGTACAGTTCTGAAAAAGGGAGGGCATGGTAAGAGAATATGTTATGAAGACTCCTTATCCAAATAATTGTGGGAAATGCTGAGTTGAACAAAGTTTAAACACTTTTTACCTCAGGACTTTTTGTAAACATTAATATGATGGTGAGAATTGCACATCTCAATGGACTGCAATCTTTTTCAGCTCAAAGCATAGTTCCCTCAAAATACAGTTTGGGAAATGTTGTCTTAATGGAATTCCTTTTATATTCAGATAAAATAAGGATGTCTGTTATATCTTACAACTTACATTGCTTTAGAACTTCTGACTGGTAAAAGCAGACAAATAGGCATGAACATTAAAGAAATGTGAAAAATACAGATTGTATTATATAATCATGTAACATTACATAATTATCTGTAACTATATTATCTATAACTATTATGATATATGTATACTTCCAGTAGCAATAAGACACATAAAACTTTATGCATCTTCTGGCTAATAAAAGTAGACTATATGAAAAAATAAAAATTTTATAAAAATAGAAATATTTTAATAAATGAGCAGACTTATAATATTCTCAATTAAAAAGGTTGACTATTACAATCAAAAACCCATTTGCATTTGCAGGAACTTAGGATAATTTTAAAGTTGCCTGAAAAATGAAAAGTGAGATGAAATTCTCTCACACCTGGATCGTGTGATTTAAGTTAGTAAATTATTTTGGAAAGCAACATGATAAAGCAAGTCATCAGTCTTTAAATGGATCAACCCAGGAATTCCACTTTGGAGTTCTAGCCAAAGAAAATAATACAAAATCTGGAAGTGTGGTATATGCAAAGATGTTCCACATTTCATTATTTATAATGTCAAAACCTAGAGAGAGCCTAATTGATAATAACTGCCGTTCCCAGATCATGCATCACTAAATACATGGCAAAATTTTACAGGTGTGAAAACTGAGCTCAGAGAGGAAAAATTACTTGCTTCTGGTCACAGAACAAAAGTTGTTGAGCCTACATTCAAGCCCGATTTCTAGATGAAGCCCATGCTCTGTTCACCATCTCACGCTGCCACCAAAGCTATAAAAACAAGGCACTATTTGAAATAGCATTGGCAAATATGTTCTCCCATGCAGTGGGCTTTCTTGTTGTTTTGTTGATGGTTTCTTTTGCTGTGCAGAAGCTTTTTATTTTGATGTCCCATTTGTTTATTTTCTCCTTAGTTTCCATTGCCCTAGGAGCTGTATCAGTAAAGATATTGCTATGACATATGTCTGATATTTTGCTGCCTATGGAGTTTTCTATAATTTTTATGGTTTCCCGTCTTACATTTAAGTCCTTTAGCCATTTTGAGTTTGTTTTTGTGTATGGTATAAGTTGGTGATCTAGTTTCATTTTTTGCATGTGTCTGACCAACTTTCCCAGCACCATTTATTGATGAGACCGTCTTGACTCCATTGTATGCTCTTGCCTTCTTTGTCAAATATTAATTGATCATAATGACTTGGGTCTATTTTTGGGTTTTCCGTTCTGTTCCATTGGTCTGTATGTCTGTTCTTGTGCCAGTTCCAGGCAGCTTTGAGAACCATGGCTTTGAAATACAGCTTGATATCTGGTATTGTGACCCCTCCAACTCTGGTCTTCTTTCTCAGGATTGCTGTGGCTATTTGGGGCCTTTTTTTATTCAAGATGAAATTTTGGAGAGTTTGTTCTAGGTCTGTGAAATATGTCGTTGGTATTTTAATGGGGAGTGCCTTGAATCTATAAATTGCTTTGGGTAGTAGGGACATTTTAATGATGTTAAAATAGACATGTAATACTTTAAACAATAAAAATGGCATTATTTAAAGAAGTAGCTCTCATTTAGTCTTCAAAGTATTATGACCCTTCACAATAAAGTTGTAAAAATCTTATAGTGAAATGGACAATGTTTATAATATTATAAAATGTTTTTTTAAAGCTGAAAGCATATATGTACACTATAACAACTAAAAGGGAAGAAAACCTACATGTCCAGAAAGAAAGGACTAGAAGAAAAGAGTAAAATTCCAGTATTTTTTTTTTGTTAAGATAATCACTTTATGGACAATATACACTGAGTGGCCAGATTATTGTGATCTCTGAAAGCATAATAATCTGGCCACTCAGTGTATTTGTATCTCAAATGGAACCAAAAGTATTTTAGACTTTTGCTGGAGATAAACCACCTATTTGCCCTGAGCTTTCTATCATCCAGTGGAAAGGGGAAAACTGATCAGGTGCAAGATTTATAGTATCTTTGATATCAAATGAGGTACTCAAGAGAAGTACACTGAGTGGCCAGATTATTATGCGTTAAGAGATCATAATAATCTGGCCACTCAGTGTATATTCTCTTGTTTCCAATTTGTTGGTAATGTAGTTATATTAATGTATCATAAAAAACATAAATTGAACAAAGAGTAAAAACCTTATGACACACGGGAGTAAAATCCATGAGAGAAAAGGTGTGGGAGCTGTGTCTAATACAAAATTTGTTTCTTTCACAGCACCTTGTATGTACTCTGCACATATTATGAACTAAACAAATATGCTGTGATTAGATTGAAGTATAGCTACATATTACATTTAGCTTTTTGCAAGAAATTGAATGCTCACCCCAAGCAACTATGGACAAGAAACAAAAAACCTTATCTGATTGAAATTACAAGGGAGATAGGAAGAATATAGTATCCATTTTGAAATTTGGCTTCAGCAGCGTAGTTTATTGATTTTATAATGTCCAGAGCAACTAAATGCAACAAACATAATGTGCCACACAGTACACTGTCTACAGTTACTTTTATCATCACCTAAATTTCAGAGAAGGGGTAAGAGACATAGATACACTATCAAAGAAAATTGATTTTTTTACAGCTAATGACCTGTGCTGGGTGGCAGAACACAGTATCAAAATCACCATTCTGCCTTCAGATAATTTCACCAGCCTTCCCTGCTGTTCCTCCGCCACTCCCCCAGTCTCCACCTGCCGCCAGCCACCTCACTCCCAGACATTCTGATGACCACACAAGGACGCTTCAAAACGTGACCCAGTAATTTGTAAGGCATCTTTGATCCATGGGGCCTTTTCCACTGTGGTACAGAGATTAAAGTCTCAGGAAGAGAAGAGTGGTGATATAGCTTTCAGGGAAATTGAATTTTTTGTACTAGAGGTGAGAACACTTAAGAGGACACTTTATCCTCAGTACAACATTTCCCTTACTTTAGGAAAACAGTTTGGCCTGGAATGGCAGCAGTGTACTCTGGATTCAACTGCCAGTTCTTCCCCTTTCTAGAAAAGGTATGTATTATGATGGGAACACTCCTCCCAATGTTATAACACCATAATCCCAGAACCATTGAACTCTAGAGAACAGTATTTAAAAATCTTTATTGTTGAAAGTATTACATATGTCCCCTTTTTCCCCATTGACCCCTTCTAGTCAACCCCCCACCCTAGGCCTTCAGTACACTATTGTCTGTGTCCATGGGCTACGCATGTAATTTCTTTGGTTGATCTCTTCCCACCCCACCCCAGTCTTAACAACTGAATTAAACTTACATCATATTCAGAGCAACACACGAGCCACAGGCAGCTGCCCTCCTGGGCCTCACAACTAAGGGAGGGCACTGGGAAAAAGCCAAATCACCCATGAGTCCTTTCTGTTCTCTCCACTTTTTGTTGAATCTGTCACTCATTACCACTTACTGAGCAGCAATGGCCAGGCTGAGATGAAGGAGACAAAGAGGAGTAGGGGAGAGATTCCCCCATTAGAGAGAGGTGTGTCTAGCTTACCACTGATACAGAGCAATGAACCTGAGTCCCCACTGAGAAAGGGGTCAAGATGTTCCAGCAGTGTATGGAAAGATGGGTACACTCCAATAATCCTTTTCATTTCATCTTTGAAAACAAAATGACTTAACAATATCAACAACGAGCCAACTCTATGTCTGACTTGGAATCGGGCAATAGAAAGAAAAAATGAGCTTAAATAATGTCACTTTATGGTTTTCAGAATTGGCTTAACAACAACAAAAAATGAAGTGGGGGTAAACCGAGAACCAAGGGAGAAACAATGGATTAACCTGAAGTAAAGAAGATTTTGAATATGTTTTTTGAAGTTTCGGGATTATTTTGAGGAAATTCTCCCATGTTAACAGAAGTATCATGGTAAAAGGAGTAATAAATAATCAAATTTATTAATGTAAAGTGCCTATTGCAGACTTCTTCACTTATTAATGTTTACTCAAGTTACTCTTGAGTAGATCATAATTGCTTTTAAACTTCCCCTTTAAATAGTATTGGCATCCTCCTCCTTCCTCTCCTTCCTTCCTCTTCTGTTTGATATGTCTTCTCTCAATTCACTCCTCTGCCCCCAAACCAAAATGCCCACTCCCTCAATTTAAGCAGCTAGCACCAAGCATTAGTTATAAGGGACAAATAGAATTACTAATCTGATTTAAGCAGCTAGCACCAAGCATTAGTTATAAGGGACAAATAGAATTAGTCCTTCCAGAAGGTACTGACACCTCAAATTTCCACCAACTCATTACTGACCTCAAGGACAAAAATCGTTGGAAGTAACCATCCTCAAGCACGTGAAATTCAGAGAATCCCTGACATTTAGCCATATTCTCTGAGACTCAACCTCTACAAATGCACACCCAACTCATGAGCTTTGTAAATTACTGTACATTTGTGGGCTTCTGGTAAAAATCAGTTATAGCTTTGTGCAATATTGACATCAAAATCAGAGTTCTCCCACTGTCTTTTTCTTTAAATTCTTCATTAATGTTAACTTGGTTTCTAAATTAATTTTAAAAGTCTTACTGGCCACAAACTGTAACTTCAAATTCTGATAGTGTGCAAATTCCTCAGAAATCCCCAACTTCCCTGGGTTGTTTTATTTTTTTCTTTTCAAAACAAATGGCATTGGAAATTAAATTGACTTTTTTATTTAAAATTCCAGTGTAGCTCAAAGTGAAGAAAAGAAACTATTAGTACTCAGGTAACCCAGAAGCCACATTTGCAATCAACAGAAAAAGCAAATTACTATTGTTTGCCCTGTCAAGTCTGGCTTAATAGGATTTTCCAACACATAAATTAGAAATCACAAAGAGCAAAAACTGCATGTGAAAGGGATGGACGTGCTTCACCATCCAGGCAACTCTGCTCTGTAAAATGAAGAAGATAAAGGAGCACCTGAAATGGAGCTAAAATTATAGTATGTAGGTGTAGGTATAGTTATATACAGGCATATCTCAGAAACATTGAGGTTTCAGTTCTAGATCACAATAAAGCAAGTTCTAATCCTTTTGTTGGTGGAGGGTCTGTTCTCTAAAAATAGACAGTAACTTGCATGAGTATTTGTAGAAGAGAGTTAAATGTAACATCTTTGGTAAACTTAGCAAGAATTACCTCAGCAAAGAAGAGTGGTTGCTCTGTGCCTCTTGAGGGTCTTTTGTGTGAGTACATACGATTATATACATGAAGGTAAAGGGCAATGTATAATGCTCTCTCTCAAACCCTGCAATTGGAGCTTCCCAATTAGGAAAGTATGGGTAATTGATCCAAGGGCAGAGATATTTAATCTAGAGCAGCAATCCTGTCAGCATAAGAGATCAACAGAAATTGTCCTTACTGGAGTTAAAATCTTTGTTCAAAACTCTGCAATTACACCAATGAGAGAATATAGCTTCATCGTTTTCTCAAAAGGAAACATGGATATTACTTTTTCCCTATTTGGGACAAACAGGAAATGGAATCCAACACATTCCATGAAGGGATTTCCAATATTTATCTCTTTCTCTTTCTCCATTGGCTATGATGAGAGCAGGGACCCAGCAGGAAGAATACATCCCCAGGTTTACATGAAATACTAGGTCAGGCAAAGAAGATGCTTCTAAATAAGAGCTAAATGGTACCTTTATTTATCTCCAATGTTATAAAAAGGATGAGCAGACTGTCTGTGGCTTAAGTCAGAAATCGTGAATCAGAAAAGCAGTTGCCACAAAGTTGATGTCAATTCCTGGAGCCATCTAGAGGGGAAAGACAGAGACACAGAGAAAGGAACAAAAAACAGGACTCATTTCCTGAGCACGAATGCATGCATGACAAGCTCTCTGCTATATGCTTGACAGATGTCTTGACAGTATGTCTCTACTATGTGGTTCCAAAAAGATAGAAAGACTATTCAATTTTTTTAAATCAACCTAAATGGAAGACTATGATTACATTAAACTGTAAATGACAATAGTTAAGTCTCAATGGAAAAGGCATTTCTTTTTTAAGAATTGTTCAAGGTGATTATTTAACCTACCAATATGTGTTTGATCACCCTAGTATTGAGCAGGTTGAAAAATTTGCTATTCCAATTTGAAGTCCTGCGAAAGCACAAGTCTTCTGGTTCAAACCTCTACGAATGCCAGTAATCATTGCTACATTACCTTCATTGGCATAAAGATATGTTTGGGGGAAAAACTGCCTCACAAATATCACCCGACTATATTTAAAGCTGATAAATAGACAACAAAAGCAGTGGTTCTCAAGGGTTAGATGGATAAGAGTCCCCTGAGTATGTATATGTCTGTGCATCAGGTACTAATCTGGAATGGGGGCCTAGGAGTATGCATTGTCACAAACAACCAGGCGGTTCTTATGTAGATGGCTGGGCTCACTCTTTAAAAACACCCACCTACTGTTTAGTGTTTGGCATGACAGGATGGCCATAATTACTCTTATAGTCTGAGGACCGCGTTCTAGCTACAGAGATGTCAGTCAATGTTGGTTGAATTTATTACTTGAACCAGTGAAATTAAGGCTGACACAAAAGCCCCTGGGAAATAGAATCAAGGTTACCAAATAAGCTATTACGAAGCCAAAGTCAGAGCCACCTGAAATTTGGCTTCAGATCCTCCCTGCTTATACCCACTTCAACTTTTCTGACTTTTTTCAAAACAGCAACATCTACACAAACAGCTTTTATCAGAGCCTCCAACTGTGACAGATTATTACTTAGCGACAAACCTGGAGTTCCCAGGCACTGCAGGGCTGGTGAAGAGTTGCTGCTACTGCAAGATGGTCAGGAGCTTCTGTTGCAGTGAACCACAGCTGCACTCACAGTGTGTCATTCTTTCTTCCTCACTCCTTTGCTGGGCTGAGACTAGCTGCTCCATAATGGCTTCCTTGTTCTTTGCATCTGCTTTCCTGGCAACTTGAAAATCTGTCTCCTTAGCTTGCCAACACCTGGGGGCCAGGTAAAAACTATCATGTTCTACAGTTGTTTTTTTACAATCCTAAAAGTCTCCCAATTTCATTTCTAAAGACAGGAATAGAAATGTCAAGAAATGCATAGGTAAGAATGACTGCCACCATTCCTAGACAGCCTCTTCCTGCCAGGCTGTCTCCTCTCAACAGTGCCCGTCCTGCTTTTCACACACACGTCTGTGCACTCATGATTCAGTGAGCATGCCCTTCACATTAGCACTAATGGAAAGTAGGCTTGTGCCCTGAGGATATAATGGGCCAGCCCACCTGAAGAAATAAGACTTCTAAATGCCTGAGGCAAATTGGTACCTGCCCACGAAACATCTCAGCAGGTACACGGGGGCAGTCCCACCCAGTTAAATCAGACACAGTCCCTGCATTTCCAGCCACATTTCCGTTGCCATTCTTAAACTTCAGAGAAGTGGAATGCACCCCAGCTAAGCTTATCTGGAAACTCTGACTTTCATCTTCATGGAAAGAAAAGGGTTTTGAAAAGAAAATTTAAATTAAACTTCAAACCTCATTAACCAGCTCTCCAGGGGCAGGCTACTGGCAATGAATCACAAGGCTACCCTGCCTAATGGGAACCATCAGCTGACAGGGGAATCTTAGAGCCACCCTGGCTGCCTGGCTGCGCAGCTACTGCTTCGGTGAGAGTCACTCATGCTACAGCCTGGAAGTGGGTTCGCCTGCAGGGCCCAAAGGGCACCTTTAACGGGCATGAGGGAAACTTGGGTTTGTTATTCTGCCAACTCGTTTGTTATCTCCCCAAGGTTTATTTGTATTTATGAAGCATTTTCATTTTATGTAAAATGCATTAATGAGAAAGTAAAGTCATTCTTCACTTTATTTTCTGCACCACATGAATTTTTCTGACCTCTGACCTTCCAGTATATTGCAGTAACATTCAGGAAGGCCAAAGAGTCAAGAAAACTAAGTCTTGATTGGGAGGCAAAAAAAATAAAATTAAAATCATGCACACAGGTGCAAGGAAAGACAATAATCAAGTAATTTGCATAGTATTTCTGAATTTTCTCAGAAAACTTCCTATCTATTATCCTTCTCAATGCATGCATCATCCTTTCTGTCCTGAAATAATTTTAGGTATTAAAATGCAACTATAATTATTTCTATAGGAAATGTCAGGCTGAAAAGAGCAAACTCTAGTGTGCTTTCTGGTCATGTTTCTCTCTTTTAAAGTAGATTTAATGAGCAGACCTCCAGGGCTCAAGGGGGAACACCACAGTGATAATCCTCCCTTTCTCTACACAATCACCCACACTGAGTTTCTATAACCACAGTTCTCTATCTCCCACTTTCACCAGGCCAGCCTGTCTTTTCCCAGTCTAACTCTTGAGCTACACCCAATGTCCACTTTATTGTCAAAGTTCACAATGACTTTTCAAACACTTGCTCCCTAATAGTATATGGTGTTGCTAGATGTTTACAGTTATCGCAGACATGTAAATTTGGGACTAATAAAGTAATTAGGATAATAATTATTCCTGTTTATTGAACACTTTGTACAAGCTATACACCAGGCACTTATAACTACCTGGTAAAGTAACTACATGGCAAAGTAGGTGTTACACTCATTTCATAAGTGACAAAACTGCAGAAAGGATCAATGACTTGCCACACTTCATATTGCTAGTACTGATAAATTAGAGATTCTAAATAAGATCTGTTTGGTGGCAATGCCCATATTCTTAATCACTACACACAATCTCATGAATAGACAGGAGTCCTCCTATTTCCAACAAATCCTTTCTTAGACTTGACATTACTGTCTAGGAAGAAAGCATACACAGAACGTTTGACAAGTTTTTTGCTTGTTTTTTTTTTTTAACCATGGCTGTAATTATCACTGTTGCTATTGCTGCTGCCAAAACATCTTTTAATTATTCAAATACTGCTAATATTTTTGATAATTTCATGCTTTATAAACAATAATACTCAACAAGACATTCTTTTAGCACAATCAAATGTACCTATGCGAACACTCAGTGAATGTCAGTTTTAGAAACTATTAAGAATAATGACCTTTAAAATGTTTAATATGTTTTTATTTCAGAGAGAGGAAGGGGAAAGGAGAGAGTGATAGAAACATCAATGATGAAAGAGAATCATTGAATGGCTGCCTCCTGCACACCCCCTACTGGGGAATGAGCCACACGCTGGCATGTGCCCCGACCAGGAATTGAACCATGACCTCCTGGTTCATAGGTCACACCGCTCAACTACTGAGCCACGCCAGCTGAGCGGTACCATTTCTTATTAGTGCTCCATTGATATTAAATTGGTCCATCATCATAGATGTCTATATTTTCATTTGATTTTGATGTTTTAATGCATGCATTTTGTTGTCATTTTATGTTTTTAAAGTTGATTCCCTCCCACCCACGTGCACTCTAGTACCTACAGCCTGGAAGTGGGTTCGCCTGTAGTACCCAAAGAGCACCTTTAATGGGCATGAGGGGAACTTGCATTTACTATTCTGCCAACTCGCTCCCAAGATTTATTTGTATTTTTGCCCATAGTAGAAGTTCGGCAAATGTTTGATTTGACTTGAGCCATTACTGGTATATTCATTCTCTAAAATCCAAAGAAGAGTAAAAAAATCCATCCAGGGAGCTGTTAATCTTCTAAACTATTAATTAAGGCACAGCCATCTATAACAGCAACATTAAAGACTGCTAAGTCACTTATCTTGAAGTCTGTAAAGCAGATTTCTGTTGGCGGACTTGAACAGCTCAAAGCATCTGCAATATGAGTGAAGAGGTCAATAATCCATACATTAAGTGGTCACTAAGTACTAAAGCTCTTTGAAATAATAGGCCATTAGGGCTAAGATAGTTTCATTCATGGATATAAAACTGACTTTCCAAATAGTCTCTAGATATGAATTTCTAAGCTAGATCACTCAAGATGTACTGAGAAAGGTATGTGTTCAATCACTTAACACCTTCCTTAGCAATGTGATACAAGTTATGTAAGGTAGGTACAAGAAAAATTATTGTTCCTAAAGAACTTAAAATCTAGTTGAAGTCTTATCTAAACAGATCATATCATAATAATTAAAAAATCCATATTGTAAATGTGCAGTATTGTTGGAAAGGAGACTATTGTATCAAAGGAGGTTAATGTACCATCTGAAGTGAGCCTGGCTTAGTGGGAGAGAATCACAGACTGAAAGTAACAAAGGACATAGAAACTAACCTAAAATGAGGGGATCACACACAGAGCAGTAGCAGATTCAGGATGTCTCCTCAGTTTCCCAAAGTCCCTCCAAGCCACCAAAATAGTGCACAGCTGTCCAAGATGAGGCAGATGAAAAGTATAAGTAATAAGAAATGTAAATGGTCTAGGCAGAAATTGTTAGACTGGGTTTTAAAATATATACAGCTTTGGGCTTTGTAAAAAAAAATAACAAAAAGCATAAGGACTCAGAAATACTTAAAATAAAAGGCTAGAAAAAGAATGTATCACTTAAATATTAGCCAGAGGTTGGATTAATACCAGAAAAAATAATTTAATAAGAATACATTTTAGACATTAAAGAATGTTACTGGGGAAGATTTATCTCTAATCTCAAAATGAATGAGACCAAAAAAAAATGATAATACTGCAAGAAAAAGTTGGGGAATTTTAGCATACCTCTCTCAAAAATTGATAGATGAAACAGACAGAAAATGAATAAGGTGATAGGAGATGGAAAAAACTATAAAAGAATTAAGCTTAAATGACATATATAGAACTCTGCATATAATAATTCAGCACTAAAAATACTTTATGATAACTACCACACAATAGACCAAAAACAGAGCTCATTGAATATCGAGAAATCACTGTAATAAAGCCCATGTTCCTTGGCCATAGTGCAAGTAAATTAAATTAAATAACAAGGCAAACCATAGAGACAGAAATCAGATCAGTTGTTGCTGAAGGCTGGGGATAGACTAAAAGATGGATCAAAAAGGAGCATGAGGGAATTTTATGTGTAATGGGGGGATTTATATTTGATTTTAATAATGGATTCATGACTGTATATATTTGTCAAAACTCATCAAGCTATACACATAAAATGGGTAAACTCTGTTGAGAGATGATAGTAGAAAACTCCTATTCTGTCATCTTATTGATGTCATCCTTCTCAAAATATTTTTAATACAAAAATAATAGTCTATCATTTTCTCATCTTAGTTATAAACATTGGCCCAAAAGTCAAAAAATAAAGTATTATCAAAAAAAATCCAAATACATTATCTCTACAGCAAAAGAAAATATCCCATGTCAATAATACAGTCACACAAAATCCCACACTCAGAATGTCACCATCTTGAAATTCTTCATAATTTTATCTTTGAATTTGGTGAGGGAAGGCTGATGAGACAATGGAGCATGTACTGGGACCTTAGATGCTTGTCTCCCACCATGCATTGCCTCCTCACCTCTCAAGAATTCTCAGCTGCATGCTCCCTGCCCCCCAACTAGCAACTGTTGCTGCCATCTCACCCCAACGGGTCCTAGGAGTAGGTTGAGGTTGGACATAGAAGCCCCAAGTAGGATAGGGTGCAGAACAACTGGGAGGCTCTGCACTCGCTGTGTAAGTATCCCTGATCCTGAGGGAGAACATTAAATAGAAAATTTTTAAAAAATAAGTCAAGGCAGAAAATTTTTTCCTACTGTTTGAAAAGGGTCCACATTTGCATATTGTACTAGACTCCACAAATTATGTAGCCAGCCCTGTAGACCTTATGTTCTCATCATTCAGCCATTCCCAAGCCCATACTGGAAGCATCAGTTATAGTAAACTTTATTTTGATGTCCAAACAAGCCAACCTCACGTTTTCCCTCGCTTCTACACTCACTGTTATATCTTCTCAGGTATCTTCTGACCATTGCCACTCCAAGGCCACAAGGTGTACTTGAACAGTGCTCCCCCTCTCCCTGTCCATGTGCTAATATACTGTAAGTGCTATTTCATTGTCTCTATTGCTATTCCTATTTGACTTGTAGGCTCTGGGATGGGAGGAGCTGTGATTGTTTTTCCCCAGCCACCTAGCATGGGCTAATGAATGAGCCTTACATTTCTATAGCATGCTCTGATTTCCCAAACATGCACGCATGTGCACACACACACACACAGGCACCATCAGCAGGTTTATATGATTATACTTATTTTACAAATGAAGTAAAGAAGCTTCACTGAAGTTAAATGATCTGCCTAAGGCCACACAGGCTATATCGCCCTCCAGAATAACTCCTGGCAAAGAGACCATTCTAAGTCCTTAGGAGATCAAGGAGGGAGATCAGCTGAATGGGAGAAGACAGATTTTTTTTTATTATTCTTATTTTAATCTTTATTGTTCAAAGTATTACATATTACCCTTTTTCCCTCCATTTACCCCTTCTAGCCCACTCCCACCCTTCACCCCAAGCCTTCACCACCCTATTGTCTGTGTCCATAGGTTATGCATATATGTATATGCATATAAGTTCTTTGTTTGATATCTTCTCACCCACTCACTCTCACCTTCTGATATTTTTGTTGTTTTTAGTTGGAGTGACCAAAAACATGGATGCATGTTAATAAGTCTTGCCATTAATACATCTTTAGAAATGCTTTCCTCTCCACATTGAAGATATAGTACAAATATAATTTAAATATTAAAGCTTAGCGTTTTAAGGCACTGTTGTTAGTTTAGACTCAGAGCGTGTGGGGGTAGCTGCAGAGGGAGAAGTTTTGATGGTGTAAATATGAAAAGCCAAAAATAATTATACATGAAAAGACCAGGACAGTCACAAAAGGAGAATTCATGATCAGCTGGAATGCAAAGAGGATAAAACTTTTTCCAATAAAGGTTTTAAAGTTCCTTCATTGCCACAACATGGAGAAAACAGCCACCTCAAAAAGAGGATGCTAACCTTTGCAAGAAAAGAAAGCAAATGACGGGGATTTTGGTTTACAGATGAGGAAATGCAACAACCACTGACAAGCTTAACAAGAATTCAGTGACAAAGCATGTAACAAGGACAAGACGTATGTACCCATGTGTTTGTTCACTCCAACTAACAACAAAAAAATAATCCCATTCAGCTGCTCTCCCTCCCTGTTCTCCTTGGGACTTAAAGTGGTCTCTTTGCTGGGAATTACTCTGGTGAACAGTATACCAGAAAATTTTAAAAGAATCCTGTGCTCAGAAGGGCACCATCTTGGTTTAATGCTCTGTTGCAGCCACCTGGAAACTCTTACTACCTTTTTAACACCATTTCCCACGTTTTCATTTTGCACAGGATCTCACATATTATAAAGCTGGTCCTGACAGTTGGGTGAAAAAAAATCTATTTAGCATACAACATGCAGGAAGCTGGACAGGACAAACTACACTCAACAGCTATGAGTGGCTAGCTAGTCAGATAAAGGGAAACCTCTGGGAGACCCCACAAGGGCCAGAACCTCTGCCCCGGTGCCCTGAGGCCACTCACACCTTCCCCTACACCAGGGGCCCACTTTGGAAACTAGGGTGGAATTTTAAGAGGGAGAAACAGCAGTATTAAAAGCTTTAAATTTCAATCAACTGAATATTTATCCAAAACATGAAACCAAGATATCTTTACAAATTTAAGTTTTTAACCACCATTTTCAGATACTGCACTCAAAACAAAGGAATAGCTATAGTAAGTAAAAGTGTCCTTATTTCCCCATCTACATCATCGCATGCCAATTTTTACTCCTCTATAGAAGGAAAGTCATGTCCTCTCAGAAAATGAACTGTTTCTGGTTCAGGAAAAATATGTTGCCTTCCCACACATGAGCTTCCCGTGAATATTTTTGGTGCGTGTGCCCTCATTTGAGACACTATTTTGTTACGCTTTCTAAACAAAGGGTGGTCAGACACTGGTTTGGGGTTTGGGGAGGCTATTTTGTCCTCTTTCAACAATCATCTGGACAGATAGCTCTAAATAGGCCTATATTCATGGTACTGGCAGTAAAATACGACAATCCAAAAAGATATGTAAAATATACCTTCCAGGGCAGATTTTTAAAATATACCAGGCAGCATGGCTTAGTGGTTGAGCATCAACCTGTGAACCAGGAGGTCACGGTCTGATTCCCAGTCAGGGCACATGCCCAGGTTGTGGGCTCTAACACCAGTGCAGGGGGAAGGGGGGTGCAGGAGGCAGCCAATCAATAATTCTCTCTCATCATTGATGATTCTCTCTCTCTCTCTCTTTCTACTCCCTTCCTCTCTGAAGTTAATCAATATGTATACCAGATCGTTGGTTATTGTTTTTATTTCTAAGTTTCTTATAAAAACACGTGAAATAATTCTTTTCTTTAAATTAAGGCCACTCAGGCACAGTAAATATGATCTCCCACTTAGGAAAACATTTCATTACTTCAAAATAATGTAGTTGGCCATAAAATGCCCTTTCCTTATGAAGTTAACAGGTAAACTTACTGGTATTACTCTTCCTCATCTGTTTCTCCTCCACACACACGCTTTCTTCACCTAGAAGTCCCCTGATCTGTTTCCCCTGCTCCTTAACTTAATCCATTTGGTGCTTCTTGTGCTGAATTTTATTAAATGAGACGAGAAGGTCATGGTGAAGCAGTCAGAGAGCTCTGACAAAAAGGCATCTATAGTTTCCTATCCCCAAGTTAGGATAACGCGTGTTAAGCCCACAGTGTTGCACTTTGCGTGTAATAGGTCCTCACAAAGAGTTAGTCACTTCCATCATCTTGCTCCAGTTATGCTCTCTCCACTGCCCTTTCTGGGAACCTACCTGAACCATACTTGTTAAGAAAGCTAGTCAAGGATGCCCAGGGAGATCATGAGCAAAAGCATTGCTGTGAAAAGCTAATTAGGTTATAAAGGGCTTAGTGATTGCATCGTAGTGTTGTGGTGAATGTCACCTGATAACTTATTACAGTGTATCTCAATTTTTCTATCCATATCAAAGTACTAGAAGACAGAGAGCATGCCTTTCTGGTTCATTGCCACACCTCAGCAGCCAGGAGAGGACATAGTAGGCCCTTAATAAATATGTGTTAAATGAATAGGCAAATTAAACAAATCATAAATGATGACATAGAAAATCACGTAGCCTAATCCATTTCACAGTGGCTCAGAGAGTTGCCCAAGGTCAATGGAATATGCAGTTAACCCTAAAAGTAATGGATTTCTAGGTCCCACTGCACAGATCCCTGAATTATCAGCACTTTCTCCAACTGAAATAACATGAACATAATTTTCTTCCCAATTATTCTGGCTGAAAGATATACAGAAGGTTTCGGGGGTGAGAGATTTATGGCACAGCTTCTGGGAAAGCCTAGAAACACCATGGGGCAACTGCAAAAGGTCTTAAGGTAATTAAATCGAGAAGCCAAGGGACCCCTGGAGGCCTGCACCATAGGCAGGGGGACTGTGCTCCTGGAGGAAAGCACTTTTGCTGACGTCCATTATATAAAAGATCCTTATGCAAGCAAGATGAAAGCAAGTACAAGAAAGGAAAAATGCCTATGGTTTCCTATTGTTTCTAAGGTTCTCATATACACTGACCTCTAACATAGCCTTCAGCTCAACTGAAAGATTTCCCTCTACCATTATAGCAAGGTGGCCAATTCACATCCTAAAACTCAGATATGCTGCAACTTCTTTTGTATCCCTCTGACCGAACTAAACCCCTCATGTGCATCTCCATCGCACTGGGAAATAGAAGGATGGAGAAGATAGAAATGGAGACAGTTGAAAAAGAAATTTTAAATTAATAAAATTAAAGATTTCTCTATTTAAACTGGTTTAAAAGAATTTCTTTAGGTCTCATTTGGAAAAATACTCAGTCTATAGTTTTCTTTATGACATCCCCACATTTTTTTAAGAGAACATGGCATGTGGGTATAAAGAGTAGCTTGCAAGCCTTCAGTGTAATGGGGCCAACTGAGGTTGGGACTAAATCAGCCTCAGAGGGTCTTCTGGGTCCTGTCAGCAGGGCAGCTTTGGGCCTTGAGGTCCTGTTCTGTGACCACTGGGGGGCAACACTGTGCTGGGACAGCAGCTGGTGTCTATGTACAAGGCTATGCATCTCTGCTTAAGAAGGACTCCCTGATTCCTGATTGCCCATTCTACATCTGTATGTTCCCCCAACAGGGCCCATGGGAACTTTGCGATCCTCTTCACCCCAGTCACTGGCTTCAGAGACTGAGAAGTGCCAGGCTCATCTCTAACCCATGGCTAAATTATATCCTGCCAGTATGTGCATCAGGTTCAACATATTGCTACTCAGACAGGTGGCTGCCTCCCCAGGCTACTGCTAGGGAAGCAGGACATTCTCTTCTACCCTTTCACTTCTGCTTCCTACTTGGTGAGAACATCCTAAAGGTTATATCCCCTTTCTCTATCCTGTGGATATATTTGTTCTGGTAGGTATCTGCCCTGGCCTTTTGTAGGCATAATAATTAGTGGGTAATGAAATATATGTTGGCTTATATTTCCAAAAATAGTATACATCCATTTCACTATAATCTCAGAGAGTTCAAGAGGATATAGGTTTGACTCCTATTATTTTGGCCAGGCATTGTTCAAAGATTAAGCTACAATATAAATAACATAAAAAACACAGTAAAATTCTTACTAAATGTAGTAGCATTTCCAAGTCATAATTAAGCTTTGGTTTCTTTATATTTATAATGTGGATAACAATGCCTGCTTTGCCTACCTCTTCTGGATATAAGAAAAATACTATAAAAGCTATAAAGTTTGGAGAAATGAAACTCAGGATTGGAAATCCATAAAACAAGTTTTGTTCTTGAGCCCCAACCCTGTGGCATAATGGAACCCACTACATACATCAAGAAAAGCCTGACCAGACATCCCCTGACAATCTCTGAAGGATCAAGCATCAGTGTGCCATCACACAGCATAACGCTTGGTGGGGAATACAAAGGTGTTATTGTTGAACCAGATCCTATATGTACTCTATTATATTCTTAGAAAAAGCCACATTTACATGAGCGTGGTTGAAAAGATTTTCTGCAGAGCAACCATTTTATGGGAACATGAGTGTAGGGTCGGTTTGATTGAAGTGCACATGGCAATCCTTGAAGACTGATTTAATCCAAGGAAATGCCTGTCAGCCTCTGGAACCCTTGGCTGCAGTAGTTCAGAGCCCACAGATGCTGCAAACATTTTAGGAGCCTTCTTCTGGCTAGCAATGGGACACATTTTGAATCAAATAATTCTGCAGATCAGGCTTATTCTGTAGTAGTCCTCCAAGTATCTGGAACCCTTTACTGAGAATGATTATATTGTGTAGTCCCAAATCCACTGCAGGTTGTACCAGCAAGGACCCACCTCAAAAGATGGGCAGGAACACAGAAAGGCTGGGAAATGCAGTGGCATGATGTCCAGCCCAGGATGGAACTTACTCCAGATGCCGGGCTCTCCCTCACTCCTGCGATTGCGTCAGGGTCCACATGCCCCATTTTCTCCACATGTATCTATAGAGTGAACGCTTCATTTCACCTTTGATTGAAAATGTCAGGTGTGTGTTTTTGTCATGGCTAGATATGCAAAGTCCTAAATATATATGAGGAAAGTTTGAGAATTTAGAAATAGCACTTTATTAGTTGTGGCTTTCAGATGCCTTTTAACTCATCCAAGAGTGGTTGCTCCCATCTCACCAGCTAGACCAGTGGTCAGCAAACTGCGGCTCATGAGCCACATGTGGCTCGCGAGCCGCGGTTTGCCACTCTGTTGACCAATGAGTTTGCCAACCACTGCATAAGGCATTACTCTTACCCAGAAGTTTTGACTTCAGGTTAAAGACATTAGTACAATATTAAAATGTTTTTAAGAGTTTTTCCTTAAGGCAGTGGTTGGCAAACTCATAAGTCAACAGAGCGGCAAACCGCAGCTGCGGCTCGCGAGCCACAGTTTGCCGACCACTGAATGATCCCTAACTGGTGGTCTGTGCTTCCATTTCGTGAACTACTTTCTCATGCATTGCCTTATGTGATTGTCTCATAAAATCCTGACATAACAGCAACACAGGCATTGCTATCCCAAAGAGCGAAGGACCCAAAAATAACACGTGGAAAACATTCTCTTCTGATAATGAGAAGAGCCATGATGAATGCCCAGGTCTCCTAAGTGCCAGGTGAATAGCTCTGCCTTTTCTCATGGCTTCTCAATCACAGATGCATTAAGGTTTATTAAAAAGAATGACAGGCAGTCACGCTTCTTTCAGCTGTAGTCCTTGCCTTGACATGTTTTCTTATATGATTTTCAAAAGGTAGATACTGCAAACTCCCAAATCAATGTTCTTACCTATTCTATTCCTCTGTTCACATGATTCCGTGCCAGCATGGGGAAGATGAGTAGCAATCATTTGTCTCCCTAATTAAAAGGTTCAGAGCTATCTGTTTTTTTCATCTCTCAATACAAGATACAGGTAAAGATAGATATTGGGATTCTGAAATGGTATTGATTAGCCTTTACCAAATAAAATGTGTAATTTATGAAGATATAAGATTCCAGCTGACTTCTGACTAGAAGAAAAAAATACACTCATCTCATAAAAACAAGCAGTATACGGCATGCCGCCAATAGGAGATATTTTATATCTGAAATGTCAAGGTCAGGAAGGGCCAGAGTGCTACTGGCTTCCACTTCCAGGCAGCACTACACCTAGCTGAGTAACTGAGTCGCGCTCTGGAGAGTCTTGGGACAGCAGCAATACAGATGCCTACTCTTTCACCTTCTAGATTCCTAATGAAATTATAAAAAACATTTATATTTACACTTATATTTTTAATAAGTCTATATTTAATAAGTCTGTATTTAATAGGTCTACATTTATACAGAGCACAAGGCAGAAGATTTCATTCAATTCTGCCAAATGCTAACAGGATTGAAGGAAGAATATAAGGCCAATCCATGATTATCCTTGTGGACAAAGAAGTCAGTGAGGACAGTCAGCAGGTCAATCTGAAAGGACCAGACGAGAGGCAGGAGCTGGGGTAAAGGGCTGTCTGTGGACACTGAGGTGATATCTGAGTGCAATAGTGGCATCAAGAGATGCTAGGAATGCTGCCAGCCACACCAAGAGGGGAACTTGATGAAAGGCCTAAATTTGAAAGAAAAACATTTAGAAAAATATAGAGTGATACCTTCTTACCCTTTGAAAAAAAGTGAATTCTTAAGACTAAAAGAATAAACAAATTAAAATATTGATAAATGTGACTCACTTAAAATTTATACATTTGCTCATCAAAAACCATTGAAAAGGAGAAATGACAAGTCACACACCTGAGGAAGTTATTTGTAATGAATATAACCTATATCATATTCATACCCAGAATCTATATATAATTGCTATAAATCAATAAGAAAAAGATTATACACTCCCAAGCAACAACAACAAAATTTGGGTTTCATTAAAATTAAAACTTTTGTGCATAAAAGAACATTATCAAGAAAGTGAAAAGATGACCTGCAGAATAGAAAGTTTGCAAACCATATATCTAATAATGGTGCCATATCCAGAAGATATAAAGAACTCCTACAACTCAATAACAAAAATATAAACAACCCAACTTTTAAAACGGTAAAGGACTTAAATAGATATTTCAATGGAGAAGGTATACAATCACACATGAAAAGATGTTCAATATCGATAGTCACTAGGGAAATGCAAATTAAAACCACAATGAGATACTGCTTTATACATACTAGTCTGGCTATAGTTTTTAATAGGAAATAAGTGTTGGAGAGGATGTGTAGAAAATTGGAACCTTTGTACATTTATGATAGGACTGTAAAATGGTTCAGCTTCTGGGAAAATAGTTTGGCAGTACTATATCTTAAAAACACAGAATTCTAAAAGTAAGATTTCCATGACCCACCAATTTTATTCCTATTTATATATACCAAAAGAATGGAAAACAAGGATTCAAGCAGATACTTGTATGTCAAAGTTCAGTTCAGCATTATTCTCAAAAGTCTAAAAAGTAGAAACAACCTATATGGCATTACACATATGAAAGGATAAACAAAATATGGTATATACCTGTAATGGAATATTATCTAGTCATGAAAAAGAAATGTAGTTCTGATACATGCTACAACATGGATGAACTTGAAGACATTACACTAAATGAAAGAAGGGGAAAATATTATGTGATTCCATTTTCACAAATATCTAGAGTAGCAAAATTTATAGAGACAAAAAAGAAAGAGAAAGGATACAAGGAGTTTCAACTTATTGGTAACATTTAGTTCTTAAACTGAGTGGTGAATACAGTTATTCATTGCATTACTATTTAGGGCTTTTTTTGTTTTAACATTTTAAAAAAAGAAAATTTAAAAAAATCATGCAATTTTTTTGTATATCTTGTGAAAGGCACTGCCTGACATTACTGATCCCGAGCTACACAGTGCATGATCTACTTCTGGGTAAAACAAGTGCAAGAATGTATAATATCTAAAGCTCATGAATATCATATTGTATAATAAAAGGATGGAGAAAGGTAGCCCATAAACCCTATTGTCAAATCCTGGGAAAATAATTCCATTTAACAGTAGACACAAGAAATGGAGAGAAAAATATATATCTATATTTCATTACCTTTCAATTCCCTTTCTATTTGGAGGGTTTGTGCCAGATTTATTTTTTCTTATCTAATTTCTTTAAGTGCTTCATTCCCATGAGCCATATGAAATTTATGTTTAGAGAGGTAAGGCCTGGATATGACCAAATAAATGCTTTACCCTTGGATACCCATACATGAGGCTGTAGAAACTCCATTCCATATTTTCAAAGTTTGACACACTCAACTTGGCTAAGTTTGAATATGTTTCACAATACTCTATCCATTTCCCACATACTAAGTAAAAAACCAGGGGTCATTTTCACATTTTCCTTATTTAATAATTTTCATACTATCCTGAATGCAACTTTATATATTCAATAGTTTCACACCAGCGTGTGGAAGTGGAAAAGGACACTTTATGGGTACCCAACAAGAATTCACAAAATTAGTTACACCAACTTTTATATTAATGTAAGTATATTCTATATTTAATGTTAAATCTTCATTGTAAAAATATATATATAATCTTTAAGGGCCACCCTCTATTGTCAAGGGAGCAAAAAAGTAAAGTATATTCCCTGTTTTATCATAGGAGTGAAAGTTAAGGGGCTTGACTCACATCACATATTAGAACTTGATGACTTAATAAAATTATCTTGCTTAACATGTGCAACAACTGTATTATTAAATTAAATATTATTAATAGTTACTATTATCATCATTATTAATTATTCACAGGTGCAGACTCAGAATGGAAAATGAAATTGCATATTTTAATTCCTATGTGGCTTCTGGAACATGATTTTCATCTCTATCAATGATATTGTACCCTTACCCCAGTCCAGAGTACACAATAAATTAGTTTCTACTCTGCCTCCTTGGTGACAAGTAGCAGTGTACAACATCAACTCACCTTATTGAGAAAATGGTCACAGAGGCTTCTCTTCATGTATTTTGAATTTTTCCATCATTGAGGAAATATTCACTATATATAATTGCATGCTTTCTAATACTGATTTCCTTCAAATTGGATTTTTCCCCCATAGATTTTAAAACTACTTCCATTAGAGAAATGTAAAAACAGTTGTAATTTCAGCAATTTGCCATTTCCCTCCTTTTGGGATAGCTTTAACTCATTGCATCTGAAGGATAAATAACTAAATGATCTTGAAATATTTAATGTGAAAGAGTTGCCAAGATTTTCAACACAAGAAAGCACATCTAATATACCACAAAAGGTAACTTGAAAAACAGAATATTTTTTAGTAGATATATAAACTCCTATTTAACTACTAGCACTTTCCATTTCCTTCTTCCTGCCCTATAATGAGCCATTCCATGTTTATTGGTATTCAACTCTGCTACTAGTGCCACTCAATAGATAGTTAAGGCTTTGAGAAGCTATACACACACACACACACACACACACACACACACACACACACACACACAAAGTAAACCAAACAGCAAGGAAAAGCAACCAAATCATAATTGCTAAGAGCCCTTTGGGGGTAAAACAGAGTAGTGTGTCTTAGATTGTGGAGATTTAAACATGCCATAAAATTGTATCCAGCATCCTGCAGTGGGCCAGTGGACTGCTTTTACATCATGTCCCATCTCTGAGAACTGCAGCCATCCAAAGAGTAATAGTTTTCAATGAGTTTAGATATTCACTATCCAATTCATCCAGTTTTCCACTGGCCTAACACAAGTCATCTGAATCAGAAGTACTCCCTACCAAGAATCAAACTTTAAAGAGGAAGACTATTGGGGGAGTATATATAATTTTGGCATTATGGGTTTATAATGAGAATGTGACCCCCTCACTCCACATAAAACATTTTCCTTGGATCCCATCTCTGACCAAAGAATCCTCAAATTGCATTTCTTAGAAGGCTAGTCTTAGCCAAGTCCATGGGCATTGGGAGCTGTGATCATTTAAGATATCAACTTTCCCAACTACTAAAAGTAAATCCCAAAAAATAACTGAGAGGAAATCACATGTCACTTTGAAGACTTATTAAAACAATATAAAGAGACTGGAAAACTCGTTTGAGGTTTGTTTGTTTTTTTTTTAATAATAAGATAGAACCCTTTTAGTAGCGTGGGTTTCTGAGGATCACTCCCAAGGCATAATAAAATAATAACTCACACTGACAGTGCACTCACTATGTACCAGGAGTTGTTCCAAGGCTTTACATATATTAAATCACATTTTCTCATAACTCTATGATATATATTCTACTAATATTCTCATTTTACAAATGAGGAAATTGAAGCACAGAAAGGTTAAGTAATTTGTCCATGGATACACAGACAGTGAGCAGGAGAGCTAAGAGTCAAACTCAGAAAATCTGTAGTCCACAGTTTTCACTGACCTACTCTGGTATAGTCCAATGTAAAGCATGAATCAAAATACAACCCAAAACAAAACTAAAAATTAAATAGTTAACATTTTCATTATCTTTTTGTCATTCCACATATTTGGAATTTATTTTTTCATGCAATATGCATTTATTGAGGTTCTACTTTGTGCCAAGAAGTGGGGATAGAGAAAGAAAAGTTATTTTAAGATGCTCAAGAGACCAACAAGAAAGAGATGAAAATGAAAAGATAAAAGAAAAAGAGAGAGAAGCTCAGGGTACTGTAAAATCAAGTACTTATAATACATGTCTAGTGCTAGAACTACATTGACAAAATATATCCTAGCCTTCAAAAAGGGAAGGAGAAGAAAGACAACAAAGAAAAGTCTCTTCACTGACTTTTTTTGCAAATCCAAACATTGTCTTCCTGTTTCCCACCACCCACTGCTCCCATCTCCAAGTGCCTGAGGCTTATGTCAGCTTTACTAAAACATTTTTCTTAGCATTGAGTTAGAATTACAATATTACCTTTATAGGTTTATACTCCCTTTGATATTCTAAAACTAGTGTGAAAGTTGACTTCAAGAATTTTCATCGATAGCAAAGATTTGTTATATTAGCAGCTCAGACAATGCAGGTATTTGAAACCAGCACAGAAGTCTGACCATCCATCCAGCCAGGCCCAACTTGAGTGAAATCACTAAAATCCGTGAGCCTACGCCCCAGCCTTGTGGAGTATCGCTCTTTGCAAAAAAGAAAGAGTCTGTGTCACTATACAGACTCCTCAGAAGCCATTTGCAAGCTGCAGGTGGAAAGTACCTGAAATGGTTTGAAACTGAGGAGCAGGGAAGACGCTCATCCTGGGAGGACAACTTGAGGCTGGCTTTTCATTCTGCTTGAGCTGATTCTGCTGGAATGAAAGTCATCCCTTGTTTCAAACACCCTCCACCTCAGGCTGCCTGCTTGAGGTTTCAGCTCAGAGTGAGACAGAACGGCTTTCTTTCTGGAAGGATTAGGCCATGGCCTGAAGCTTCCCATATTGATTTTGAAATCCACACGGCCATTTAGAAGATGGCTTCTCTCATCTCTTCTGCCCCCCTGCTCCACAGTAGGCCCTGGATCTCGCTCCTCGCCCTAAGGAGACTGCACCTGTCAGGAACTAAATCATTTAAGGTCTCCTCTCCAGACTTAATGCAGTTTCATTTGCTGTTTGGATTTTTTAATTTTAAAGCAGAAAGACAAAACACGACATGTAAAAACGGATTGATTACTGCCTTCTACAACTGCCTTCTCCTATAGGGGCTTGGGCCATTGCTTTTCTTTGCCTCCATTTCCCTTTCTAGCAAATTACAATAATCCCTATTGATGTCAGTTTATAAAGGACACTAGTGTGAATTTTTAAAACTGTATTCATTGGCTCTCTCAGTTTCTTAAATGTCTCTGTATGAGTTTCTCCCACAAAAATTGGGACCAATTTTCCTTTCCTTCTGCTCCATTGCATCCAAGTATCACCGGAATTCTATAGAGCTTACTAGAATTTGAAAAGTTACTGATCTGGTGGGCACCTCAACTGACCAGACATCAGACCTGAGGCCTAATTTTTTTTCAGTCTCTAGCTAGGTCAGCTCTTATGTCACCCCCCAATTCATTCCCCAATTATTCATTGATCACCTGTAATAATGTCAGATGCCATATAGGCGCTAGGGAGTAACAGGGCACATGCTCAGTTCTTGCCCTCAAAGATCCTGCATTTAAAAGTGAAAATAGAAAGGGAAACGTCCAATCATGGACAGCCCTGAACCTGGTTCACAGAACAAGCCTGATTTAAAGGAGCAAATCTGCAGCAGCTTTGGCCTTTCCCATCTACCCACTCCTAACTCCAGACCAGGCCATGTAAGAGCAAATAATTTTCCGTGAAGAAAAGATCCAGAAAGCAGAGCTAAGTGACCTCCCAAGACTCCTCCTCTGGCAGGCAGAACCACATGACCCCAATTGACAACTGCTTATGGGAGAGCACTGGTCCTCTCTGTGATGTCACTCTCATTGGGGAACTCTCATTGCAGAAGGTGGAGGCCAAGTTTGTCACTGTGTGGCTCACTTCCCTTGGTTGGGAGCTTTTACATAGACTTTCCCTAAAGTCCTTATTCTGATCACTTTCCTGGAAATAAAGACTCAGCTAAGGAGGGGCCCAGTGTTGTTCCCTACAAGCCTCCACTGAGGCTAAATTTGCACCCTCACACATAGCACAGCAGTAAAAGCAGCCTGCCACCTGTACAAGGACATCCTGGCTCTTTCAGGGCTTCTAAGATCTTGCTGATCCATGGAGCCACCAACACCACCTCTACCACACACACTCCTGCCTTTCCACTGTACTCTGTTCAGGCTTTGTGCTATCCTATATGTGTGTGGTGTGTGTGTGGTATGTGTGGGGGAGGTGTGTGGGGTGTGGGGTGTGGCATGTTGTTATGTGTAGGTGTGTAGTATATATTTGTGATGTGAATATGTGTGTGTGTGTGGTCTGTGTGTTGTGGGGTGTGTGTGGGGTGTGTGTGTGTGTGGTGTGTGGTCATGTGTCTGTTGTCTGTGTGTTGTGTGTATATGTGGTGTGGCTGTATGTGTGCCCACATGTGCAGCACACATGCTTTTCTATCTTCACAACAAGCTTATGAGCCAGGGTCTATTTTTATGCTCATTTAATAGATTATGAAACTGAGATACAGCCTCTGTTTCCACACTGACGACAAGGAAAAGTCTGCCAACCTTGTCTATTTGCTTTGAGGCTCAAGGAGGTAGCATAAGTGAAAGTACTGTGTAAACAGTAAAGCTTCCTGTAAACATAAGTTTTCATTAAAGACAAAATGAAAAGATTAAGAAAATGGACAATGATTTCTTGCTAATAAGATAAAAGCCAATAACAAAACTTGATGTTAGCAGACATAAGCTGTAGGTCTTTGTTCTAGCATCTGCCAATATAGAAAGAAAAAGAAGCATGGAGAGGAGAGACTAAATTATTTCTGAGAAATGTCTTTAGAAACTGGCTATGGAGGAAGCATCATGGGAATGATCCTTAAGATGAGCAGTCTGTGAGGTGCTGGAGAAAGCTCAGCCTTCTCTTTACATTACATTATATTACAAAACTCAGGGTTTCCTTTCATACTGCCAGCACTGGAGAGCAGTGGAGAGAGAAGAAACCACCAGCATGAAGAAAGTTACTGGAACAGAACTTCTAATGTCAAAGAACTTCAAACAAACTAAAAGGGTGGGGAGAGGATATGTTAGTGAAGCTAGCTTAAGACAACTTTTCTAGAAAACCATAACATTAAACATAGAAGAACAGACTAGCATTAAACAGTTACATAGGAATTTGTTTGTTCAACATTAATGGCAAGGCCAGACTAAATGATTTCTCGGGTCTTATATGGCCCACAGGCTGGACATTCCCCACCATGCTTTATTTTATTTTGTAATATATTTTTATTTATTTTAGAGAGGAAGGGAGAGGGAGAGTGACAGAAACATCAATGATGAGAGAGAATCATTAATTGGCTGCCTCCTGCACTTGAGCCCGCAACCCTGGCATGTACCCTGCCTGGGAATGGAACTTTGACCTCCTGGTTCATAGGTCCACAGTCAACCATTGAGCCATTCCGGCCAGGCACCACCCTTGCTTTAAATCATGACTTTGCCTACCAGGAAGTCAACATCCAGCTGATCTATCCCAGAGTCCAGTAAAAAGGAGACAGGCCCAGTCAGATGTCATTTGAGGGTCTACATCAGTTTCAACCACTTCTGTATCCACAGCAGTAGTATAGTGCTTACCACAGAGAAAGCCCATCTATAATAATAAAAGGGTAATATGCTAATTAGACCGTTTGTCTTCCAGACATCCTTCCTGATAAAGCTGGGGCCAGAGGGAAGCCAGCCCGGGTCCCGGGTGCCTGCGGGCGGCCCAAAGGAAGCCAGCCTGGGTTCTGGGTGCTGGAGGGAAGCTGGTGCCTGCAGCCAGAGGAAGGAAGGCCAACTGTTGCACAAATTTTCCTGCATTGGGCCTCTAGTATTATAATAAATAAAAGGGACAGAGTCAAGTTCTCAAGTACTGATTTTGCCATTAAATAACCTTGTAACTCCACCTCTCTAAACCTCACTTTGCCTTCTGTAAAGTTGAGTGTTAGAGAGTCTCTAAGATCTCTTTAGTTTCCAAAATTCTGTAATTCTATTGTTCCCATTGAAAACCAGATACTAAGGAGAAAATTAAAAGTTCCTAGGTTACTGGTCTTTCCAATCTAAGCCTGCTAAGCATAAAAGTTGGAAGTCTTAACTGATGAAGAATGCCTCAAGTACAAGATAACCTGTTCACCTTGCCCTGTTGTTCAGTGCACAAAGAAAATTAGCATTTCCTGGGGAAATGGCTAGAAAAGGATATTTGAATGAGGATCATACCTATCATTCCTACATACAAATAACTCAAAGCATAGACACCACTGAAAGTTTGGAATTTGTAGGCAAATGTGGTACTCGTATAAGTTCATTATCACAAGGAAGTATTAATAACTTGCCAAAATATCATGAGCACAATACTAAATATGAACAATACAAAATGAGCAGCTATAGCTTAACCTTGGCCTGTGAGAGTTTATACTGTAGGTCTTTCCAATTGATAAAATGAAATTAATGTGGTATTTGAGGACCTTAATGACAATTTCAGAATGGGTATAAGCCATCCAATCAATTGCATGGCAATTGGATACAGCAAGTTGAAAAACTCAGTGACCTGATATAGTCTCTTCCCTGAAGTGCTAAATAACAGGGATTAAAAGTAGAATTCAGGAAAAAGGGACACTACCAGTATCATTTCAAAATCAGGCAAAATGTATGTAATCTGTGCACAGTGCAGTTTTTGCCTTAATTAGATGAGCCAGAAAGATTTGGAGAGGTGCATGGCCAACTTCTTCAGTGAGAAGCAATACACTTGCTCCCCTCACTGTCCAGAACAGAATCTCCATCCCTCCAGCCCCCAAACATGCTAGTCTGCAGCACCTTTCCCTCCCTGACCTTCCCTCTGAACTGAGTGAGCACACAATTGAATTAAGTCTTGCCATTAGAGAAAGTGGTCCCTAGAGAGCAGCTCTGAAATCATCCAAGCAGAAAAGTGAGAAAGCACGTTTTATGGTTTGCTGAACGATTTGAGGCTATGTATAAACCAAGAGCCGAGCCTGCTGCTTGCTGAGCTCTATCCATGAATTCCACATTAGATCAATGGGTGATAAATGCTCAGATAAACATTTTTATTTTATGCCTCAACAATTTATCCTCTCTTCCTTTTATCAGACTCTGTTGACCCAACTGACTCAGTGAAAGCACACATTCAGGGAATAATTGTTTACCTCTGCTCACTCAGGCAGGCATGTGCGAAGATTCCACCCATTTTTTATCCTGGTTACTTTCTCTCCCTCGCCCATTCATCTTGATTTTCTCTCCCATGCTATTGATTTTATGGAAGAGACCTTTTTTTAACTTGTTGCTCCTATTGACATAACTGTTTTGCTATTTTGTCCTACATATTGTACTGTAAACATGTTGTATGAGATAGTTCATTTTTTCCTGTGGGAAAAAGCCTGGTGAGGGTGCTAGAATAGCAACTCAGGGGCAGAAAACAAATCCTCTCTACTGAACAGTCTTTTCAGATATCAGGGACATTTGAATAAAATCATGCCTAACCTCCTTGCTTCCCTTTCTCCATTTGTGAGCAAGAATGTTGGGAGTGGCTAGCATAGGGTAAACAGATGAAGCTACATTTGGAATGCATTTTAGGATCACTAGATAAAAAAGCTCTACATAAAAAATCAGAAATAATAGCATAGCTATCAGTTTTGTGAATACCTTCACCACAGATGAATTCCTCCATAATATTCATAAAAACAAGAAATGAGGTGTTCAGGAGATATATGCATATCATTTTAAAGGCAAATTTTTAGCTGATTTCAAGCATTGTCATGAATTGCTGTACCAAATTATAATTACTACTTCTTGGGAGATGTTTTTAAGTGTATCTACTTGTAAAATCAATTTAATAAGAAACAAACAAAATAAAGTCAATGTGTAGTTGGGTGGGAGGGGGAGTCCCAACAACACTTAGAGATGAAATTAAGAATTATGTATCTATATTCAAAGGGTTCCAACAAATATCTTACTTTTATGGTTTTTATGTCAGCAATTTTTATTGAGATAAAAATTGGTCTAGCACATTGTATTTTCTCGAATATATTAGAATCATGCCTCCAATATTAACCATATATTTTGTTTTGTTTTTACTTTCTATTTCTTATAAAGATAAAATGAGAACAGTATCTCATCACTGGTGAACCTAATTCTCTGTTAACTGAAGCTTTTCCTAGTCCTCTGTAGCCAGAGAGAATGTAAACATTGGCCTTTAGGCAGTAGTCTCCTTTTGTCTTTTGCAGTCTTCAGAAGTACAGCCTAGTGAACATATATATTTCCCCTTTACCTTCTCTTTGAGGCTCTAAACCTGAAACAAGCCTCCAACAGGACACATTGTATAAAGAAATGTGTAAGTATTTAGATGCAGATTAAAGTGCCCAATAGGCCATATGAGAGGCAAACATGTTCACACTTTTAGATCCAAACTTTTACCCTAAAGAAACTAACAAAAGATAACATATTTTTTTAAAAAATAAAGATACAGGTATAGATATCATTTTAAATCTCATTTAAAATTTTCTAAAATCTCAAATTTTTGGACATCAGACTGTGACATTATTTATGATTTATTTATCATCCATACTTGGCCGACTAGAAACAGGACCCTTTCCCAAAATATCAGGTACACAGCTTAGGGTTGGAGGAAATTGTGGGAAATATTTCTCAAGGCAGTTGTAGTTCTACAACCAGAAATACTCAAGTTGTTTGAAACTGGATTATCCCATTTCAACACAATTTTTATTCTTGTAGATATAAAAAAAGATGGGTTTTATTTTAGGTCACAAAAGATCTTACATTATTGTAGGTGTTTTTTTAATTCTGTTCAGAATTGTTTTAGTATTTATTAACTAATATCATCATTATTGAATATTCTCAGCACTTGACAATCAAGATTCCTAAATTCTACTTGGAGGGTGCTGAGAATACAAGAGTATTTCAAAACTATAGCATTCTTATAATACCTTACTATTCAATTATTAATTTTAGAAAAAAACACATAAAGCAGGTTTGGCTTAAGTAATATTTATAGGCAGTCAAGGACTTTTAGAGAGTACTCATTTCTACTCAGGTACTCATGGATATTTTATCAAATCACCGTCTTTGAGGGAGCTGAATTGCGCCCCCCCACCCCCCCGCAACTGACCCCAAATTTATATATTGAGATCCTAACCCTCAGTATCTCCGAATATGACTATATTTGGAGATAGGGTCTTTAAAGAGGTAATTAAGGTAAAATGGGTTCATTAGGGTGGAACCTAATCCAACATGATTAGCGTCCTTATCAGAAGAATTGATTAGGACTGCACAGAGGGAAGACCATGTGAAGAAAAAGGGAGTAGGTAGCCATCTACAAACCAAGGAGAGAGGCCTCAGAATGAAACCAACCCTGTAGATACCTTGATCTTGGACTTCTAGCCTCCCCTCCAAAACTATAAGGAAATAAATTTCTATCGTTTAAGCCACCCAATCTGTGGTACTTGGCAGATCTAGAAAACTAATGCACACCCTTCCTCTCAACGACCTTGAAGAGTTAACAACTTTTCAACAGAGGGTTAGTTTGGCGTCCTAAGTCTACTTACTAGTTTCCAGCAGTGCACCGTTGTGGTTACTAGATTGCCATCAGACATCTGGAGACTCTCTGCTGACACGATTCCATCAGGAACCTTGAGGCCTATTTCATCCACAAATTCCCTGTCACTTAACACTATTTCAAAATGCAAGCCCCTTTGGCTGCCTTGTCTCCTCATGTGGAAGCAGCGCACTGTCCATCTGTGTATTTCTAGGCAGGGGGAAAGCAAGGGATTCTTAGCTGCCTTCTCTTTTTTTCAACTTCAAACATCAATGTTAGGGTTTTTAGGCATTTGTTTTTCTCCCTTATTTTAAATTTGTTATTTCTTTCCAGTTTTTCTTGTTTGGGAAGAAAGATTATTGTTCCTCAAAGACATTTATTTTGTATTTATTTGTGCCCTCTTTAATCACCATTGAGTTCATGCATTTCTTAATAAATGGAGTAGAAACTGTTCTAAATCTGTCTGCTATTCTTTAATCTCCTACATGAAATGTACCTGTGTACATTTTTCTGAAACTAGGCACAGCTCATTGTGGTAGAATCAAACTTGTTGATTTCATTTCTTCTCTAAAGTTTCTCTTTAAGTATTCATAGTTTACTGGCATCTTGCATCCTTTTTATCTTGGCCCAGTTTTTACTTGCTTGGGCATTAATGGTCCATTTCATAATTGTTTTTAAATAAAACCTTTCACAAAGGACCAAATTATAACCAGCTAAGCAGTTAGGTATCACACTGGGGAAGTCCCCCCACCCCCAGTGAGATGGCAGAAAGCCACATCTACTTAAGGAAGACTGAGATAAGTAGGCCTGGAACCCATCACTCCTGAACATAAAAGTGGCTGTTCAACACCAGAAGTGGTACCTAAGGCCACATTTACAGAAGAGGCCAATTACTGTAAAGCATGTTTAGTTTCCCCAAACACCTAGAAATCTGAATGCGAACCAATTTAAGGCTATTAGCATTTCATAGTCTCTTCAGTGTTTCAAACAGTGATAATATCCCAGTTGGAGAGGGAATATGACTGAAGAATCGTCTCTTCTTCAATTAGCATATTGAATAGTCTGATCAAGCAAAGCGTTTTAAATCTGCCCATAAATTTCTTTCACCCTCAACTCACTAGAGTGGTGGTAAGTTGGTACAGTGTTTTGTTGCTTTTGCTAACTTCCTATGAAGTGCCAACTTAAGTTTTGCTTTATTCAGTTCGCTTGGTAGAAGAGACTGACCCAAACATAGCATTGAAATGCAAACTGATATGGCCATCTTGTGAAGCAGGAGTTGAATATTAATTATAGAGGACTCCCCATTCATAACCTCTGCCTTTACTACTTCTAGACACTTCTATGGACCAGCATGACCAGGAGCAAGATTCTCCGAATCAGATAATCAACCCTCTATCCAAATGCAGAACCTTCCAAAAATCATCATGAAATACTTATGAATACTTGTAAGTCTGAGGAGGAAGTTAAATAATGGCACTCTAAAGTAGCATTTCTCATTCCATCGGATGTATGCACTGCTGGTTTACAGATGTTTTAGGTGGTCAACAGGTAATTTTTCTATTATAATGTACATATAATTATTTAATTAAAATATTAAATCATATTTTCATTAGAAAAAGTATATAATTGGCATAACAAATCCATGATTTCACAGACTTATTCTTCTATATTTATTTATACTATACCTAAGGACTAAGTCAATTTAAAGAAAGATATTAAGTAAATGACATTATTAGTGGTAAGCAGACAGAGCAAATATTGTGAAAGTAATTGATGAAAGATGGACATTTGGGAAAGGCAGCACAGAATTTCTAAGGCAGTGGTTCTCAACCTTTCTAATGCCGCGGCCCTTTAATACAGTTCTTCATGTTGTGGTGACCCCCAACCATAAAATTATTTTCGTTACTACTTCATAACTGTAATTTTGCTACTGTTAATGAATCGTAATGTAAATATCTGGCCCACGGGTTGAGAACCACTGCTGTACAGCCTAAGACCATCGGAAACCACAGATATTTACATTACGATTCATAACAGTAGCAAAATTATAGTTATGAAGTAGTAACGAAAATAATTTTATGGTTGGGGGTCACCACAACATGAGGAACTGTATTAAAGGGCCGCGGCATTAGATAGGTTGAGAACCACTGCTCTAAGGCCTCAGGCAATTCTTTTTCCTGTTACTGAGCAGGATAAACAAAATGAATTCTACCTGGTGCATAGTGAAACTGGAGTACAATAAAGATGAAACAGTGTTTTAAAATAAATAGATAATCTAGAAAGCAAAGACAGTCCATAAAGGACTTCCTAATAAAAATACTAGAACCAAGAAAAAAAAGAAAATAATACAAAATGCTGAAAGAAAATAACTGTCAACTTACTGTTTTATGCTCAGTCTCACTATTATTGAAAAGTGAGGACAAAATACAGACATTCTCAGACTACAAAACTGAGCATAAATACCATTAACAGATCCCAACAAAATATCTTTCAAAAGATGCACTTCAGGGGGACAAAGTTAGCCTTAGAATGAAAGAGTGAATAAAAAGGAAAGGGATGTGCAAGGGGAAATGGTGACCAAAGAATTGGAAGCATGGGGATAAATCTAAGCATCACCTTGGAAAGTTAATAATAGTGGCTAATTTTGAGTTTTTAAAAATTATGTGAAACTAAAATATGGGATAATAACATCCAAGCTATTATAGAGGTGATGGGAACTACTAAGTTCTAAGGTCTATATATCATTTGGGAGGAGTGCAAAACATTGGCTAATCTTTGGCTTTATTAATGTCAAAACATGTTTAAAAATAAATGTGTGTATGAAGTAATCATTAAGGAGTGAAAAAGGAAATAACCTTCCAACCAGCAAAGGCAGTGGGTGCTGGTGGGAGGGAATAAACAAAATCCCACCATCTTATTGAAAACTAGAGGCCTGATGCACGAAATTTGTGCAAGAGTAGGCCTTCCTTCCCCTGGCTGCTGGCACTGGCTTCCCTCTGGCACCCGGGACCCAGGCTTCCCTTGCAGCCCTGGCTTTGTCTGGAAGGTTGTCCAGAAGGACGGCCGGTCTAATTAGCATATTATGCTTTTATTATTATAGATAGAGGAGATAAAAGTCGGATAAGGAAAACTACCAACAGACCCAAAGCAGAATCTAAACCTAACTTGGACACTACGAAAGAGCTACATCCAAAAGCAGGTTGCTTGTTTCAAAATGCATATGGTTTTCTGTTCACACGCAGCACACTCTATTGTGGTCATTATTCTCACCACCACTTTTTGTTACGGAGACCAACAGATTTCAGTTGCCAGAGTCTAATTAGGAAGCCCCCTCCATCCACAACTGCAGTTATGAGGCTCACCCACCATAGGTCCTCATTATCCCTGCTAGTGCTCAGTTTTAGAAAGCAACCATTTGGAGGAGCAAAACAAAAACCCTCCCCAAAAAGGAGCTCACATTCATAAGTACACATGAGTACACTCCAAAACTCTAGCACTTGTTACACACTTTTTTATTATCTTGATTCCTAGTATGCACTGTATAGATCCCTGAAGTCAGATCCTCTTCCCACTATAATTTAGCTAAGATTCTGTTACATCTGTCTGAAGAAAAAATTTAATTTTCAGAATGGAAAGTAACAGAGCTTACCTGAAACTGAAATTGCAAGGTTGGAACTTCCCTGCTTCTTAGCCTCAGTAGGCATGTTAAAAGAATAAGATTTATGTCCCTATACCTAAAGTATTTTGAAGCAATTATTTACTTAATATTTTGCTAAATTACCAAGGAAGTTTTGATTAGGGAAGCAAAAGAGAAGTCTGCAGGTGGCCTGTAAAGCTAATTTTGAAGATAGCTCTGCTCAGCTCAAGCAGTGGTCTTGAAGAATATTAACATAGTGTTAAAAATCACAGTGCCCTCTGGGTGTTCACCTGCCATAGAATTTAATTTACTTTATAACTCCTCTAATAGACTGAATCTCATCCATTAGGTAAATATAATGTAGACATATTGTCTTGTTTCTCTAAAGAGGAAACCAGCAAAGACGGCAAATTCATTCTCACAGAATCTTTTGCTATTCTAATTTGACTCAAATTCAGGTTGTGTGGTGACTTGTCCATCCCTCATTTAGGATATAGGATACTGCCTACATGGCACAAGATATTGTGTGCTACTTTAGCATTTGTAATATAAACAAAAACAAAAATCAAATCAAGTAGACAAATTCTGTGATGATAATTTTACCAGTTGAACTACAGATGTCATCATGTAGTTGCCTAGCATTCATAGACTGAAAATATTTCTAGTCAATGCACTCCTGAGTTCAGTGTTTGAGCTGTTATCCAAGCCTCATAAGGCAAACAGACCCAGAACTGGATGATTATGGGAAATGGTTCATGTTAGTGGTGGAAAAAGAAAGAGGCTTGGAGCAGTAGGCAACCTTTAAAAATAAAAATAAAAGTAAAGTGAATTAAATATGACATTACAATAGAAAGGAAATTGAATTCACCTGCATACGATAAGGGTGGCTTCATTATTCATGGGCTTCCTGGCTGTGCTGTGACACTGAAGACCAATGAGGCCACCCCATCTCTGGAAGATAAATTCAATACACAAGGTATTGTTCTAATATATTTTCTAAATGTATAGAATATACTTAACAGATGGCAATGGAATAGTATTTTTATCTTTAGACATTTCTAACAAAGAAGGAACATAATTTGCAGCAGGGCAAACCTGGAATAAGTTTCATACAGATTCACCTTCCCAATTCACTTGGCAAAATTAAAATAGTTTCTCAGGAGGAGAGATTGGAAGCCAAAGGCTTTAGGATGCTTTAATAAGTCACCTTGGTAGAAGTGAGTTCTTCACCATCAATAAAACAGTAGAGAATGTGATCTCCCTAACCTAAGCCTTTAAATAAGAAAGCTTCCAAACATTTGGAGAAATCATCCAAAAACAAAAAAAAAAATTTCAATAAACATTCACTGACTCATTTAGTTAGTTTAATCTTTGTCTACCAGGTTTTTTTTAACTTCTTAATTTTTTTCTTGGCAACTAAGAATTCTTTCTATTCATCTCTTCTCTCACTCCTCCCATATGTCAGTCATATAGTGGTTTTCAATATGATATTATGGTGATTTCTCTAAAATAAAGTTACCTTAAAGCCTACTTCTCAAATGTAAAATCTATAAGTAGTTTAAAAGAAGGTGAAAAACAGCCAGAGGGAAAACATAAAATCAACTTAAATAGCATGAGATACTACAACAACCTTTAGTATTTTTGGAGAAATCTTTGGACTATGGAGGAAGCTACTTGTCCAAATGATTGCGAATTATCTATAAAACAAAGAATAGTTTCTTTGTTTTCAAATGCTAATGTTTGCTCTTTCTTAATTATAGAGAAAAATAATTGCAGATGAGGTGTCATTGTCTCTGGGCCAACTTTCCCAAGTGAAGGATTAGAATGGCAAGTATAATTGAGATGGGTGAACTTCAGGATATATTTAAGCTTCTAAAAGTTGAGATGCTTCTCTCCTGAGTCCTTATAATTAAAATCTCTAAGTAGTAGTTTCTTGCAATGTTTGGTCAGAATTCAAAACTTTTAATCTAAAAATTCTACTTGTGTGGCCTTATTTGTGTCATTAGTGATATGTAGTCATAGAGTGAAATGTATTTTTCTGTTACACCCTGGACTAAAATAGGGGGTCATATTGGCGGCATTAATTTAAGTTATAAGCTCATGGCTAAAATGTTAAGGAGGTCCTTCTTGCCTATTGTTAAACACAAAATAATTACATCTCCAACAAGTTGGTGCTTTCTCTTTTCTTACTTCCATTCAGCTCATAGCAACAGCTATTAGATAGGTATTTACACTTATATCACTTATTGGACTTTCTGCCTGTTCACTATTAATGAAGTATTATACAATGTGCAATAAGTGAGGTGAGATAACTATAACACCAAGATTATATACTATTGCAACATTCAGAAAGTGCTTTCAAATGCATAATCCCATTTGGCTCTTCCAATAACCCTGTAAGAGTTATATTAACTTAAAAGAAAAGGACTTTAAGGTTTAGAGAAGCACTGTAACTTTCCCAAGTTTCACAGCTATCAGGAAGCCAACCATTTTTTATTCTGAACAACGTTTTCTTTCCTACATGTTTGTTTAAGGATGTCCTGATCCAATTAAGATTTGAACTGACAAGCTCTGTGTATCCACTGGATTTTCTCTTCCTAGGAATAAAGAGTTACCCTGACTCAGAGGACAGATGATGTTCCTGGAAGAAGTGAGAGTATTTGGATCCACCCAGGAAATGCTTTAGAAGTTATTTGGAGAAACTACAGGAACACAAAGTCACCAGGAGCCTGAAATGGCAACCACTGAAGAAAAATGAAAGGACACGTACCCAGGAATAAAGTTACCATCCAGAGGAAGGCGGACAAGATACAGCCATTTAGAGATTGAAACCACCAAAAAAATATTCAGGGAGAATATTCCAAATACCTACAAAAGAGCTCCTTTCCATGGTCAAGCAAATAAGTATTGCATATTTGAATTTCCAAAAGTTAATACTATGCAGCAATTTTTTGAGGGGAAAGTTGGGATATTAGGGCTGAAACATTCAGGGTTTTTGCCTTAACAAACCTTGAACTCTGCAAGGGAAAACCAGAGTGAACCAGAGATATCTCAAGAAAGCAAAGATAATCTTATAGAACAGAGGCAAATCCACCCAAGGGAACTATTTCACAAAACCTCCATGCTGTTTGCCTGACCTACAAAGAGGAGGCCTCTCTTCGGTTAAAAATAATATATTCCACCCAAATGGCAACTTGAGACACCTCAAAACAGCAGCCCTATGGGCATAGTGACTGAAGAATTCATAAGTGTGGGACTCAAACTTAGATCTTATGACACTAAATTATATTCTCTTCCTCTCTGTATCATAGAAGAGAAAATGCATGCACATGATATTAGAAAGTATCACAAAGAAAAATTAAATAAACGATTTTCCATCTTCCTTTTCCACTCTCATGTGTTTTATTCTGATCAGACTGCTATAACAAATGAGATGGGGGTGGGGAACCAACATTCAGTGTATGGCACCATGTCATTTCTTGTTTGGACAACTGTGTTTGCCCATTGATGGGTCACCTAGCCCCTACTCCTCTTCGCTTTGATCCATCTGCCACACTGTATCTTGAGTGATTTCTTTCTAAAATATGGATCTGATCAGGGCATTCCCATCCTCTCTACACACACACACACACACACACACACACACAAGATGCTTTAGTGTTTTCACACTAAATACAGATAAAAGCCTAAATTCCTTCGCATTGAATACTCCTTGTACCTTTGCCATACTGGTTTCTCAAACACAGCACTTCTAGCCTTTGTGCCATGTTGGTACTGTTTGCTTTGCCTGGGATACCTCACACTCTGTTCTTCTGTCTGCTAATTCCTGCTCAAAATAGCAGCCCTGTGGGCATAGTTACCGAAGATCACATCCCCTAGACAGCCTTTCCTGACCCTGTCTCCCAGTTTATTTCTTCTACTTAAATAATGTGATTATGTTTTTATAATTATGTGGATAAAACCTAATTTCTGGCACCAGAAATTCTCTTAGGAAGGGATTGTATTTCTTTAGGAAAAAATATATCCCAAAAATGACCAGGGTGGAAGTAAGATCACAAATGGTCTGGGTACAGGGAGAACTGCTAGGCATGAGACAATGGAAGAAATATGCTGTTCTATAGAAGGATAAGGAGGTGAGAGTGGGAGAGAAAGGGATGCAGAGTGGGGGACTCTAAAAAAGCAGATTAAGTAATACTCATGAAATCCTCCCACGAGTAACCTGGACTTATTGGTACATTCTATAAAAATGCAAAAATTTTGGATTGGAGATTTATACTTGGAAACCAATATAGGCCAAATCCTTGTGTCCTGGAGGAAGCAGGTGGAAAAAGTAGGCATTAATACAGGAACCAGAGCATAGTCGTTTAAGCCCGATAGATTTGGGGAAAAAAACACAAAACACTTTTAGAAGGTTCACATATAATCAAGCCATAGATATGAGACAATGCTGTCTATGTCTCTAGAGCCAAGAAGACCGTAGCTGACAACTAAATTACTCTTCAGTTATGGGCTCTACCCTAGAGAATATAATTTAGAGTCATAAGATTTAAGTTTGAGTCTCACAGTTATGAATTCTTCAGTCACTATGCCCATAGGGCTGCATTCTGTCTTTATTATAATCATGCGTATTTCTGAATCCCACACTAAATTATGATAACTTATAGGACACCTCAGAATTCTCTTGTAGAGGAAATAGAGAAAAATACTTATAAGCAAAACTCAACAAATGTTTGCTGAACTAAATTGAGTTGAATTATTAATAAAAGAATTTTCAAAATATTCATAAACTCCAGAATGATTCCTTTTAGGTGAAATTTTCAAATGTCAACCAAAATATGAATGGGAGCTTGGGAAGTAAAGGAAAGAGATTATGTGATGTGGTGGTGGTGAAGCTTGTGAAGAGGTAGCAATCAGCATGGTCAACATGAAATATGAGGCCAACATGCAGAAGATATATCCTCAACAATAATTTCTTTCATTAACTTTCTGAAACTCCAGACTGTTGACATGTTGGATCAGGTCATTCTTTGTTATGCAGGGCTACCCTATGTATTATACAATGTTTCACAGCATGCTTGGCCTCTCTCCATTACATGCCAGTGACACCTGCCAGCTGTCTTTAAATACTGCCAAATGCCCCTGAAAAGCAATATCACCCCCCCCCCCCCCATTGAAAACAACTAATCTGAAGTGTGGGAGCCTTATAGTACCTACTGAGGCAGAACTGGGTCCTAGTATTTAAAGGGGACAAAGTGACTGTCATGGAAACAAACATTTTACCATGAAGCATTTGACTAACTTGTTCACTATACCTCACTCTTGAGTGGTCAGCCTTACTCTTTATTTCAGCCCCTATTCCTCAATGCCCATCAATGCCCAACTCTGCTGCATCTCAAGTTTGGCAATCTGGTGAGAAGAACATGATCTACACTGGCTAGCTGGTTTATCCCATGTCTTCTTATAACTCTTCCCTTCGATACTTTTGATTATTTATCAGTTTGTCATTAATTTACTAAACACTCCATTCTAGACTGAAACTCCATAAGTCAAAGTTAGCCTGGCCCAAGACCTGCCACTCTCCAGTTCTGCTGCCCTCTCCTGGCTTCCTGCAGGAAACACAGCTGTCTGACTGTGTCTTTAACCTGAATATTACCCTCTGCATTGACATTAAAGAGTCAGCAGGAAATCTGCAGTACATGTGTTACCACTGGAGCCTATCAGCCTATCTCTGTGAAATAAAAATCATTGACTATCACTAAGCATAGCTTAAAGATGTACAGCAGCATTTCTTTTCTGCATTGTGGTTTCTCAATATCTACAAACTACCTTTTAAAGGGAGAGGGGAAAATGGTATCAAAGAAAATGATGGCAATATTTTTTTATTACTCCAGAATGCATCCCATTCCAAATAAATGTGTAAACATTTATCCTCTATAATGTAATATGTTAAATAATTTAGTACTAAGGTTTTAGAATAATAAAAAAACAAGACTTTTATCACTGTGACAACCTTGGAATGGATAATAATGTGAAATGGCAAGAAGATGGAGGAAGGTAAGAAAAATGGAGATTGATATGTCCATCGATTCAGAAATTGAGGCGAAGTCATTAAAGAAAGCCTGCTCCCACATAAGCCAATGAACAACTCAAGCATAACTCATAATATATATAAATTACAAGTACTCATGATTCCTCAGAAACTTCTAATTCTAATTAAAATTGAGAGAATTGACTCTGAAAATGAATTATGGTAATCAGATTATTATAAGACTTGATTCCCAGGAAATCAAGAGTCTTAAACTATTAATTGACTCATTTTGCAGAAAGATATATACTTAAATCAACTTGGCTTTCTCTATTGGCCATATTTTATACCAAAGAAGATAGAATTAAGGAGTGAGCTATCGAGCATGCAACCTGTGACTGATTGGAGATTAAGGAGAATTTAGGACGGTTTTACCATTAAAACCCTGATAAGAAATATAGCTGTTTTTAAATCAGATGCTGCTCCAGCATAAGAGTTTTGTCCTCATTCAGTTCTCCAATTACAATAATTAAAGAATATATAATTGGCTGTGCCTTACTCTCAAATGTGAGAACATTTTTTCACACATAGAAACATATGCACACACATCTAAACATAAGACAAAGCTAGTACAGTCATTCATTCAGTCAGTCAGTCACTTATTCAGCAGATATTTATTGAGGGCCTCACCTGTGTTACACAGTGAGAATAACAAGATAAATTTCATATTAGGTATAGTGTTTACAGACTGATTCAAGTAAATCTTCCAGGACTACAGTTCTTGCTCAAGGGGCAGACATATTTTATCAGATGTCTCACAAACTCCCATCGAAAGTGCTTGATTGTCACCTGACACAAGTCCAGCCAATCCTAAAATTGGCCAGTAATCAGTCTGACCTCCCAAAAAAGCTAAGCAGAAATCATGAGATTTCCCTCCCAGGACATGTATGGAGCAAATTGTAGGAGACTGAAGTAGTTGATATGAGAGCTAAAGTCCACAAAGTAAGGGGCATCAGAATAGCTAAAGTGCCATATAAAAGATGAAGCTGAGGAGATTGTGCTGTGAGTCAACAGAGGAATCCATTCGGAGAGGGAGAAAAGAGGAGCATGGGCACGACCCAGCAGAGACACACGATTGAGACCAGGAGGCCTTGAGAGTAGCACATCCCATGAGGTGCCTCATTCCTGATCACTTCCCATCCCAGGCTATCAACATTTTGATACTAAAACCCTCTTTTCTCAAAGTATTTGAGTGAGTCTCTGTTCCCAGACCCTGGGTGACAAAATGTAGGCTCCAGGCTGTCCTGTGCTCAAGGTATCAATAACACATTGAAAAGATTAGAAACAAACAAAAAAAATCCAGAAAATCTCACCCCAGTTTGGAGTCAAAATTCTGTTTTTATACAGGCACAGATATGTCAGGCTAGTAACTTGATAATCCACTTTACATGCAAAATAAGGACACTTCCCACCCCCTCTCCAACTAGCCTTACCATATGTTAAAAGTTTAGAATTGCTGAGGAATTCTATATGAATCTGTATATCGCTGTCAGGCTCCGCTTTGCACTGTTTAAATCCCCCATGTTGCTTACCCTGAAGTTATGAACAGGAAATAAAGGCAAAACGGATGGCACCTAAGCTAGCAGAGAGACAGATGTAAGTAAAACACAGCATTGTACTGTGGAATTTGTAATTGGTCCTAATCATATTTAACATCTGTTTCTCTACTTTAGCATATAATTTAGATGAAGCAGCTTAGAAATCTCAGCAAGAATCCATATTTTACATTTATTGAAAGAGGAGCAGTTTCCAAGTGATCAAATTGCTCTCCTAATTCACTCATAATAATGTAGCAATTTGTAAAGTCTTTTTTTTATTTTCCTATGAAATGTTCTCAATCAGTGGTCCTGGCTACTAAAGACTTCCCATCTGCCAGCCCACCAATAGCAATGAATGTAAGATCATTTACCCAGAAAAACTTATCAGAATTCTCCCCTTTTTGGATATGTGTCTCTCTTCATTTGACCTCTAACTTCACTTTGTCGCTGAAACCGCTCTCTACAGAGTCACCAACTGCCTCTTAATGATCAGATTCAATGCACCATTCATACATCTTGTCCTCTGTGGCTTCCCAAAGAAATATAATCTGCTCAATTTAAAATTCTCACTTCCCATTGCATCATAGAGATTGGTAAATCCTATGATTTATGGGAATTTGGCTCCAATCCATTTTTCTGACTGTTTTATCTTTATCTACTTCAGAAGAAGAGGTCTGTGACCCTTGGTCTAATCGAGGACTGCAAATATGTTCTATTTGTTCTGCACAGTGTTTTTGAAAATCCTGACTTCATGTGTTACAATCCCATGATTCTCATTATAATCTCGAGTTATGACTTCTCTTGAAAACTCAGAGGATCTGGCAGCACCTGACCCACTCATTAAAAGTGAGTCCCAGAAGGGAATCCAAGATGGCGGCGTAGGTAAACACCTAAACTGCTGCCTCGCACAACAATTTCAAAACTACAACTAAAAGACAAAACGTCTATCACCCAGAACCACGGGAAAGCTGGCTGAGTGGAAGTTCTACAACTAGAAGGAAAGAGAAAAGAGCATTGAGACCTGCACGAGCGCTGAAAAGCTGAGGTACGGAGGCACGTGATCCGGTCTGGCGGCGTGCATTGCTTTTTTCAACCCGAAGGGAAACAAGCCCCCGATTACTCTGAAATCCAGTCTCTGGGGAGACACGGGGGACCCAGACTCCTACGGGGAGAAGCTGGACTGTCTGCCAGTGAGGGTGGCTTGCTTGCAGAGCTGCGCGCAGGAATAATTGTTTACTGCACTGGGGCATGGGACTCAGGGATGCCGTCGGGGACGCAGAGCCGGCTAACTAGCAGCCATTGCTGTTTGCCACACCCTTGCCTAGTGACACCCTGAGACCCCGCTCTGCACAACCTACAAACCCACCCAAGCTCCAAGCAGCGGAGTTAGCATAAGAAAGGCCTGCCCTATCGCAGCTTAACCTAGCAAACTTGCAGCCCGGGTCAGACAGCTCCAAAACCTCCATACCCCAAGCAAAGAGGAGAAAACTGTAACTCTCACTGTAGCTCCTGCTGGGTGGCCTCAGACCATAGCTGACCTGAACCCCATTGGAGATCCAGAAGCCAGTGTACCTAGTGGTCAGTGTGAGACACCAGATTTCAACTCCTCACATCCATAAGTGACACATTCAAGAGGCAGACTCAGTGAGCACCAAAGCCCCACTGAAACAAGTCCTGCCCCATAAGCATGTCTTCAGCCCAGCAGTTCTTCCATTATAGACACAGCAAGTGCTCACAGCTAATTGGCCTGGAGGTCAATTCCTCCCAGTGTACCAACAGCAATTCAGGCTTAACTACACCAAGACTTTGCACTCAGCCCACAAAGGGGTGTACCAAGAGCATCCACCTCATGTTATTGAGGAGGCTCAGCTACTGCCCCCTATAGATCACCTACCACACAAAGCTACTCCATCAACACAGGGAAGCAGCCAAAATGTGGAGACAAAGAAACATGTCACAAATGAAAGAAAAGGAGGAAAGCAAACTACTGGATGACATAGAGTTCAGAACCACATTTATAAGGTTACTCAAGAATCTTCTTAAAACCACTCAGAAACTTGATGAGACCTTTAAGGATATTAAGGAGAATGCCAAAAAAAATGGAAAAGGATCAGTCAGAAATGAAGCATACACTGTCTGAAATAAAGAATATACAGAAACTCAACTGTAGATCAACGTACCCCACGAATCAAACCAAAGATCTGAAATATGTGGAAACAAAAAACATCCAACCAGAAAAACAAAAAGAAAAAAGAATCCAAAAATATGAAGATAGTGTAAGGAGCCTCTGGGACAACTTTAAGCGAACCAACATCTGAATTTTTGGGGTGCCAGAAGAAGGGAGAGAGCAAAATATTGAAAACCTATTAGAAGAAATAATGACAGAAAACTTTCTCTACCTGGTGAAAGAAATAGATGTACAAGTTCAGGAAGCGCACAGAACCCCATACAAGAGGAATCCAAAGAGGACCACACCAAGACACATCATAATTAAAATGCCAAGGGCAAAAGACAAAGAGAGAATATTAAAAGCAAGCAAGAGAAAAACAGTTAATTACCTACAAGGGAGTACCCATACGACTGTCAGCTGATTTCTCAACAGAAACTATGCAGGCCAGAAGGGAGTGGCAAGAAATATTCAAAGTGATGAACAGCAAGAACCTACAACCAAGATTACTCTACCCAGCAAAGCTATCATTCAGAGTTGAAGGTCAGATAAAGAGCTTCACCGACAAGAAAAAGCTAAAGGAGTTCATCACCACCAAACCAGGATTACATGAAATGCTGAAGGGTATTCTTTAAGAAGAGGAAGAAGAAGAAAAAAATAAAGATAAAAATTATGAACAACAAAATGACATCAAATACATACCTACCAACAAGTGAATCTAAAAATCAAGTGAATAAAAAATCTGAAGAACAGAATGGACTGGTGAATATAATAGAATCAGGGACATAGAAAGGGAGTGGACTGACGATTCTCAGGGGAAGCAGGTGTGAGGGGTGCGGGAAGAGATTGGACAAAATCTTACTCCTATGGATGAAGACAGTGGCGGGGGGTAAGGGCATGGGGTGGGGTGGGGAATCAGGTGGAGGGGAGCTATGGGGGAAAAAAAGAGGAACACCTGTAATAATCTGAACAATAAAGATTTATTAAAAAAAAAAAAAGTGAGTCCCAGTTGTGGAAAAATGGTGGAGGAATAGACAGATGTGTCCTGAGCCTTGTCTCAGAGCAGATAAAAAGAACAGCTGAGGGTCTCACGGGGAGTGTCTGTTGGAGAGATAAGGGACAGCTATATTCCAGGAGAAGGTGCGGGACTGCTGGACGGGGGTCCCCTGACCAGGCATTTCCCTCTGTTGCTGGGTTCCCTCCTGGAGCCACCAGCTCAGACGCAAGGACCACACCATCTTGAAGGGGAAAGTAGATGTTATTGGAAACCTGAAAATCTACAACTGTAGCACCCACCGAACAGCTGCGAACCCCAGAGCACCAGTACCCAATTGGCACAAACATGCGGATTTAGAGGAGCTCTACACTCCACCACAGAAAAGTCAGATTTCTCCTGGGATAAGGTGAGGTCTCCCGTCCCAGCAGGACAGAGAAACATGTGCACTGTGGGAGCTGGAGGACCAGGGGAAGTCTGAACCTAGAAAATTCCATGGCTGTTGGGGCTGGAAAGATCCATGAATGTGGGAGGGGGTCCTCAAAGCGGCTAACAGAGGGGATCTCTAAAAAGCAACCCATTTTGATCTGATGCAGAAGGACAGCCTAAAAATTTTGGGAGTGTGCAGGCTGTTTGGACACAAGGGGGAAAAGGGGAATGTGCAGGATTACACGCAGACCCGGAGTTGGCACACTCGCACTTTCTCCTCTTTGAATCCTTGCTTCTGATTACTGAGTCCAATACATAGGATCACCCTGTTGGGGACACCCTAGGAGACTGCAGGGGAAAGTTGTTTTTCTGGATCCTGGGGATCAGAGCGGGGAGTGATTGTCAGAGAACCAGCTCTGGGGCAGTCCACTCCCACAAACCAGTATTGAGTGCCATAGGGAAAGCAGGATCTAAGCATAGCCTAGAGAGGACCTATAGACCGGGAAGTCAACACAGAAACACTGCCACCCAGGGGCTGAATCACAAATTGACTCTTGTGTAATCACAAATTAAGGAATACAAGAAAGTAAGACACACCACCTGCTTAAAAATCAGGACTGGCTTACAACACTGAGGAGCAATGGAATGCAGGGAACTGCAATACTGTCCTGACTGGAAAACAGGTGTACCAAACAGAACAATAGAGGAGTGAATGATCTTCCCTACTGCACATATTATATTATTTATTATTATTATTATTATTATTATTATTATTATTTCTTTTTCATCTTTTACTTAAGAAACTAATTTTTTTCACTTGATTTTATCTTTTTAATTATCACATTTTTATTTTCAATCAGTATTATTACTACTATATTTTACCTTTTTTTAAAAAAAGTGTCATTTTATTTTCTCTTTATTTGACTTTGAGATTAGTGTTCTAGATTCTATTTTCATCTTTCATTTAGCATCATTTTACTCTATCTCAACTCTACCTTTATGCCATCACTCTCTTCCTAACTTCTGCCCTTTTGTTGTCCTGTTTCTCTTACCCTTTTCCAGCTTTAGATTTTCGCTATTCTTTCTTTTTACCCCCTGTTAAAATCTCACCTTACTTAAATATCTAATTTCCAATCCCCTGCTGTGAGTTCATACACACCTCCCTCCTCTCTGTCTTCACTATCCAAAAAATTGTTTTTCTCTCTGTCCTTTCGTTGTTGTTTGCTTGAATGATGATTATATCAATTTTTATGCTTGTTTGAAAGATTGTTTTGCTTATTCTTTCTTTTGTTTTGTTTTTTTGTTTGCTTAATTTTTGTTTGTTTTTTTTTTTTTTTTTTTGCATCTGTTTTTCCTTGACTCGTTTGATATTAATTGTTGTTTGTAGTTTGTATTCATCTCCAGGAACTTGTTGCTGGCATTTGCTGGAATTAGTGGCTGTTCTATTGGAGTTTTCCCCCCATATATATAGTTTGTTCCCCTTTTCTTTCTTAGTCTCTTTCTTTTCACTCTTCCTTTTTTTTTCCTTTTCCCAATTTCATTTTGGCCATCCTTTATTTTTTTTTTCCTTTTTTTCTCTTCTTCTTTCTCTCCTATCCCCAAATTTGCCTTTCTCTGGTGATCACCTTTATTTGAGGTTATTAATATTATGAATACATTTCTGTTCAGGGCCTTGTGTGTGGTACCTGGTTGTGTTGTATTTTGTGCCTTTAAATCAACACAGAAGAGAGAGAACTACATAACCAGACACTCGGAGAAGAGAGACCATGGGGAGACAAAGAAACAGCCTGCATTTGAAAGAAAAGCAGGAATCAACAGAAAAGGAAGTAAATGAAATGGAGGCAAGCAACCTGCCACAGAAAGAATTCAGAGAAATGTTCATAAGGTGCCTGAAAAGAATGGAAGACAAATTTGACAATATGAGTAAGAACCAAGAGGAAATGAAGAAGAACCAAGAAGAAATGAAAATGACATTGCTGCTGTAAAGAACTCAATAGAAAGCATTCAGAGTAGAATAGAAGAAGCAGAGGACAGCATCAGTGAACTAGAAGACAAGGTAGGAAAAAATACCCAAGTAGAGCAGCTTCTAGAAAAAAAAATTAAAAAGCAGAAAGAGAGCCTAAGGGAACTTTGAGACAACACAAAACAAAACAACATCCGCATTATAGGGGTTCAAGAAGGAGAGGAAACTGAGGAAGGAATAGAAAACCTGTTTGAAGAAATAATGATAGAAAATTCCCTGATATAGGGAAGAAAAAAACCACACAAATCCAAGAAGCTCACAGAATCCAAAGCAAAATGAACCCCAAAGGCCAATGCCAAAGCACATTATAATTAAATTGGCAAAAACCAATGACAAAGTAAGAATCTTAAAAGCGGCCAGAGAGAGAGAGAAAGTTACCTACAAAGGAACCCCCATCAGACTAGCAACTGATTTCTCAACAGAAACTCATCAGGCCAGAAGGGAATGGAATGAAATATACAAAGTCATGCAAAGGGAGGGTCTGAATCCAAGAATACTGTACCCAGCAAGACTATCAATAAAAATTGAAGGTGAAATCAGGAGTTTCACACACAAAAAAGGACTAAGGGAATTTATTACCACCAAACCAGCAATGTAAAAAAGGCTAAAGGGTTGGCTGTAAAAAAAGAAAAAAAGAAAAGAAATAAGAAACTAAGAAGGAACACAGGGGTAAAGAATAAAAATGGTGACAAATAAGTACCTATCAATAATAACTTTAAATGGAAATGGATTAAATGCCCCAGTCAAAAGACATAGGGTAACAGATTAGATAAGAAAACACGACCCATATATCTGCTGTCTACAAGAAACCCATCTCACAAAAAAAGATGCACACAGACTGAGGGTAAAGGGATGGAAAAAGGTTTTTCAGGCAAATGGAAATGAAAAAAAGCAGGGGTAGCAATACTTATATCTGACAAATTAGATCTCAAAGTGAAGGACATAACAAGAGATAAGGAAGGCCACTTCATAATACTAAAGGGAGCAATCCAACAAGAAGAAATAACTCAGATAAACATATATGAACCCAGAATAGGAGCACACAAATACATAAAAAAAAACTCTAGGAGGATATCAAAGGAGAGATGGATAGCAATAAAATCATAGTAGGAGACTTTAATACCCCACTATCACCATTGGACAAATCCTTTAAACAAAAAATCAGGAAAGAAACATCAATTCTAAATGACTCACTAGACCAGATGGAATTAATTGACATGTTCAGAATATTTCACCCCAAAGCCACAGAATATGCATTCTTCTCAAGTGCACATGAGTCATTTTCAAAGATAGACCATATGTTGGGTCATAGGCAAAGTCTCTTCAAATTCAAGAAGATAGAAATCATATCAAGCATGTTCTCAAATCACAGTGGCATAAAACTGGAAATCAACTACAATAAAAACAATCCAAAAAAATCAAACACATGGAGACTAAACAGCATGCTATTAAACAATAGCATGGGTTACCAGAGAGCTCAAGGAAGAAATAAAAAACATCATGGCAACAAATGACAATGAAAACACAACAATCCAAAATCTATCGGACACAGTGAAAGCAGTCTTGAGAAGGAAGTTCAGAACTCTACAAGCCTACTGCAAAAGCAAGAAACAATGGTAATAAATTACCTAACACTACAATTCAAATAGTTAGAAAGAGAGCAACAAGAAAAGCCCAGTGTAAGCAGAAGGAAGGAAATAATAAAGATCAGAGTGGAGATAAATGACATTGAGACAAAAAAAAAACAATACAAAAGATCAACAGAACCAAGAGCTGATTCTTTGAAAGGATAAACAAGATTGATGAACCTCTAGCCAGGCTCACCAAGAAGCAAAGAGAGAGGACCCGAATAAACAAAATCAGAAATGAAAGAGGTGAAATAACAACAGACGCCACCAAAATACAAAGAATTGTTAAAAAATACTATGAACAACTCTGTTCCAACAAACTGGACAACCTGGAGGAAATGGACATATTCTTAGAAAAATACAACCTTCTAAAACTCAATCAGAGAGAATCTGAACATCTCAATAGGCCAATAACTATGGAAGAAATTGAAGCAGTCATCAAAAAGCTTCCAGGAAACAAAAGCCCGGGGCCAGAAGGCTTCACAGGGGAGTTTTACCAAACATTCAAGGAAGAACTAAAACCTATCATCCTCAGACTATTCCAAACAATTCAAGAGGAAGGAACACGTCCAAACTCCTTCTATGAGGCCAGCATCACCCTAATACCAAAACCAGGTAAAGACAACACAATGAAAGAGAGTTAGAGGCCAATATCCATCATGAACATAGATGCCAAAATCCTCAACAAAATTCTAGCAAATCGGATCCAGCACTACATCAGAAAGATCATACACCATGACCAAGTAAGATTCATCCCAGGAATGCAAGGATGGTACAATATCCGCAAATCAATAAATGTGATATATCACATAAACAAATTGAGAGATAAAAATCACATAGTCATATCAATTGATGCAGAAAAAAAATTTGACAAAAATCCAACACCCTTTCTTGATAAAAACTCTCAACACAGTGGGAATAGAAGGATCATACCTCAACATAATGAAAGCCATATATGAAATCCCACAGCTAACATCATACTCAATGGGCAAACCATTTCCCTTAAGAACAGGAACAACACAGGGATGCCCACTCTCACCACTCCTGTTCAACATAGTACTGGAAGTATTAGCCACTGTAATTAGACAAGAAGAAATAAAGGCATCCAAATTGGAAAAGAAGAAGTAAAGCTGTCCTTATTTGCAGATGACATGATATTGTACATAAAAAACCCAAAAGACTCCATCAAAAAAACTAATAGATTTAATAAATGAATTCGGCAATGTAGCAGGATACAAAATTAACGCCAAGAAATCTATGGCATTTCTATACACCAATAGTGAACTTACAGAAAGAGAGACTAAAAAAGCAATCCCATTTACCATTGCACCAAAAAAAATTAAGATACCTAAGAATAAACTTAACTAAGGAGGTGAAAGACCTATACGCAGAAAACTATGAGACACTGAAAAAAGAGATAGAGTAAGATGTAAATAGATGGAAGAACATACCATGTTCCTGGGTTGGGAGAACAACATCATCAAAATGTCCGTACTACCCAAAGCAATCTATAGATTCAATGCACTCCCCATTAAAATACCAGCAGCATATTTTACAGACCTAGAAAGAACTCTCCAAAAATTCATCTGGAATATAAAAATACCCCAAATAGCCACAGCAATATTGAGAAAAAAGAACAAAGTGAGATCTCAATACCAGATTTCAAGCTGTATTACAAAGTCACTGATCTCAGAACTGCCTGGTACTGCCACAAGAACAGACATATAGATCAATGGAATAGAATAAAGAACCCAGAAATAGACCAAAATCACTACACTCAATTAATATTTGACAAAGGATGAATGAACATACAATGGAGTCAAGACAGTCTCTTCAATAAATTGTGTTGGGAAAATTGGACAGATACATGCAAAAAAAAATGAAACTAGATCACCAACTTACACCATACACAAAAATAAACTCAAAATGGATATAGAACTTAAACATAAGATGGGAAACCATAAAAATACTAGAGGAATCCACAGGCAGAAAAATCTCTGACATATGCCGAAAGAACTTCTTCACTGATACTACCCCTAGGGCAATGGAAGCTAAAGAGAAATTAAACAAATGGGACTACATCAAAATAAAAAGCTTCTTCACAGCAAAAGAAACCATCAATAAAACAACAAGAAACCCCACTGTGTGGGAGAATATATTTGCAAATGTTATCATTCAGAAAGGTTTAATCTCCAACATCTATAGGCAGCTTATACAACTTAATAAAAGGAAGATAAATGATCCAATAAAAAAATGGGCTACGGACCTAAATAGAATCTTTTCGAAAGAAGACAGAAGGAAGGCCAAGAGACACATGAAAACATGCTCATAGTCACTAATTATCAGAGAGATGCAAATCAAAACGACAATGCAGTACCATCTCACACCTGTCAGAATGGCTATCATCAACAAATCAACAAAGGACAAGTGCTGGAGAGGATGTGGAGAAAAAGGAACCCTCGTGCATTGCTGGTGGGAATGCAGACTGGTGCAGCTACTGTGGAGAACAGTATGGAGTTTCCTCAAAAAACTGAAAATGGAGCCCTAACCAGTTTGTCTCAGTGGATAGAGCGTCAGCCTGCGGACTCAAGGGTCCCAGGTTCGATTCCGGTCAAGGGCACGTACCTTGGTTGTGGCCACATACCCAGTGGGGAGTGTGCAGGAGGCAGCTGATCGATGTTTCTCTCTCATAGATGTTTCTAACTCTCTATCCCCCTCCCTTTCTCTCTGTAAAAAAATCAATAAAATATATTATTTAAAAAAAAAAACCTGAAAATGGAAATCCCATTTGACCCAGTAATCCCACTCCTAGGAATATATCATAAGAAACTAAAAACACCAATCTGAAAGGATATATACACCCCTATGTTCATAGCAGCACAATTTACAATAGCTAAGATTTGGAAACAGCCTAGGTGCCTGTCAGCAGATGACTGGATCAGAAAACTATGGTATATCTACACAATGGAATACTATGCTGCCATAAAAAAGAAGGAATTCTTGCCATTTGTAGCAACCTGGATGGAATTGGAGAATATTATGCTAAGTGAAATAAGCCAGTCAATGAAAGAAAAATTCCACATGATCTCATTCATTTGTGCATAATAAAAAACACATTATAAACTGATGAACAAAAAGATAGATACAGAGGCAGTAAAGTATCAAACAGAATGTCAAATTACAGCAGGAAGGTTAGGGAGAGGTGGGGGAAATAAGAGATCAACCGAAGGACTTACATGCATGCATATAAGAACAACCAATGGATACAAAACATTGGGGTGTGAGGGCATGTATGGGAGTGGGGTTGGGGGGGGGGATGGAAATGGTAAGATAGGTACACATATAATACCTTAATTAAAAAAATAGAAAAAAAATAACATGACAACGGAGCGTAGTCTACTTTGAAACCTGGCTGTGTTCCAACTGGAATATCCAACTGCTGTCTAATCGGGTGTGGTTCACTGGGTGCATAACACCAAACTCAGGGGAGTTAATTTATTGATTGGTCCTAAGTACTAAAATGTAAAAAAAACCACACACACAAAAAAACAAAACTCGATTTGAACCACAGAAGAAATCAAGATCTGTTCTAAACCCAGTGAATAAGTCTGCATTGTAACAAGAGCCCCACATGGTTTGAATGTACATTAAAGTTTAAGAACTACAGTGTTAGGATAAAAGTCCAACTCCTTGGAGAAACCAAGATGGCGGCATAGGTAAGCATCTAAACTGCTGCCTTGCACAACAATTTCAAAACTACAACTAAAAGACAAAACAGACATCATCCAGAACCATAGGAAAGCTGGCTGAGTGGAAATTCTACAACTAGAAGGAAAGAGAAAAGCTCACAGAGAATCAGAGGAGCTGCGAAGGGCTGAGGTACAGAGACACGCGCGCAGAGAGGAAGGGTGCCTGAGTGCCTGACTGGCTTTCTCTGGGAGGAAGAAGGAAGCTCCTTACTGCACTGAACCCCAGTTCTGACTGCACTGAACCCAGTTCTGGCCAAGACCCTGTGGATCCAGGCTCATGCAGGGGGAGTCTAGACTGTCAGGTAGAGAGAAAGGCACGGAGACTCAGGGGAGCCACAGAGGGCAGGGGTCTGGAGGCGCGAGTGCGCACAGAGAGGGCTGACTGCTGAGGTTGCCGCTGGCTTTCCCTAGTGGGAAGGAGTTGGAAGTTCCAACTGCACTGAACCCCAGTTCCAGGCGAGCCCCTGGGGACCCAGGCTCTTACAGGGGGTCTGGACTGTCAGGTGGAAACTCAGGAGAGCCTTGAAAGGCAGAGGTCTGGAGGCGCGTGCGCAAGTGCGCACAGAGAGGACTGACTGTTAAGGGTGCCACTGGCCTTCTCTAGCTGGAGGGAATTGGAAGCCCCCACCTACACTGAACTCAAGTTCCTGGTGAGAATCTGGGAATCCAGATTCACTGGGGGAGAAACAAGACTGTCTGGCAGTGGGCGAAACTCGAGGGAAGCTTACTCTCAGAGGTGCTTGCAGAGATTACCACGGGACACTGAGATCCAGGGGCCTCATAGGACAGGGCTGACGGGAAGCCAAGACTGTCTGCTCAGCCCTGAGACTCCGCCCCATCCAAGCTGAGCACAGAGGCTTTTGCAATTTTGCAAGTCTTTTCTCATAAGCCTGTCTCCAGCACCGAACTTCTCCCGGTGTAGACACAGCTGATCCTCACAGCTAACTGGCCTGGAGGTCAATTCCTCCCAGTGATACCAACAACAATCAAGACTTAACTACAACAAGGCTGTACACACAGTCCACAAAGGGGTGCAACAAGAGTGTCCACCTCAGGTAACTGGGGAGGCCGACCCACTGGGCCATATAGGAAACCTAGCACACAAAGCTACCCTACCAACTCAGGGAAGCAGTGAAAATGGGGAGACAAAGAAAAAGGTCACAAACGAAAGAAACGGAGGGAAAAAAATGACTGGATATAGAGTTCAAAACCATGGTTATAAGGTTTTTCAAGAATTTCCTAGAAAAGGCCAATAAATTTAATGAGACCCTCAAGGATATGAAAAAGGACCAACTAGAAATTAAACATACACTGACTGAAATAAAAAATATTATACAGAGACCCAACATCAGACTAGAGGAAAGCAAGAACCAAGTCAAAGATTTGAAATACAAAGAAGCAAAAAACACTCAACTGGAAAAGAAAAAAGAAAAAAGAATCCAAATATTTGAAGATAGTGTAAGAAGCCTCTGGGACAACTTCAAGCATACCAACATCTGAATTATGGGGGTGCCAGAAGAAGAGAGAGAGCAAGATACTGAAAACCTATTTGAAGAAATAATGACCGAAAACTTCCCCCACCTGGTGAAAGAAATAGACTTAATAAGTCCAGGAAGCACACAGAACCCCAAACAAAAGGAATCCAAAGAGAACCACACTAAGACACATCATAATTAAAATGCCAAAAGCAAAAGACAAAGAGAGAATATTAAAAGCAGCAAGAGAAAAACAGTTAGTTACCTACAAGGGAGCACCCATACGATTGTTAGCTGATTTCTCAACAGAAACTATGCAGGCCAGAAGGGAGTGGCAAGAAATATTCAAAGTGATGAATAGCAAGAACCTACAACCACTATTACTCTACCCAGCAAAGCTATCATTCAGAATTGAAGGTCAGATAAAGAGCTTCACAGATAAGAAAAAGCTAAAGGAGTTCATCACCACCAAACCAGTATTATATGAAATGCTGAAAGGTATTCTTTAAGAAGAGGAAGAAGAAAAAAGTAAAGATAAAAATTATGAACAACAACTACATATCTATCAACAAGTGAACCTAAAAATCAAGTGAATTAAAAACCTGAGGAACAGAATAAGCTGGTGAATATAATAGAATCAGGGGCCTAGAAAGGTAGTGGATTGATAATTCTCAGGGAGAAAGGGGTGGGGGGGTGCGGGAAGAGACTTAACAAAGGTTGTACACCTATGGATGAGGACTGTGCGGGGGAGGTAAGGGCAGAGGGTGGGATGGGAACCAGGTGGAGGGGAGCTATGGGGAGAAAAAGGAGAAACAATTGTAATAATCTGAACAATAAAGATTTATTAAATAAAAATAAAAAAAGACAGTCTATATGGTGTTGGGAAAATTGGACAGATACATGCAAAAAAATGAAACTAGACCACCAACTTACACCATACACAAAAATAAACTCAAAATGGATCAAGGACTTAAACATACGACGAGAAACTATAAAAATACTAGAGGAATCCACAGCCAGAAAAATCTCTGACATATGCTGAAGCAATTTCTTCACTGATACTGCTCCTAGGGCAATGGAAACTAAAGAGAAAATAAACAAATGGGACATCAAGATAAAAAGCTTTTTCACAGCAAAGGAGACCGTCAATAAAACAACAAGAAAGCCCACTGCATTTGAGAACATATTTGCCAATGATATCAATGATAAGGGTTTAATCTCCAACATTTATAGGGAACTCATGCAGCTTAACAAAAAGAAGATAAACAACCCAATCAAAAAAATGGGCAACTGATCTAAATAGACACTTTACAAAAGAAGACAGAAGGAGGGCCAAGAGACATATGAAAACCTGCTCATAGTCACTAATCATCAGAGAGATGCAAATCAAACATCTATGCAGTACCATCTCACACTTATCAGAATGGCTATTATCAACAAATCAACAAACGACAAGTGCTGATAAAGATGCAGAGAAAAAGGAACCCTTTTACACTGCTGGTGGGAATGCAGACTGGCGCAGCCACTGTGGAGAACAGTATGGATTTTCCTCAAAAAACTAAAAATGGAACTCCCATTTGACCCAGTGATTCCACTTCCAAGAATATATCCCAAGAAACTAGAAACACGAATCAGAAAGGATATATGCATCCCTATGTTCATAGCAGCACAATTCACCATAGCTAAGATTTGGAAACAGCCTAAGTGCCCATCAGCAGATAAGTGGATTAAAAACTGCACAATGGAATACTACACTGCGGTAAAAAAAGAAGGAGTTCTTACCATTTGCAACAACATGGATGGAGATGGAGAGCATTATGCTAAGTGAAATAAGCCAGGCAGAGAAAGATAAATATCACATAATCTCACTCATTTGTGGAATATAATGAACAACATAAACTGATGAACAAAAATAGATCCAGAGACAGAGAAACTTCAATCAGAACGTCAAACCTCAGGGAAAGTAGGGGAGGGTGGGGGTAAAGGGTGAGATCAACCAAAGGACTTATATGCATGCATGTAAGCCTAATCAAAGGACAAAGACAGCAGGGGGTTGGAGGCATGAATGGGAGGTGGGGGGAAATGGGGAAATAAGGACACATATGTAATACCTTAATCAATAAAGAAATTTTTTAAAAAAGTGAGTCCCAGTGGTCTCCTTAAGGCAGGCCCACCTCCTTGGTCCCTTACATGCCCCACCTCACACGCAGTGGGCAAGTATGCTCTGACCCCAGGCTTCCTCCACCTCTTTAAGTTACCTGCCTGACCCTGGTAGGCTCTTCCAAACCCTTATCCTAAGGTACCTTCATAAACACCCTCACAACAGCAGTTGACATTTGCTTGTGTTCTAACTTCAGCTTTCTTTTCATTATCTTTTTAGGAATCTTATTACTTTCCATAGTTTCCAAATTACTTCCTTTGAAATGATGCCTAAATCAATACTTGATCCTTATCTCTTTTTTAGCTCCTTACACATTGCTACCAGCCTGATGGTCACCTCGACTCAGAAGCTTCATTTACAACTTAAATTCAGTATATCCCAAGTTGATCTCCTAAGTGGCTCCCATCTTCCCAACCCCAGAGGCCAGCTTCTCTCACATTCTTCATGTTTATTATTTCTCTCTTCCTTCTAGTCATTTAGGCCTTAAACTTCCAAATCATCTTGACTTCTTCTATTTCCAATAAAGTTGGTGCTAGGTTGATACGTTGTGCCTCTTGAATGCCTCCCTCTTTCACTGCCACAGGCCAACTTTATGCCATCATAACTTCACTGACTCTACTGAGCTAGGCCCTGCACTAGATACTGACTTTTTATGGTATTTCCCAGCTGGATTACTACAGTCTCTCTATTTTCTTGAATGATACTTACACTCTCTATTTCATTCTCCATGGTATTGTCAAACTAATTTTCCTAAGCACAGCTCTGACCCAGTTCAAGCACATTCCATTTCCCCCCCTGACTTCCAACTAAATGAGGAACTTCCACAATATGGCCTAGTCAACGATCCTGTATCTATCTCCTCACTACTCTGTAATGCAAGCATCATGTTCCACACAAACTAAACTACTCACCATAGTTACCCAACTCTCTGTTTTCCTTTATAATATTCCCTCGGCCAGAAATCATTCCCAACCATCTCTCCCCTCTCTGTTCTACTGAAGGCATGAACCCCTTAATTCCAACATCTACAATAATTGTCCTTGTCCAATCAATTATTCTAGATTGAATTTTCTTGGAGCAAACATTGTATCTAGGATACAACAGCTAGGATAATGCCAAGCACATGGTAGACACTCAATATCTATTAAAATGAAATGGGAGGAATCAAATTTTTATGTCCAGCTTTTTACTAAAACTTTGAAAGAATTGTATCAATATTAAAGCATCAAGTATGCCATTGAAGGAATCCAATTTCAATAAAGAAGTAAGTGATATTCATTAGTGCTTCTCAGGGACTACAGTGTGAGACACAAAAAGAACACCCACCTCAGGGCAAACAGGACAAAATCTTCTCAACGCTCAGGACCCCTCTTGACCCAGCTGCTCTGAGTCGTGGGCTAACAGCCTTCCAGGGACTGAAGCTCTGGTACAGGGAGTTTCCTTTCAGCAGGATCCACTCACTTATACTCTCCATTCTTGCTTCCTTCTGTCATAGCACATCTTATTTAAGCTGATGGCATTTGAAAGATCCCTCTGAATAACTGATGACTTTCTGGAAATATTCAGAGAACATTTTTGCCAAAAACAGGAGCCCCATTTGAGGAGCTGGACCAAATTACTTTCAACCTGAAATCTTCTGTCAGCTTGGAAAAGGAAGGACAGTTCTGGTCAGCACTTAGCAAGGAAATAGCCATATCTAATGAGGAAATATTTTTAAAGCAACAAATACTACTCATTTCAATAAAGGAGAGCAGCTTTGGGCATTATTGTCATTGCCATTACTCTTTTGTAGAACATAATCACTGCATATAATATTGCTACATGAAAATCTCATGCCTATACATAAGGCACAAAAAATTAAACTCACGGTTATGTTTTATGTGGCTTTTAATTTTTCCCCCAAATATTTTTATTGTTTTTTAGAGAGAGAGGAAGGGAGAGGAAGAGAAAGAGAGAAACATCTATGTGAGACAGAAACATCAATCTGCTGCCTCCTGCACACCCCAGGCATATGCCCTGACAAGGAATCTAACTGGCAACTTTTTGGTGCATGGGATGACACCTAACCAACTGACCCACACTGGTCAGGGCTTATGTGGCTTTTTACAAGATAAATTACCTTGCTAAGAAGGTCCAAAGATATATAGTTCACCTATGTATAGGGGGGTGGGAAACCACAAAGAGCAAATGGTGATAACCTCTTTTCTCATGCAGACATTTCTGACACAATAGTAACAAAATGCTACCTGTCTAGTCTCCATCAAAATAGTCCTGGTCAGTAACAGACCATTTCTGTGTCAACTGTGAGTTAGGCTCCTGGACTTCAAAGATTATGAACAGTTAATTCCCAAATAAAGACAATCTAACTATGGTTTGACTGCCATCAGAACAGGTTTTCTTAACCTTTCCTGGCCCTGGCCACTTTGGGAGCCTTATGAGTCTTCTGCATTCCTTCCCAGAAATATTCTTAAATGCAAAACATAAAATAAATGGTATTAAAAGGGAAATGAGTTATATCATAAAAATATTTTAAAATTTGCAGTACAGTTATCTATGTACTTATTTATTAATGCATTTAATGGAAAGATCTAGTGGATTTGTCTAGTAACTACCATAATATCAAAGTAGAGAGCAACATACATGATATTTAATATACATCAGCAATAATATATGCAAATACTTGTGTTGAGGTCACACATACTACTCATTACTATAGTAGTTCATTGCCTACATTCATAACAAATAGAAATGTGAAATTTTAGTTAAAGGTTAGTGAAATTACAGATGTAAGGTTTTTTCTATCAAAGTTCACAACCCTTTGAATTTTATTCTCATAAAGAAAAGATGCATATCTATTTAATTAGTTCTGTTGGTTATTTGAAATCCCCAACATTGTTAGAAAATTTATACCCATCTTGAGTCAATATACGCATATGTTTGGCAACTCAATGGCTCTAACTCAGCAATTAAGGAGGGAGGGTCAGGATGGGGTTGTTGCTTATATTCAGGTCTGTAGCTCTTTTTTTCTGTTCATAAGATTAAGCAATGCACATAAATATTTTTTATTGCACATCTTCCATGTTAAGGTTTTCATTAAGTCCATAGATTCTTATATAACGTTAGGATTATCTGATTTATTTGTTTAGACTGGAGAGCATCTCTTTAGCATGCTGTGGTGTTCAGTAAAGGGCTTCTGACAACAAGCAAAGATTTAAACAATCATTTAGTAATCAGCAGGCCTCCTCAAATCACATCTTAGCTCTAAGACCAGGTACAAATCAGTGGACTTGTTATGAGCAAAGCACCCCATTTATTGAAATAATCTTTTTAAATCATCCCTGTAGTGAAATTCTTATTAGACCATAAAATAGTCTGTGCACAACAGAGGTATATATTTTCAATCAATTATTCCAAAATATCTATTGATATTTTACTAGATGTTGAGGAAGTCCAAAAAATATGAAATAGACTATTTTCTGCTTTCAAGAAGTTGTAATCTAGATTTAGAAAGAGAAAGATCTTGGAAATTGGAGACATCTCACCTATATTGTTTCCTGTATCCAGCTGTCAATTTCTAGCAGCCATAACTTCACCACGTTCATTGCAGAGAAATCAGATTTTATTCAAGAGAGGTAACCCTAAGGAGAGATTTCAAAACTTGCAAAATCCAAGACTAATTTCCTCATAGGAATAAATTTAAATAGAGGCTTTCACTCTCAAAGTGAATTTCGCTGTACTCATTGTAGTCCAGGGGCAGGTTACAGTGATGTTTATTATACAGACATGTCCCCACAATCTTATTAATTTTTTCCCGTTCTCCTTGACTAAGTATGTGACAACTCTGAAGAATTTGAAAGGAAGCCTGCTTAGCTGTTCCTGCTTAGTTTACTCAGGATTATTTTTGCTATTTCCCAGAGTTCTTTCTGCTAAAGGAGAGCACCATAAAATGGCATTTCAATAGCTCATAATTTTTCAAAAAAAAAACCATCACTGACAAAGCTTCAATGGGCTTACAGGTTGCAGCATCACACAGTGATAAACAGCAGCCAGGATCACTAGGCCTGAAGAGACAAGATGCACTTTAGGCCATTGCAGTGAGCACGTCTGTGTGTACCATGGCATATGGTTTTGTGGAAAGAGCATTGGTTTCAAAGACAGAAGTAGAAGCTGCTCCAAAAATTGTGTCTTGCACTTAAATATATTTGGGGAGGCAGGGGGTGTTAGGCAAGTCATTTATTGTCTAGGAGCTTCATTTTCCATGTCAGAACATGACAGCTGTCTTGCCTGGTTCACAGGAAGCTGGATGAGTATATAAAAAAGCAGTTTATGGGAGGATCCTAATCTGATTTATAAGTGTTGAGGGGGCATCTGTGCTAGTTAATGAAGGAGCCTGTGTGAGGGCAGTCTACTAACTAAAGAGAATTAAAGACAAAACCCCTCATTCCCTGTATATTCCTGATAAAATCTCCTTCAAAAATCTTTCTTTAATAAAATATATATATATATATATATATATATATATATATATGCTCACTGTGAAAGTCAAATAGCACAGAAGTGAATAAAATAGAAATGCAATTTCCCCCTTCTCCCACTCACCTCCAGCCCATTTTCCAGAATATGACCATTGTCCCCAGTTTGATGTATATTCCTTACACAGGCCAATCATCTTAGCAGTGTGGTGACAGCAAGGGGCAAGGCACAGGTGCCTGTCCTCAGCCCCATCTGAGAAAGGAAACATTTCATCCTGGCCTTGGCTCTGGGCTGTGTGGCAGTGGCAGTACTAATGTTGACTGAAATCATGCTCAACATCTTGCAAGTAATTCTGCTGTTTCACTCAGGTAGAAGTGGAAGTCTTCACATCTGGATACCACTTCCCTATTCTGAAAAAGAAATGAACGGCTTGCTATCCTGAGTCTGATTAGTGGCATTTTAGCCAGCCTGTGGGATGTGGCCCCTTTTCCCTCACCAGCACTGGCATGTCAGAACCAGAGGAGCTTGGCCAGCTCAGGGCTGCTGCTTATAAATCAGGCCTGTGCGATTCAGTGTGGAGAACAGGACTTCGCAGAGAGAGCACAGGCCCACTCTGCCAGGGGTGCTCTCAACTCCTGATTTATAATCACTTCCTGGAAAACCAGGTGCAAAATCCAGGTTTATAAATCAAGTCTATTTTATTTAGGATTTATTGGCATTATTTGAAAATCTGTTTTGGGACTTGTAAATCTATATTAGGATTTGTAAACCTATTTAAAGATATGGAAATTAATTTTGGACCACAAAACACTAAAAACAGTTTGGCTACAATTACTATGAGGAAGAAGAGAGATATAAATCAAAGGCAGGCTGCTAAGATTTGCTGGCAGGTTCCATAAATTGAATCCTGGGTCTATAACTTCAGGTGAGTACAGATTTATAAATCCAACTTGTGAATCACCAAAAAAAAAAAAAAAAAAAAAAGTTCAAGATTTTTATTCTAATTTGAAATATTAGAGAATGGCATCACTGTTGATACCCTAAATGGTAATCATCTATTGAGATTGAGATTTGATATATAAAAAAATTTTGATATATTGCTGGGAAACCAGCAGGTAAAGTGGTCTGTGCTTCTCCTTGGCCTGTGGTAAGAGAGTCTAGGAAGTCTGAGACCATAACTGGGCAGAGCCTGGTGAGAAAACCATTATATTAATTTGGAAACTCCAGGTCACTTTGGCAGTGAACTGAAGATATTTAACAAATGTTCCTGCTTCACAATACAAGCCAAACCTCAACAACATATCTAGAGGATCTCATTAGATGGTCTACTTCCTGAGTAAAAATATTGCCAAGTAGGCTGATCACAGTTGCCAAGATTATTATTATAAAGCAATGATTCTCAACCAAGGTAATTTTGCCCCCCACCCAGGAGATATTTGACAATATATGAAGACAATTTTGGTTGTCGTAACAGGGTAGTGCTACTAGCATCTAGTGGGTAGAGACCAGGGATGATGCTAAACATCATACAATGCACTGAATAGCCACCCATAGCAAGGAAGTGTCTGGTCAAAATGTCAGTGGTGTCATGGTTGAGAAAAACCTATCATAGAAAAATACTTAGCACAAGCCAGTATAGGATGACCAAATCAGGTCCCCTCCATCTCAGGTTCTGCTGATTCTGCCATTCAGGACAACTCAGGAGCTTTTTTCCTGTATAGTTAATTTGAAAGGTGAATATATTCAAAATTCATCATGTAGATCACATTATGAATATGTTTTGCTACCTCAAATGCACTCTATATTTGCTCTGTAGAAACTGAAGTTATAACATTTGGTGAAATTATATTAACTGACTGGAGAGACCCCTCCATTTTATTGGAAAACAAGTATGTGAGTTGGGAAGGAAATACAAGGCAAGAATTCTTTCAAACTTTGTTTTAACGGTTCTATAAAGAAGCCCCATGTAGTGAATTCCCTGGGAGTCTGAGACCTTTTTGATTATATGGTGTTTGGAATAAAATAAAACAAATCCCATGTTATTTTATTCTGACCTGAAAATGATTTCTAAATGATCGGCTTGGGTGTTCTTTCCCTCTACTTATTGCTATGTTCTTCCATTTGAATTACTGCTCAGCATCACCTCAGAAACAGGCTGAATATTGGCCAATTGCAAGAAGACAGCCTCATATTGAGATGATAGCAGCTCTCTTCGCACTTGCCCTGTTCGTGGGCCTGGCCATTATAAGAACCAAAAGATGGAGACAGGACTCGACATTCAAATGGTGTATTTAAAGCACACCGTGAAATATATTGTGCAAATGCAAATGAACAGAAATATGGCATTGTAAGAGCTCAGCCACTTATGCAATTAGGAAGGAAATCAGGATTGTTAAATGCAGTATCCAGCAGTGCACTCAATTCTGCACACAGAAAAAAAGAAAGTTTAAAGAAATATTGTGGTGACTTGGATCTTTGGAGAGTTTAAATCCAAAATATCTGAGATGCAACCAGTGTATAGGTAACTAAGTCATACCGCATCTCACCTTCTGCCCTCAACAAACAGTTCCCCAGTGAAATTCTAAAAGGCACATCATTCCACCAACTTAGGCTGTGTTTTGCCCCATTCAATGAACCATCTATGGCTCTAACTCAATAGCTTCCAAAATAATTTTTCCCACCATAACAACCTTAGCATTGAAGGTACACGAAGGCCAGCAAGGAAGCTCTCTCCTCAGGTCATGTGGATTGTTTTTAGGAGATTAATGTAAAAATACTGGTTAGAAAGGATCAGAAAAATATTAAATTTCTGGAATTTCATCATTCTATATGAGATAGCACTAAGCAAACAAAGATACCTGGTGGTTAGAACCAGAGACCTCATTTTATATAAATTCATTTATCCAGTAGAAAAATGCCTAAGAAAGGGATAGAGGCCTGACCGGTGTGGCTTGGTGGTTGAGTGTTGACCTATGAACCAAGAAGTCATGGTTCAATTCCCAGTCAGGGCTTCATTCTCAGGAGGGGGCGTGCAGGAGGCAGCCAGTCAATGATTCTCTCTCATCATTGATATTTCAATCTCTCTCCCTTGCCTTTCCTCTCTGAAATCAATAAAAAAAATATTTTTTAAAAAAGAAAGGGATAGCAGACATGTTCAGGATGGCTCTAAGAAAAAAAAATGATAATAAGTGATATTTGTTATCAGAAAACTATTCCTCCTTTTGTTCTCCACTTCCTGCTCCTGCCAGAATGCACCATGTGCAGCAGCCCTCCCTCAAGAACATACATGCACATAATCCTTTATAATACTTTTCTCTCCGATCACACTGCCAGAATTTTTATATACAGCCTTCAGAGCCACAATTCATTCAGCAAAGAATGATTAAGCCAACATTTATTGTGAAGCTAGGTCTTCCTGGGCTCTTCTAGGTGATAGGATTACAAAGATGAGTAAGCCACTATCTGACACTGAGGCACTCACATCTAAAGGAAGAGGCCAGTCTGTAAATAAATAATCATAACATAACATATCCCATATGCTGAAAGAAAGACCTTCAAGGTACAGTGGGAGTATAGAGGAAGGCGGTGACATCTTCAAAAAGTGACAGCACTTGAGCTGGTTCCTGAAAAATGAGTGGCTTCTAGGAAGAAGTAGAGCAGAGAAGTGGTGGGAGTGACATTCTAAGTGAAGAAACAGCAGGGTCAGACACAGATTCATAAGGAGGCCAATGTTTGAAGTATTAAAAAAAAAAACATGAAGCATGCCTAAAGCAATGATTTTCTACCAGCAGGGAGCAGGAAGAGACGGTAGTATCAAATCAGCTATAACAAACTACATGCCCCATCAAAAAGCATGGCCAGAATTCAGTATGCATGAGAGGTAAACTGAAAATAAAGATAAGAAGAGTTGCCCTAACTGGTTTGGTTCAGTGGATAGAGCATCAGCCTACGGACTGAAGGGTCCCAGGTTCAATTCCAGTCAAGGGCACGTACCTTGGTAGCAGGCATATCCCCAGTAGTGGGTGTGCAGGAGGCAGCTGATTGATGTTTCTCTCTCATCGATGTTTCTGACTCTCTATCCCTCCCCCTTCCTCTCTATCAAAGATCAATAAAATATGTTTTAAAATAAAAGATTAGAAAAGTAGGTTGAACTAGATAATACAAAAATTTAATCACTACCAAGTGATTAGTAATTTCCTTTTGTGTCTTTTTTATTTTCTACAACTAACATATTCAGAGAAATATCTTACTCTTTGGGTGGGTTTGGTAAGTGATACAGACTTCACAATTTCCTCATTTTCTATGGCAGCTCATGAAATAACATCAATTAAGGTGGTATAAAAGGTACAGAGGAGAAACTAGGGGTCTGGAGAGTGCATAAAATATATAATTAGTTTTCAGATAAATCAACATTGACTATTGGGAAACTTTTTTTCATCAAGTTTATTAGCCTTATGAATAGTCAGACACAGAGAAGTTAAAGAAACATCACTAAAACATGTCAAACTAGAATGGCTAAACTAATCACCTGTGTATGGAGTTTAGGGAATAATCCCAGGGACATATTATATACATACAATATTTCCTCCTGTGTTTTCAAAGAAAAATCTTACTTCTTCATATAAACTTCTTTCTGATATCTCAGGATGGGGAGGAAATACTCTCAATTGACTATCTAAATCTTTCCTATAAAGTCTTTCTGAAAGTCTTTTACTGATATCAAAACCAATAGCAAAGCAAATTCATATGGGAAATAAATCTACATAAGAAACACAAATTGGGAAAGATGATAGATGCCTGGTCTCAGATTTTTGGGGGGAATAATTCCTAAGACCCAAGGCATGTAAATTGGTATTAGTCTACCAGGCACAGTAGGGTGAAGGCTAGAGGGCTCTCCTTATCGAATATTAGTTAAATACCTCAGTCTGCTCAACTGAAACCTCAGTTTGTGAGGAGGGAAATTACAGATTGAAAAATGTTCTTTTTATAAAAGTCTGGTTGTGATGTTCAGTGAAATGATAAATGAATAGGTTGTTACTAGCAAACTACAGTAATTAGGCCATTCCTCATTTCTTTATTGGAGGCAGACCCAGATGTTTAATCTTCATTATGTGATCATTTAATTTTAGCAAAGCATCACTATTGGAAATATTATACATTAACTTTCCCCGCTCCCCTTTTTTAAAGGTGGTGATGAAGTGAAAACAAAAAGCTTATAGTGTGTCTAGAGTCTAAGGAGAAATAGGATCTTAATTTTAAATTTTATGTAATATTAGTACATCTTTTTCTGATTTTTATAATAATATTAAGTGATGTTATGTTAATATTGTAGAAAATATGAAAAACATAAGATATTAGGAAAATTAATATAATCACTCACCATTACACTTTCCTAAGAAAACCATTGTTGTTAATACCTTGGCACATTTTCTTTCAGCTTTTTTTTCTTCGGGATTTTATTTTATATTATTCAAAAAATAGCAAGATATAACTATTATCAGACACACAGAGGCATGTCAATAAAAGCAGCAAAATTTGATGATTTTAAAGCAAGTTTGGAAAACTTAAGCATTTGCATACTAATCACTGACCTGACATGGCCACAATAAAGAATTAAGTTTTCCTTCTTATCTTTGTGCCTGAAATCAACTAGGGGAAATGAATAAACAAAATTAACAACTTTCAAGAAATAAGTATCTTCAAAGAGGTTGAATCTTTAATTTCCCCAAATAAGAGATTTATGATCTAAGCCCATTCTTTTCAACTTAATGCATGGACTCTTCCATGGGCTGGTAAAAAGCAGTTCAGTAGCCACATCTTCCATCCTCGGTGATAAGACCTCCTGCAATAGGATCAATAAGACCTGTTTCATAGGACTTTTTTCTTATCCCATAACCTCAAAAAATCATTTTGTGCTGCAATGATCACTACAGGGAGGAAAATAAAGAGACGTTGAATCTATCAAAGTTTTTTGTAGTGAGGCTGGTTTATTTCAGGCCATCACAGCGTGGTGGTTAACAGCTCTGGAACAGTCAAGGGATGGAAGCAGATGAAAAAAGAAACTGAAAGATCCTCTTCTTTCTTTATAGGGACCTTCAAAGTTAAAGGGGAATGAGATTCATCTTCCAGGCATGTACCAACCTATTTGGCATTGGGAATTTCAAAGTAGGTGTGTTGTTGTTTTTTAATCCCACTCATGTAAAAGAGAGATTTCTGAAATAAGCTTTAATTCAGTATTCATATGGGAACTTTTCTCTTTTTTAAATTACTTTTAGAGAGAAGAAGAAGAAGAGAAAAGTAGAGTGAAAGAGAGAGAAACATTGATTTGTTGTTCCACTTATTTATGCTTTCATTGGTTGCTTCTTGTATGTGCCCTGACCAAAGATTGAACCCACAACCTTGGCATATAGGGAAGATGCTCTAACCAACTGAGCTACCAGCCAAGGCTGAACTATGGGAACTGTGAATAACTGATATAAAAAGGAAGATCCAGGTCCAAGTTAGTTTGGGAAACCATTAAGCAAATATATTCTTTATAGTATTTTCCTGGGATTTTTCTATGCCATATACACTATGAGTCTCCCAGAGAGGCCTGCAGCACATGGTGTTCCCCAAATTTATATTCTAATTTTTCCTCCTCTCTGAGTTCCACAGAACTCATTTTCAGAAATAATTATTTTGTATGTTTCTTAACACCCAGAGTTAAATTCCAGAGTTGATTCCTTTTAACGTGACTATCAAGGTCTTACTTATAAATACAAAGTCATAATTGTAAAGTACTTAGATGGCATGAAACTTTGCAGTATAGTATTTGAGAAAATATCTCTGAACTTAAAATCACTGGTGTAGGTTCAAGTACTGTGCTAACACTTTAGGATTTAGGATTATAACCTTGTGGATCTTAGTTTCTTTCCCTGTAAAATGGAAGCAAAAGTCTTGCCTAGATCACAGGACTTCTATGAGGGTAAACTGAAAGCTCTTCAGGAAATAGACTGCATAAAAAAAGTCTGGGAGCTACTACAATTGTGACTTGTGCCTGCTTCAACCTTAGAATGAGTGCTTTTTGTCAGTTGTTTCAAATAAGCTATAAAGAAAGACTCTGTATCTTCGTCAGCAACTTTCTTTCTGAATTTCTATTTCTGTACCTTTGGTAAAAGATAAACTAAGGTATATTAAACATCCTATATAATAAAACCCTAATATGCAAATCAAGCAAACTGCGGAACCACCTGTGGAATGACTGGTCACTGTGACGCACGACCACCAGGGAGCAGACGCTCAGCGCAGGAGCTGCCCCCTGGTGGTCAGTGTGCTCCTACAGGGGGAGCGCTGCTCAGCCAGAAGCCAGCACAGCAGGGGAATCAGGCCTAAGCTAGCAGGCAGACATCCCCCAAGGGGTCCCGGACTGAGAGAGGGTGCAGGCTGGGCTGAGGGATCCCCCAGTGCACAAATTTCATGCATTGGGCCTCTAGTTTTAAGAATTTATCTGAGCAAAAATCTGTTTGAAATGGGCAGAAGCACTTAGGGGCACTCAACCAACAGGAGCCAGGGGAAAGACTTCTATCAAGTGCAGATGCAAAGAAAAGAAATTACTTGGTTGACTATAGCTTAAAGCCTAGTTGGCTGTGGCTTGGTTGTCCTTAGTGTTTTTATTTCATAACCTTTACAAATGTATAGGCTCAGATTTTGGTTTGCTTAGGCAGACCACCATGGCATTACAGTCACCTCAGTCTGATGGCCTCTTTGTTTAACTATTTTAACACATTACAGTGCATTTTTTTCTCTAAAATTGTTTTCTGTGTTCTTATCTCATCTCCAATAACAGACTAAGAACTCTTTGAAGGCAGAGCTGGGGCTTAATATTTCACTTGATTAAGAGACTGATGGTATAATATTCAAAAAGAAAAGTCATCAATATAGTAGTTCTCCCATAGACCGCATGTTCATTGATGCAGATGTACATACTCAAAATCAGAAGATGGAAGACTAATATCTATAAACTGCTCCTGTTAGGATGTTTATATACATAATATCAGTCAAAATGGTCAAAACATCTAATCTGTCAATACAGCACTGAAGGTAGGAAAGCTTTCTGACTGAGAGAGTTGATCATCAAAAAGAAATATACCCAGCGAACCCAAGGGGCAAATCAAAAGAGGTCAGAAGTAGAAAGTAAGATGCATGTTGATAAATGTACTCTCTCCAAACAAATAATACCTAAGTTAATTTCACAATAGCTTTATTACATTTTAAATATGAGACCAAGAATTAAAAAACCGTATTTTTCCCAATTCTACAGGGTGTCCCCCCAAAAAATGTATACACAATTAACAGCTGACAGTTCAATTGATGTTTCTTTCTTTTCAGATTTAACCCACTGGAATTAATAATTATTCAAAGTGTGTATACATTTTTTGAGACACCTTGTATTTGCAGTTATAGAAAGAGTGCCATCAGACTGTATGCAGGCAAAACTCTATTTGAATTTCTTTGGCTTAATTTATAATCTAGCACAGGCTTTCTACAGACAGTAGTCATGCTCCCTATTATGTGAGCCAGTCCTCCTCAAACTTTTCTTCCAAAACGCCCTAACTGAAAGGCAAGTGTGCTTATTCCTGGGACCTGAGAACCCACCTCTGAAGCAGTTCAGCACAAATGTGAAATTTCCTTCAAGGTTTGTATTTTACTATCTTCAAATGCAGGAAATTGTCCAATGTATTCATAATACATTTGCATCTGTTTTAATATAAAATTAATAAATATATTTTTTATCATCAAGGAAGGTGTGCCATGTATCCATGGTGTGCCTTGCAGTACCATCTGCATGTGCTAAATGGGAGCATTCTAGTGAGGATCGGAGCCCAAACTTCAATTTTAGCTATCTCATTAAGCCCTTTCATGTTATCCAAAGATTACAACAATTTAAAAAAATAGCTTCCTTGAGAAAGAGAATATTGTAAATTCACACATGAGTTTCATGCAATAATAAAAGAACTTATTTTAATATGAGAAACCATAGAGTAGATAAAGAGCCATTGTGATGAGGCTATAGTGTGACTTCACGCTCTGAGCAGAGTACATTAACGTAATGAAGCTAATGTTTCCACATTGAATTGAGAAAATTTCTTCTTAATGGTTTTCTTCTTATTGTAACTTAAATTTATGTCAAGGAGCCTTACATTTCCCTAAGGCAACATGTTCAAGTTTTTTGCCTTCAAACTTCATCGATATACAAACCCTCTCAAGTCCCACTGTGGGAAGGCAAGCATTGTATTTTGCTTTTCAAGAAAAAGGAAATTCTTGTGCTATTTGCTCAAGTCTACAACCATTTGACATAGATACTTAGGTCAACAGTATCTGAATATGGTATGTTAAATGCTATTTATAAAAAGTAAAGCTATGCTAATGTGCCTATCTACTCCTTACTACTTAACAGTATTAAAGATTAAAGACAATTGTTTTGCAAACTGAAGAGGCTATAATAATTTCTTAGGAAGTGCTCCTCATCAGCATTCCAGATAAGGTTGCTATTAAATTTTTGCTGCTATGGATGGCTGGCTTGGACCATTATAGACTTAAATTGAGTTGCTGTGCTGGTTATATAATAAAATGAAAGAGCCTGTGGCCTATAGTTATGTGGTGTACCATTTAAAGAATTGGTACCACCACCTGATTTATAAAGAATGGATCTGTTTGCATTATAGTTGCAAGCTTCTGAATGTCTCAAAGTGATTTAGATGAAATATCCAAAGAATTCTCATGTATATCAAAGACAAATAGCAGTTTTGCACTAACCTGCTTTCAGTAATCATTGAAACTTACTGAGTGATTACAGGATATAGCAGATTCATGGTTCTTTTTTTTCCTCTCTTGTTAATTTAATATTGCTCTGAAGTGAGGGTAGTCAAGAACCTGGATTTTTTAATAATCATATAAACTACTTGTTCAGATTAAAGAATGGTCATTTTGATCTGTTCATTCTAACAGAGCATGTTATTTGAGAATCCTCTTACTGCCTTGAGATGACTACACATTATTTTAATTCTTAAGTGGGCCGAAAGCTTAGCAAAAAAGATAAAGAATGACATCAAATTTCTTAGGTTTAATTCTTCTTTCTTTCTAATAAAAAACAGAGAAAATTACAACTATCACTTTTATGGGGAGAAATAATTTTCTTCTGCCTTTCCCAGGTTTGTAACATCTCAGTTCACTACCTAATTCTAGAGAAGCAGGTAAGGCACAATTTTAAAATACTTATTTATAAATATTACCTTTCTTTTCAAAGTGCTTTCTCTTTCTCTTTAGCTTTAAAAAATACTGTACATAAATACAGCAATGTTTTTCTTATTACATGTCTATCAACAGAAACGTAATAGTTTTCTTACTATTTTAAGATCAGAAATTCAAGAAAACTGAATTTAAGAACTCAGCAGATGGACAGATTCAATGATAATGCAGATCTTGGCCATCTCCAATCCATGGAAATATAAATTGCTTTGTTAAACCTCCAAGTCAGCAGTATTTGACTAGCATGACAATTTTTTCATTTATAGTTTTCTCTAAAAATTGAAAAACTCATGCATTTTGAATTGATCCAATAGCTCAAGAATACCTGAAATTCTAATCATTATCCCTTTTCTGAGTCCTTCAATCACACTGCCTGTTCTGCTTCTCTGGGAAAAATATGTTTTCCTCTCCACGGTATCTTTATCTTTATCTGTGTGCTTCAAACTATAGAGAGAAGACTTAAATGCTTAGAGAGTTTGCTTTATTATGTGGCTTCATTAAGTCTAAGAATGCTGCAATCACAAATAGCCCTCTGAAGATGCTGTATACCTAAGCAGACACATTTTTTCAGTGATGAAAAGCAATTTATGCCTTTTTCCATTGCTCCAGAAGTCCTTCAGAAAATGGCACTTGCAAGAATAATGTTATAGCATGCAATCAAAGAAGATATGTTTTAAAGATTAACTGAACTGTCCAACAACCTGCAGCCATGACCGCTCCTCATGGTCAATACACTGAGAAATGGCAGTGCCTTTGGGAGCACAGCCCATCAAATGAATGGGGCACCTCGCTGGAGCATGACGGTGGGGAGTGGGCATCTATGGGGCAGTGTCTGCTTTTGGGAGTACAGCAAGGTGTCTTGTTCGGGTCTTCTGAATCCTGTGTTGTTTCACCTTTTCACCAGAGAAATTTTCTAGAAAAACAAGGTCTCCTGCTATCCAATCAGTCTGCAGAAGATGAAACCCTGTACAGGGTTAGGAAGACAGGCAAATTCCAGACTTCTGTATTTTGGAGACTCTTCCTAGCCAATGTCCCAAGTTATACCTTCAGGATTTAGTTTTCAAGGTAAGTTATTTAGGCTAAGTGCTAAGATCTGGGTCACTAAATTTGAGTCATGGAACTGAAATTAGTAGCCAAGTGGAGTTTTATGTATCAGAAGGCTGCTCTTCCATAGCCAGTATCAAGAGTATTTAGAAATCAAGAAAATTTAGAAATCTAATTTCCATGGACTTTTTTTTCCCATTAATCAACAAATGCAACTTGAACTAAATATTTGGAAAGAATGTTGTATCTGTATGGTTTCTGTGCTCAGGCAATATACTAATGATGCATAATTTATGGAATGCAACACAATGTAAAATTATTTTAATCAAAAAATACTTTTAAAATAAAATAAGAGCCTGTGCCAGAAGAATGATAAAAATATCAAAGACTTACATACTGTTTGCTGTTCTAAGCATTTTATGTATATAAAGTTCAGTATATAAAATAAGTTCTGCAATTATCCCCATTTCACAGATGAGGAACTAAGACACAGTGCTGAGTAAGGACTCTCAGCTAGGGTTGGTGAAGGAGAGATTTGAACTCCAGAGTCTGTGTTTTGAACCCTCTGCTATAAGTAGACTAGGTTGATAAGGAGGAGGTAAAGGTAAGATGAATCAGTTAAAACAGGGAAAGTAAGGTGAGACTATGAGGTCACAGGGTTGGTTGGTAAAATGAGTAAGTAATGATTCTGAATGACCATGAAGTAGCCAGTCACTGAAGAATTATGAATGCCCTATTGAATTGAGAACCATTTGATTAGAAAGACATTCTGTATTCCAGGGCATGTGAATTATGTGATTTAAGAAAATACATTTTAGCAAGTTAACCTATTATAAGAGGGGGCTATTTTGAATGTAACCAAATATACAATCAGTTTGTGAAACTATTTGATATTACCCTGTAAAGGTAAATATTCACATACTCTATAATTCAGCATTTCCACCAATAGCATGAATCTTAGAGAAGCCCTTGTGCATGAGTATCATTAGGTATATAGCACTGTTTACAATAGCAGTATGCTTAAAATAGAATCAAATCCTTTTCAGTGGAATGAAAAAATAAATTGTAGTATATTCACATAATGAAATATTACACAGCATTAAAAAATGGACTGCATCTAAACCCAACAAAATAGACGAATTCTGGTAACATGGAGTTAAAGCAAATCCAAAAGCCTTCATATAACATTAACATTTTATAAAAGCCTTGAACAAATAAAATACATATATGTCTGTGTATACACACACATATATATACATATATAAAAATATATGATAAAACTTTTTTAAAAAAGAAAGATAAATTAAAAATTCAGTTCAACAGTCATATCTGCTGAAGAAACAGAGACAGTTTTCATATCTGATGGGGAGACAGAAGTTTGGGATAAGATAACACAGATATATGATGCAAGTTACTTTCAATGATCTATTCTTTGAGTTCAGTGGTAATTTAGTGAGTGTTCATTACTTTATTAATACACAGAAAGAAAGAACACTCAGAATTAACCACATAAAAAGGAAAGGAAAGGAAAGGAAAGGAAAGGAAAGGAAAGGAAAGGAAAGGAAAGGAAAGGAAAGGAAAGGAAAGGAAAGGAAAGGAAAGGGAAGGGAAGGGAAGGGAAGGGAAGGGAAGGGAAGGGAAGGGAAGGGAAGGGAAGGGAAGGGAAGGGAAGGAAAGGGAAGGAAAGGAAAGGAAAGGAAAGGAAAGGAAAGGAAAGGAAAGGAAAGGAAAGGAAAGGAAAGGAAAGGAAAGGAAAGGAAAAGAAAGGAAAGGAAAGGAAGAAATAAAGCAAAAAGAGAAATCCAGCAAAGAAGTTTCCAGGAAAAGAGTGAGGATGAAAATGGGTGTCACCGAAGCATCTTTCCAGCTCTTAGGATCTTCTATTTCCAAGTTCAGTCCTCTCTCTATCCTTCCATAATTGGTTTTCTATAAGAAAATAGCCCCTTGATCAAATCTTCCATATTTTTATATTGTTTACTACACCCAACTCAAGACTAGGCAAGTGGTATATCCTCAAAATTACAAGGAAAATGAATAAAATTTAGTGGAAAAGACTAAACAATGCTGATGGGCCTCAGAAATCACTGTCTTCTGCTTAATGGGTGTAGCTCAGTGGTTGAGCATCAACCTATGAACCAGGAGGTCACAATTCAATTCCTAATCAGGGCACATGCCTGGGTTGTGGGCTCAATCCCCAAAAGGAGGTATACAGGAGGCACCTGATCAATGATTCTCTCTCATCATTGATGTTTCTATCTCTCTCTCCATCTCCCTTCCTCTCTCTGAACTCAATAAACACACATTAAATTTTAAAGAAATAAATCACTGTCTTCCAACTCAGAATTCCCTTCTACAACACTCTGACCTTGTACTTCTGCTTTAACACAGCCAGTAATGAAAAAAATCACTATTTTGAGATACTTGGTTTCATTGTCAAACAGATAAAATTATTAGAATGGTCTTCTGTATAGAGATCTCAAGTTGTTGACTTTAAGTACTAGATCATCTCTGTAGGAGAATGAAAAACAAGTTTATTCCCTGTCCCATAAACTGCCTTTCAAATATTGAAGAAAAATATAAAACCCTTGTAACTTGCCTTTTTTCCAACATAAGTTTTTTCTAATCTTTATAACATGATTGCCAGGCCCATTTCTTCCTTCTCACCCAGTCTCTCCAGATAATAACACTCTCATTAAAGCACAGTCCCCAGAAAAGAGTTCAATTCTCCAGATGAAGCTTGGCCAGTGCAGAGTAGAAAGGACTTAATAAATCTTCTCTTTAACCTGAAATCAATACTTTTAAACTTGCCATGTGTAAAGAAGTAGGCTTTGGACCTATGAAGAAAGAAACCAGAGTTTAAGGATAGAAGAAAAAAGTTTTCTTTTCCTCACAAGAATCATTCTATAGATATCATAAAAATAGCATACTATACCTGTAAAACATTTTAGAATCCATTAAATGTTTTAATGTACATTATCAGACTTGTTCTTTGGGGAATTCTCATGGTCAAGTGTTAATATTTCCATTTTTCAGATGAGAAAACCAAAATAATGGAACAAGTAAGAGATGGAGTCAGAGCTAAAACTCATGTAATCTCACCATATAGTCTAGCATACTTTCTATGATAGTATGTTGCTTCAAATAATCAAATAATCATTAAGTGACTGACCTCCCTCTAAGCAACAAACTAGGAAACAAGTTTTGCAACAGAAACCAAAATACATTGATTTTAAAATCAATAAGAAAAACACTGAAAATCCAATAGAACACTGGACAATGAATTCATCTGTCAGGTTAAAAGAAACACAAATAGCCAATAAACACATTTTAAAATGCTCAATTTGACTCAGAGTTTTAGAATACAAATCAAAACATCAGCAGGCTATCATTTTTTACTAATCAAATTGGCAAAATTAAGAAAAAATTGATAATGCACAGTGCTGGTGAGAGTGTGGGGCAATAAAGTATTTAACAGTGATAGTCAGTTGATTAGCCTAAACCTGTTTGTCCCCCAAATAAAATATAGACTTGAGAAAACCAAAAATTATTTCAAGAAGAAATTGTAATTAAATTTTGATTAAAATATCCCATAAAATATGTAGTTTAAGGGATGTAGAATATTGCCTTTTAAAAAATGAGAGAAGCTCTGGCCAGTTGCTAAATGGTTAGTGTTTCTGCCTCAGGATTGAAGGGTTGGGGGTTTGATTCCTGGTCAAGGGCATGTACCTCAATTTCGGGTTCACTCCCTGCCCCCTCCAAGAATGGTCCTTTAATTTACATATATGCAGCTCTTTTATATTCTGAGAAGGGAGTCTCATATGTAACTAATCCTAGAACTAAAACTTTTTTTTTTTGTATTGGATTTAATTCCAAAGATATAATAACTAATATGATTAGATATTTCAGTGGCCTCACATATTGCAATTTAGAATGTCATATGGCTACACTTCTTAATTCTACTATAAGTGCCCTTTCTTTTCAGCTTAACTGCATGACCAATTAAATACTCTGCACAAAGGCAAGGTGACTCTAGAGGGAAACATGCAATTATGTAGTTTCCAAGTAGTAATTATCTTAAATTAATCGCTGTTATATGGGAGTTTTGATCACACCAAACGATATTTACAATTGCAACTCAATTCCGAGATATCCTTTTACTCTGCGTAGCTATCTAACTACTTATTCAGTCATGCCTTCTCATGTTTGGGAAACATATATGACTCATGGTATAGTTGAATGAGTGTTTCATTAACTCCAAAGAGAGTGTGGAAGAAAGAACCTATGGGTACTTATGAAAAAAAAATACACTGGCTCTCCTTATGTCCACTTGGGTTAATATTTCTGACTTTCACTATTGGTAAAAATAGTGTTGTTATTGGTATAACCTCGTCAAGAAAATTACATATTTGTTTTCCATGCTTTTCTCAAATCCTCCATCTTATGTCTGCCATCAAAAGATAAAAGATCTAAGATCCTGTCCCATTTAAACAATGAGTCAACTCGGCCATTTTTTAAGTCTCTCAAGATAGTGATTTGACTGTGTTCCCTTTTTCCCACTAAAATAGAAATGTTTGAAAGTAAAGGCTAGGACTTACTATCAAAGATCCTTTGTAGTTATTATGCACAGAAACTTTCTGCCTCTGAAGCCTATCACAAATTTAATAAGATATAATTACTGCAAATAATTCCTTGCTTGAAACCAATGCCCATTTCTAGTCTCTTTGAAATAACCATTTGTACTTGGCCAATATTGCTCAGTGGTTGGGCACCGACTCATGAACCAGGAGGTCACAGTTCAGTTCCCGATCAGGGCACATGCCCATGTTGTAGGCTAGATCTGCAGTAGGGGATGTGCAGGAGGCAGCAGATTGATGATTCCATCTCATCATTGATGTTTCTACCTCTCTCTCCCAATCCCTCTCCCTCTCCCTCTCCCTCTCCCTCTCCCTCTCCCTCCCTCTGAAGTCAATTTAAAAAAAAAATTTTTTTTTAAAAGAAAGAACCACTTGTGATGAAAACACCACCCAGGAGCACTCACTCGTGAGAAAGGGATACGTGTGCAATCAAATGATACTTGTCTGGGCCTCTGACATTCCCTGCTCTCAAATGGCCAGCATTAACACCAACATACATGAAAAGACATAGCTAAGCTCCAAACTCCAAACTCTCATTCCTCAGCAGTGTTTATCTGGTTTTCATACCCTAGAAAGAAAATGCATTCATTCAGCATGATGAGATTGAGGTCAATTTGATTGCCAAACTTTTCAGGGTTGGTGTTTTACCATTCAAGCTGCTCAAGATTAGAATCTACCCAGCTCTTCAGAGTTGCACTATTTTCAAGCAAAGAGAAAAGTTTTTACCATTATTTTTTTAGAGAAAATAGTATTTGGTTGATACCCACTCCTCTCTGTCTCATCTGACTCCAACTTCCCTCCTGCAAGTCAGCTCTCTTCATAGTCAGGGCATTTCTGTTTATTACCCCTTATCCTCTACTTCCACATCCTCTGACCCCTTTCTCCTACAGGGTTTAAAGTAAAGGAGACCATATCCCACTTAGAACCCCAGAACAGGGGACTGACAGAGTTGTCACAGCTCAGCAGTGAGACATCAGGCATCTTGGAATCTAAAAAAGTGGATGGAAATCCAGTTACATTTTTATGAGTCGCTGCTTTTAACCATTGAAGGAAGGGAGAGGTAGGTGGGTGGTGAGAAGAGATCAACCAAAGAACTTGTATGCCTATATGCATAACCCATGAACACAAACAATAGTGTGGTAAAGGCCTGGGGCGGGGGGTGGGGGCAGACTAGAAGGGGTCAATGGGGAAAACGGGGCACATATATAATACTTTGAACAATAAAGATTTAAAATAAAAAAAGTTACATGTAGACAGCAAAAAAAAAAATAAAATTAAGTAAAATAAATATGTCTCAATGACATGAAAAAAATGGGTATCTGTATATTTGTGAGTAGAGTTTCATGCATTGTTGCATCCAAGGTGTCATTTTGGTGAAGGTTAAAGGGGTCATACATTAGTGGCTAAGTTAAGTCAAAAGATATTTATGAATAAATATTTCTACTTCCCAAATATTAGGGAGAGTGAATGGACAGGATAATGAAGAAAAATATCAGCAATAATATATAATAGGGGAAACCAAGATCGTGTCATAAGGTATGCACCTGTACGTACTGCCTCTCAAAACCACACCAAAACTACAACTAAAAGACAAAACGACTATCACCCAGAACCATGGGAAAGTTGGCTGAGTAGAAGTTCTACAACTAGAAGGAAAGAAAAAAGCGCATTGAGACCAGCTAGGATGTATGGAGGCATGGAAAAGCAGAGGTACGGAGGCGCGCAAATCGGGCTGGTGACTGGGTGCTCAGTTTTTTTTCAATCCAGAAGGAGATACAAGCTCCCTACTGCTCTGACCTCCAGTTTCTGGTGAGACTCTGGGTTCCCAGACTCCTACAGGGAGAAGCTGGACTGTCTGCCATCGGGTCGGAAAGTGAGGGTGGCTTTCTTGCAGAGGTGCTCACAGGAATCATTGTTTACTGCGCTGGGGCATGGGATGCAGGGACGCAGAAACATGGAGACTCAGAGACGACTGACTGGCAGCCATCACTGTTTGCCATGCCCTAGTGATTCCCTGAGACCCTGCTCCGTCCAATTTACAAACCCACCCAAACTGTGCGCAGCGGTTTTTGCATATGAACGGCCTGCCCTTTCACAGCTTAACCTAACAAACTTCAGCTGGGTCAGACAGCTCCAAAACTTCCAAACCCCAAACAAAGAGGAGAAATCTGCAGATCTCCTGCTGGGTGGCCTCAGGCAGTAGCTGACTTGCCCCTCCTGGGAGATCCAGGAGCCAGTGTACCTAGTGGTCAGTGTGAGACAATACCATATTTCAACTCCTCACATCCATGAGTGACACACTCAAGAGGCAGACTCAGTGAACACCAAAACCCCACTGAAGCAAGTCCTGCCCCATAAGGGTGTCTCCAGCACAGCAGTTCTTCCATTATAGACACAGCTGATCCTCACAGCCAATTGGCCTGGAGGTCAATTCCTCCCAGTGATATCAACAACAATCAAGGCTTAACTACAACAAGACCGTGCACCCAGCCCATAAAGGGATGAACCAAGAGTGTCCACCTCAGGTGATTGGGGAGGCTGAGCCACTGGGTTCTATAGGTCACCTATCACAAAAAGCCATTCCATCAACACAGGGAAGCAGCCAAAATGCAGAGACAAAGTAACATGTCATGAATGAAAGAAATGGAGGAAAGCAAACTACTAGATATAGAGTTCAAAGCCACAGTTATGAGGTTAATCAAGAATCTTCTAGAAACCTCCCAGAAACTTAGTGAGGCCTTCAAAGATCTTAATGAGAATGCCAAAAAAAAGTGGGAAAGGACCAGTCAGAAATTAAGCATACACTGTCTGAAATAAAGAATAATATACAGAAATTCAACAGTAGACTAGAGGACCCCAAGAATCAAACCAAAGATTTGAAATACAAAGAAGCAAAAAACACCCAATTATGGGGGTGCCAGAAGAAAAGAGAGAAAAATATTGAAAATCTTTTAGAAGAAATAATGACAGAAAACTTTCCCTACCTGGTGAAAGAAATAGACTTACAAGTCCAGGAAACACACAGAACCCCAAACATAAGGAATCCAAAGAGGACCACACTAAGACACATCATAGTTAAAATGCCAAGGGCAAAAGACAAAGAGAGAATCTTGAAAGCAGCAAGAGAAAAACAGTTAGTTACCTACAAGGGAGTACCCATACGACTGTAAGCTGATTTCTCAACAGAAACTATGCAGGCCAGAAGGGAGTGGCAAGAAATATTCAAAGTGATGAATAGCAAGAACCTACAACCAAGATTACTCTACCCAGCAAAGCTATCATTTAGAATTGAAGGTCAGATAAAGAGCTTCATAGACAAGAAAAAGTTAAAGGAGTTCATCACCACCAAATCAGGATTATATGAAATGCTGACGGGTATTCTTTAAGAAGAGGAAGAAGAAGAAAAAGGTAAAGATAAAAATTATGAACAAGAAAGTGACAACAAATACTTATCTATCAACAAGTGAATCTAAAAATCAAGTGAGTAAAAGGTCTGATGAACAGAATAAACTGGTGAATATAATAGGATCAGGGCCATAGAAAGGGAGTGAGCTGACAATTCTCGGAGGGAAGGGAATGTGAGAGGTGTGGGAAGAAATTGGACAAAAATCTTACACTTATGGATGAGGACAGTGACGGGCAGGTAAGGGCATGGGGCGGGGCGGGGAATCAGGTGGAGGGGAGCTATGGGGGGGAAGAGGAACATCTGGAATAATCTGAACAATAAAGATTTATTAAAAATAAAAAATAATAATAAATAAAACATATATATATATATATATATATATATATATATATATATATAGTTATATGGACAGTACCACTTGTTAAGATGCCAAAGATTCTTCACAGGCCCCCATGCCTCAAACTGTGCCAAGGGATTGTTTACCCATAGAGGTGAAGGGAAGTGCTTAAATCTTTAACTCAGAAATGAAACTTGAAGGTAATTGATAGCACATATTCCTCATATCCAGAAATGTAATAATTAAGTTATTATATATCCAAGATTCTCTGATAAACATCTTTTCCAGATGCTGGTCCAGTTCCTTCAGGATCTATAACTAATTCCAGAACCATTAATGTGTGGTCCCTGAGTCACAGGCACTCTCCACTCCTCAAGTTTCTAATTAGAACAGCTTAGCTAACGCGGCAACCACCCTTGCCTAACAATTTCTCAGAATCCCCTTGTCCTTACACAGCATATATCACTGTGCTTCTCCCTACACTGAGTTTGCTAAAATCTCCTCAATGCAGACAAATCAGACTATTTCCTAGAAAGTTATTTGTAAAGGTCTATCTAGGAGCTACAACAAATTTTCAATGGAAAGGGATGAAGATTAGATAGGCTAGGCGGATCAATTGATAGATTGATTAACTGTCTGGCTGATGTTGTTCTTGCCCTTTCTTCAGGGTAAAGAGATCTCAGCTTTAATCATCCAATCCAGTCTTGGAAATCACTTTCAAAATAAATTCAAGAAAATCACATCAGTTTCAAAAAATTATATTTTCTTCAAGCACAAATACCAATACTGCCTTCCTGAGCAAACCAATTTCCCAAATATCAGAAGAATTTTGCCTGTACTTTACATTCTCCTGCCCCAACTCAAAGAGGAGGTTTTCATGAATGCAATTCCCAAATGTAATACATTTCTCAGAGGCCTGTTGTTTATTTGAGCAGTTGAACACAGAATCCAGAGTTTTGCTTTTTATATTTTCCTCATAAGTGATCTAATTAACTTCCTGTCTCTGGATAGTACAATTTCATAAACCAACCCCCAAAGAGAGAGATCTGCTCTTTTCCCTGGAATCTCAAGAATGAAATCAACATCCACTTTATAAGAATGAGAATATTAATAAATGAAACCACAAAACTGCAACACCCACTGGGAACAGTGCATTGCCCAGCTGTTATTTCACAAATGAAGAACCGAAGGGCAGTCAGTCTCGAGTACCAGAGGAAAGCCACATGAAGGAGAAATTCACAACTCAAGAGGTTAGCAAAATTATCGGGGGACTACAAAAATGTACAAAACCTGAGTGCCTCTCCAGACCTACTGACCCAGATTCTCAAAAGTGTAGCTCAGGAATACAGAGTTTGTAATAGCTGCTCCGTGATTCTGATGACCTGCCATTGGTACAGTGGTTCTCAATATGTAATCCCCAACCATCAGCAGCAACATTAGAAACGCAAATTACTAGGCCCCACCACCAGCCCACGAATCAGAAATTCTGGGGATAGGGCCCAACAAGCCACCTGAGCTTTAGCAAGACCTCCAGGTGATTCGGATGCAGCTAAAGTTTTGAGAATTCTTGATCTACAGAACTTAAATTAAGCCCTAGCCAAAAAGAACCAAAGGATTTCATTCTTATCTGGTCCTTTTGCAATTTGGAAGAAATTTAAAGGTAATTAATTTCATTTTCTAGGGGTTCTGACAGTAAATATTTATGGAGGGAGCAAAAAGAGTGTAGAACTGTAGGAAAGAGATGACACCTGAAGCCACAATGCCCAAGATGCTTAGAAGATTTCATGCCCAGCAATAGGCAAATCCTGCACATGAGAGAGAATATATTAAACATGAGTAAATGGGGAACTTGTAGAAACAGTTTAAAGAGCTTATAACAATATCATCTAGGTTAAAGGGATGAACTTAACTAATTTATTGTTTTATTTATGTGAGTTTTTGCCCATCTAAAGAGAAAAGAATTCTTTTTATAAGGCTTGCATCATTGTCCTTCTCCCCACTTCCTTCTGTTTCTGCAAAGTATTGCACATCTGTCTTCTTTCCTAAATGGCTATTCTTACCTTCCTCTCTGACTCTTGGAACTTTGAATATTTATTTAAGAATCTGAGATTTTAGAGTAGTGTTTGTTACCTTATTTTCATTTTCACAGCTTTTTAAGGAGGCATTTTAAAACATTTTTTCCATCTTCCTGTGATATTCCACAAATATACCATATAGCTACTTACATATTATGTGTATAGCTGTGGTTTATACTTAAAATGAATAGGGCTAATCTTATCCCCTCCTCCCAAAGAACTCATTTGTGTCCCCTTGGGGACGATAATATATCCCTGTGGAGGATGTACCCTTTAGAGATATAAGTTCAATTTTGTTCTGAGACACTAGATGTAGGAGATGTCCCATTTATTTTTCTAATTCAATTTAACTCCAGTCTAGCAATCCAATGAAAGCATTTGGAAGAAAAATCCAGCCTTAGTCACTCAGGGGCACATGCACATGAGGACTGGGACTGTGCTGGGAGGTGGCAGAGGGACCCTGGCTTTCAATCCATCATGGTTGCCTTTTAGGCAGTCTTGGCCCTGCCCCCTCCAGGGACTTCAGGGAGCTAGAGCAGAGTTTCTCCCTCTCCTCCTGCCCCCTCCTCCCCCCCCCCCCCACCACCACCACCTATCTGTCAAACACACACAAGGCACTCACGCTCCCACTATTTCTATTGCTGGGCTATTTTTCTGCTCCCTCGATCCTAGAAGTCACCTCCCTATTAACCCATCTCCTCCTGTGCTAAGCCCAGACTTTAAAAAACAAAAACCTATTCTTTTAATCCCCTAAAGCTCTCAATTCCAATAATTACAGGCTGTTGTTGTTCCTTGTGATTAAGCCCCTATAGGCAAACCCAGGTCACACATGGCTGCCCACTAGAGGTAGCGAAGGAGCACAAATACCCAAATACTGCCCATCCTTGGGAATAAACCCACCAGCCAGTTTATTCCTCAATGAATTTAGCTGCTTTGTCTAAGTTCCAGAGTTTTCAGAGACTAAAGTAAAGCTGATTGAAAGTGACAGTTTAAAACCCTGGAGAAACTCCACCCCCAGCAGGAGTTTCAGAATTCTTGTTTCAGACTAACCCCATGCTACAGTAAGTGCACAAGATTAGCTTCAGAGGGAGAGAGTTCTAATTCCAGCACCACCAATTAATACCTATATGAGTTCTATAATCATCAGTATCTTCATCTGTGAATTGAGAAAAATAATAATACCTATTCTAAAGGGTTATTATGGAGATTAAAAGAGAATGAAAGATAAATTCTACCACAGTGCATGGAGTAAAAAGGATCAATAGATCCTTATCATTGTTAGCACCAACTAAGTCCACCCACTCAAATGGGAGTTTTCTCGTTTTTTTATTCAAAGCACCTGATCAGGGAAGGATCAAGACATACTGAATGAATAAATTCACTATAAAGGTCTCCCCCTTCAACAAACAGACAAGGAGTATTTTTGTAGCTCATGCTCAAGTCACAATGGTAAAAGTGGACAGGGAGGAATCCGACTTGGAAAACAAAGTAGAGGAGTTCCTGAGTGCATACAGTGGCTAGAGGTGAAAATGAACTAGTCTGGGCCAGGAAATAGAAATAGTTATCTTGGGACCCACCTTTATTCACATCAAACTGTATCTGGGTGCCTCGGTAGCTTTGCTCTCATTCACTGGAGCGAAATGTCCTATCATGAGGACACTTGACCACTTTTGATCAAGGGGATGTAATGTTGCAAACTTAGACTTGGCTAGTGAGAAAGTTAACTGTGAACTGTTAACAGGTACGAAGTGATATTAATCAACAGCTTTTTCTAGGATCTTTCCAACTTTTGACTTGCTGTATTGCTCTCTTATACCTGATTCAGTCAGCAGGGAATAATTAGCAACCCCGGCACACAGGAACAGAATGTGCAGACTTGAGTTGATGGTGTGCTTAACGAGCCTATTTAAAAAGTTACAAATCACTCACCCTCCCATCAGCCTCCACTTAGCACTTTCTCATGCAGAGTACAGCAAAAATCAGAGACTATACTGATAGGGTAATTCAGTCTTGAAATCTACAATTTGACTCCATGCCAAGGGCCATGGGTCTATGGAAAAGTAGGAAAGAGAGCAGTTTTTCCTTATTTTTTTATACCTACAATTAGTGGGAAATAAAGATCAAGAAAAACTTACAGTTGGTCACTTTATTTGATATATTTGAACAGGTAGTGTATGTATGAATATCATCCTGATCATCCTGATATGTTAGATGGCAAGAACTTGAAAAAAAGAGACTGTCCTAATAAACATCCTACTAATCTGTGAAGTCATTTTTACTTTTGCTCAAGCATTCCTGATTGGAAGATATGCTCAAAATACTCTTTCTTATGTCAGACAAAGAAGAAATTTCACATCTTCTCTCAGTTTGTTGCAATGGTGACTCCATGGTATCCTCTTTTTAAAAGTCCAATGAGTTTTGCAGTTAGGATATGGAAGAGCCAGAGGTGGTGGCATGAGTCAATCCTGGGTTGGCTCTTAAGAGACCTCCCCCCTGAGAAACAGGAAAGGTTAAGTTCTTTTTCTTTCATTTTTTTGTTCTCCTTTGGTCTTCTGCCCCACTCCTTCCCCAGTTAAGCCTATTACATGCCTAATGTAAATGGCATTCTCCTTTTCAAACCTTATTTTCAGAAAACAGAAGTTTTTCTCATTGAAGTAAGCAGAGAATTAGAAATGTTTGGCAAAAATAGCTTTGCTGATTCACCATTTGGAATGAATTTGATTTACTACATCCTCTCTATGCACACACTAGCCCCCTTGCTCCACCCCTGCATCACCAGCTGCCTAGATGCCTCTTCTACTTGACCCTACTCTCTCTCTCTCTCCCCCACTCATAACCTTTTGAAAATATTGTCCAATTAATGCATGCAGAGCACAAAATGTTTATGCCTTATTACTGGCGATGGTAGCCACTCAACCAGATTTCACTAGCTACTCATATAAGACTACCATAATTTATTTCTCAAATATGAATACATATTTTAAAACATATGTAAAAGACCCCCATGTTTCTACATTAAAATGCCACTTTAGGGTTTAATGCACAATCACTGTACTCCAAATTACATTATCAATGTGATCCATAATGCAATCTTCTATGTCTATCATGACTAGTAGAGCTTTTTATCTTGACTAATGTTTCATCTAAATTATATAATTTGGATTAGAAATAAATTTTATGATTCTAGGAACATGTTTATGTTTTATAGGTTTGTGGTATTATGAAAGGACTTAGTCATAGTAATAATCATTTAGCAGTAACTAACCTCATAGACCACTGGATAACAACAAAAGTAAGTCGAAAATTTAATTTACAATATGCATGTATGATTAACTCCTGGCATGATAATAAAATGTGACAAAGAGAAAAGGGGCAAAAGAATAAACTCTATACTAAAAAAAATCCAAATAGTATTTGGTAAAATAAATAAAAAATTGTTGATAAAACTTTTCCAATAATAGAAGAATCCTCCTAAGAGACAGAGTAAGCAACAATTATTGAGTGCTCACTACATAGCAGATACTGTTTTAAGTGTTTTACATATGATAATACTCACATAAGTCCTATGATTTAGGATTACTATCACTATTTATCAGATGAGAAAACTAAGACACAAAGAAAAGAAGTAACTTGCCCAAGATCATAAGCCTCATGACTAGTAGAGCTAGGATTTAAAGCCAGGCATCCAGCCCTGAGGTCTGTACTGGTAACCCCTATGTCTTATGGTACTTCATAGAGTAATAGAGGCACACAAAGGGCTTTTAAATGGATGTTGTTGTTTTTTAAGTTTTGGTTTCTATAATATATATTTCTTTGCGGGGAAGAACAGTGAAAAAATCTTAAAATAAAACTAGAGAAGGTTTGAATGCAGCCTCTTTACACATGCTGAAGTCTATTTTTCTATAAAATATTAATAATAACTGACCTGAAAATCACTAGTGGTAAATAAATATGATAATAAGTTGAGTATGTGATTGATCTGATTCTTACCAAGGAAAAGTGAGTTTGAATAAGAATATATCCAACAAGCATTCACCAGAGAATTTCCATTATCTCTATTATAACACAATTCTAAAAATGTTTCTTTTATAATTTGCTTTGAAGCTATATCAAAAGCATACTACTTTTCACTCTATGAAAACAGTATGTGAAAGTTGAACTAAATATTACTCAAGTGTTTGAATTAAACTTTTCACAAAGCATTTTGGAGTCTCATAGTAAAATATGAAACATTTCAATTTACAGCATTTTTCTTGAACTTTAATAAAGTATAAAATTATTTTCATTCTATTCACAACTTCAAATAGTCAGAATGGACTAATGATATGCTGTGGTAACAACAACAAAAAAAGCAATGACAAAAACAAAGCCTTATTTCTGCCTTATGCTACCTGCCTAACTATATCTACACCCCCTAGTCCCTTTTTGATAGTTGGGACTAGGGGGGAATTCTACTCATTTTTATCACCCAAGGACTCACGGATAAATATTACACATTTTATAATTCCATTATCTCAACTAAGGTTCCAGGTTCACTCAGAGAAGGGAATGAGCATAAGGAATCACACATAGGTTGTATATATCCACTGAGGAATGGCACTCAATTATTAAAACAAGTCCCGTGGCCATGCCTAATGTCAATGCAGCAGATGCCTGAAGGAGAGAATGGGAATCTTGGAGTGCACAAGTGATACCTTCCCAACTTTTTTATTTTCATTAAGTTTTTAAAAGTATTTATTATGTTACATTAACTTATAGGTCTAAAGGTCAATAAATTCAGACATTTCCATTTTTAAACTTACTGTACAAACAAAATAAAAGCAAAAGCTCAGTAATTTTATAAACTTTCATATGGAAGTGAATTGCTTTGAGGAGAAAAATCATTTAATCATTTCACAAATATTTATTGAGTTTTGTTTGTATGGGGCTTTCCTCTAAATGCTATGAGCAATTCAAAAAATAAATTAAGAAATCAAGAATCTACCTCCACAGAGCTTTAAAAATAAGCAAGATAAGATGCCTACATAAATCAATCAAGTGGGATGCTTAATAGATAAATATCCCAAAAGGGGTCAAGAGAATTGTCATGGGTGTTCGAAGGCAAGAGATCTTTAAGTAACAATTTTGAAGCTGGAAAGGACCTTATATATTTTAGGGATCAACATCTTTATTTTACAGATGAATAAAATGAGGCCCAAAAAGGTTCAAAATAACCTATCCAAAGTCAGTTAGGTAATTGCTCAAAGACTAAAATGTATTTGCTATAAATGAACACTGCATGGAAAACAAATGCAAAAAGAAAAGAAAAGAAATGTATGCAGAAATTTAAGGAGCACTTAGATAGTGAATATTTGAAAATTAGATCATTAAAATTGCAATTTCATGTATAATTAGAAAAAGTTTATTAATTGCCATACTGATTAGACTAACACATTTATACTTTAAAATCAGTACAAGTAAATGCTATTTATAATGAAACCTTGTACCTTTAAAAAATTCTTTATGAACTGTTTTTATATCATCTATTTTATTACTCCAGAAAGCACTAGCCAAAATCTTTGAAAGCTGGAACAGTAATTTAAATGCTTAGCCTCATACCTTTTCAAAAAGCCAGAGAGGAAGAGAAAATGCAAGATTAAAATTACAGTAACCTTATTAATTACTGCTCAAAATGCCAAATTTACATATGTTTAAATAAATCTAAATGGCAGAACTGACCACTAAGCGTTTTTAGACAAGTTTGGAAAAATTAATTATGTTCTTCATCTTTAAAAAAACAATTTAATATTCTAAGCATTTGCCTTTGTGTCAAAGACAATAAATTTGATTAAGCTTATATAAATTACACTGTACTAAACATTATAATAACTCAAAACACATTGAAAGTGGGGTTAGCCTTATACTCATTGCATCAATCACAAATTTAAAACATGTATGCTTGACTTAGAGACTTTTTCTAGTCTTCTTTTTAAAGCTGCTATTCATAAAAAGGTCAGTGGGTTGTCTTTTTAAAATAAATCTGTAATCACTAGAAACTGTCACTGTATATGACCAAAATCATGATGAAAGACCAGAGGCTAAGACTTGAATGTAGTAGCTCGAAGACTAAGAATGAAACAGTAGATGGAAGAATTTGGAGACAGGGCCAAGACCTGTCCCAGTCCCTCAACCGAAACAACCCATTTGATTTTTGGTAGTCGTAACCTTGGCCATCTGCGCATTTCTTAATCCACAATGACTCTTAGCCATGAGCTCACACTTTCCGAAATGATAGAAAACCACCAAGAAGCTATGGGTCTTAGGTTACCTTATGAATCTTGCTGGCAGTTTATAGGATACCACCATTTATTCTCCACATGAATTGTTTTCAGCTTTCCTGCTTCCCCAGTCCACTAAAGCAATGCAACACTACAACCAAAAAATAAAAATGGCGTCATCTCATCAATGGTTTTTACACATGGGAAGTGGGAGCATGCAGACCAAAAGAATATCAAAATCTCAGTTTGCTTTCCCCTTCAGCATTTGTTTCTATTCCCCCACCATGAGCATCTATTGATGAGCACTGCCCTAGAGCTTTGCAGTAAAATGTCCTGACTCATCAGGCTTTTATTGTAAGCCTGTAAGGCTCAATGAAATGGAACAACGCCTGCTAAAAGAGAGCCTCAGACAACTCTATTGAGACTGTGAGCCATGGTGAACCCCTGTCCATCTTTTGGGCCAGAGTTTGCCTATCTTGCCTCTAATCCTCCAGCAGTTTACTCAGTTTGAGCATCCCCATCACTACCATCTCTCCATATGTGCACATGTGCATGTACACACATACTAGTATATCGGGACAAATGCAAACATCAGTGTTCAAAAGGCCTTAAAATTCTCATTTAATATTTGCAATGACCCCATAAGGAAGGTACTATTAGCCCCAATTAAAATATCCAAAAGTAAGGTGCAGAGAAGTTCAGAGTCTGCCCAAGATCTCGGAACTAGAAAGTGGCCAAGTAAGGAGTCCAAATGTCTATCAGACCATATCCCAAAGACTGCTTCTACTTCTAGGGTAAAGAGGAAACAAATGGGAATCCCAGAGTTACAAGCCAGCACTTCCCAGGTGGACCACTGATGTACTGTTAATCAGGTTACTGCTAATCAGGTGAGTATATCTTATAGCAGCCAGCCCAGAGGTTGTACACAGCAGGTATTTATTCACTCATTCTTTTATTATAATTTATTTATTTTCCCAACTTTTTTGTCCAAATAAAGTGTTATTCATATATATGACTCATGTAGACAAAATTTTTACCAAGCTAGTAATATTTTAGAGCAGACATTCATCCTTGATTCCTTCTTTTCCCTTAAACTTCATATCCAAGTGTTTTCTTTATCTCCAAGGTCCACCTGCTTTTCACTCTCTCCACTTCCTTCATCCCAGCCCAGGCCATTATCATCTTTCATCTGGACCACTGCAAAAATCCCAACTGGTTTCCCTTCTTCCGTGTTCCCTCTGTCCCTGCTCAGTCATTTCTCCTCACAAGCACTTCACCCATCCCATCTTCAGCTTAAAAATATTCATTTTCTCATTTCACTTCGAATAAGATCCAAACCCATTCCCACAATGCAAAATCTACCCTTACATTTTCTCAGACCTCATTCTCCACAAACACCCTGCTTGGTTTTCTTTCTGTCCCTCAAGCATTCCTGTTTCTTTCTTCCTCCAAAGCTTCTCCTGTCTACTGGCAGTGTCTCTCTCTCTTCTTTCAGGGCTACCTCATCTGGATTCATGTATCACTGAAATGTCATTTCTTCAAATCAACCCCTTATAACTACCACCCCCATTATCACTACTTCAGAATTCTCTTCCCTTCACTCCAGTTACCACAATTTGTACTTATGTAGGGCACTTGTTTTTTGCCCATGTCTCCTCTATTCCCTGCCCCCAGGCTGTGAACAGATAATGACCTTCCTTCTCATTATCTCACTGCCTGGCATCAAGTCTGGCCCCAAAGTGGCAATCACTACATTTTGTTGAATAAATAAATGCCCTTGGAGATTCACACTATATATGTGTGTGTGTGTGTGTGTGTGTGTGTGTGTGTGTGTGTGTATTGGACTTTATCAGAGGGGCTACCATAAGTAAGATATTTTATCACATAAAGTACAATTTATTATATCTGCATAAGTCATATTGGCCCTTCTTCTTTTACAGAGATATGTGGTAAAATAGTAAATCTGGACTTCAACAGGGATTTGACTGCTTCTCTGGTCATATCCTTTTGCAGGAAAAAATGTCCTAAGTTTGAGCCATCAGCATCCCAAGTTTCTGAAGCTTCCCAGGAGATTCTGACTCCATAAGTAGGGAATGGGACCAGGGATTTGTACTTATAAAATATTCCCTCAGATAATTCTTGTCATCAGAAAAGTTTGGTAAACACTGGGTTAGATCAGTTGTTACCAACCCTGGCTGCACAGTAAGATCATCTGGAGAGCTTTAAAAATTACTAATACCTCAATATCCCCCCAGGGGTTCTGACTTAATTGGTATGGGGTGGGCACTGGATGTCAGGATTTCTCAAAGCTCTTCAGTTGACTCTAATATACTGCAAAAGTTGAAAACCACTGGGCCTGATGATACCATAAGAAGATAGATTTGTAATAGATTGAAAAACCGTGCCAAAGAGGATGCCAGTTAGCACTGATGCCAACCTGTGAGAAAGTTCCTTCTAATGATAACCATAGGCTTTGAGCTCAGTCTTTTCATGACCAAGATTTTCTAGTGACTAAAAAAGCATGCTTAACAGTTTTTTCTATTGCATAAAACTAAATATAGTTTGGATGACAGAATTAGAATCTAAAATATTTACCATCCTGGAGGCATGGGACAACAATGGTACTAAACAAATGACTACACAAAGGCAAAATAGGGTAACATAGCTCAACAGCAGAGTAATTTGGAAAAGACTTAAGTGTTCTATCTGGTATTGAGCTCAATAGTTCTCTACAGGATGATGGGGTTCCATGAATATTATTTTCCATTAATGACAGTATAATATTTATCATGACAAAGGCGGTCACCCTACTCCATACAGAACTCAAGGGCATCACAGATACCAGGTATTTGCAGAGGGGAGCAAAAAGGTGGCCTATGGAGGAAAAAATAGGGACAAGAGAAAGGGCAGAGACATAACTATAAATGTTTAAGGGTTGTTATGTAGAACACAAATTGGTTTATTCTGAAGACACTAAGAAGCTATAAAAAGATGGACTTAGGCTAGGCCGGCATGGCTCAGTGGTTGAGCATCAACCTATGAATCAAAAGACCACGGTTTGATTCCTGGTCAGGGCTGCAGGCTCAATCCCCAGTGTAGGGCGAGCAGGAGGCAGCCAGTAAATGATTCTCTCTCATTGTTGATGTTTCTAACTCTCCCTCTCGCTCCCTACCTCTCTGAAATCAATAAAAATGTATTTTTTAAAAAAAGATGGACTTAGGCTCAACCTGCATAAGAACTTTCTAATAGTAGTGTCTAGAGGTAATATGAACTACTTAGGAAGCAGTGAATTCCCATCAGTGAGAATCTTCCAGGCCTAAAAAGAAGTCACAGGTGGGCCCATCTTTCTACCTGATCCTTCATTTTGTAACTATTTTATTGCAAAGCAGAGTTAATCAACAAAGTTAACAAATACCCATTAGAGCCTTGAACTTGCTTGTGTTGTGTAAGGAGGATCTGGCCAGGGCTGACCTTCTTTCTAAGCAGTTAGTCTGCTTACTTTTTTCCCCTTTGTTTCATCCATTCTTTTTTGGGGGGTGGGAGAGGAGTGGGGTGTCAAGCTGAATAATCCCTTATTTCTTTTTCCCTCCTAGTTTGAATAGCTTCTAAAAGGAAAAGACTCATAAATCAGCCTTTGAATCCTAACAATACTCCATAATTTGACAAAGGTAAATTATATAATTTACACTTTTTTAATACTGCTTATTCCATATTAGTTTCCTTTTTTTCCTAAGTTCCAGCCAAAATTAGCCAATGAGACACTTAACATGTGCTCACTTTGTCAAGCACACTGTGACAATGAAAAATATCAGGAAAATATGCACAATTCCAGACTTGTTAAGCATTCACAAACTGCTAGATGTTCCTTCGCTCGTATATATACTGAGCACCTACAATAAGCTGGTACCTGGATGGAATCGAGCGTAAAGAGTGGTCCTTCTCATAGAACATAGTCTCTGGGGGAGAGAGGCATTAATCAAATAAACACCTAGAAATGTGAAATTCAAAGATGATGGAGCTTTTAGAACAAAAGATTTAGCGAAGTCAGGGATGATTTTCGGAGAAAATGGCCATATGGCTAAAAGTAGACATTTCAGTATCTCAACAGAACTAAGTGAGACCCAAGCTAAAAGTTCAGTCCTTAGAAAAGTCTTCACCCCATTCTGCTGTCACCCTCTAGCACATTACCAGTTTTATTGTTTCATGTAGCATCTATCATTTTTTCAAATTATCTTACATGCTCACTTTTTACATTTTCTGTCCCCAGAAAATTAAACTCCAGGAAACAATCTAAAACTCCAGAAAGGCCAATTTTTTTCTGCCTGGTTTTACCACTGTTCCCCCAACCACATAAATAGTAGTTGCTCAATACGTATTTTTTGAGTATTGTTGGGTATTTTAAATTTGCTGATATGTAAATAGGTTTTCATTACTAAGATTGAGAAAACTGATACTCAACAAGTATAGGAAAACCATGGATGACCATTTAGAAGTAAAGTAAATATTAATAATTTGAAAAGGAGACTTTTATTAGCATAAATATTAATTTTCTATAACATAGTTCCTCAGACAACCCACCTTGAAAGTGGAGTTGGATAAAGTGGATAAATGTCATCTCCTGTATCTCCAAAAATGGGGTTGTTGTCAAGTTCGCAAAGGTATCTTAGCTTCCCTGTTCCTGTTAAGTTGTTCCAGACATTCAGTGGGAACTGAGTACTCACTAAAGCTGCCCCAGAATCCAAATGACACAGGTTCAGCTCCTAGTCTCAAAGGCACGTGCCTTTAGGGACATCCCCTCTGCAGAGGCAGAACTTTTCACCTTACTGCCCTCAGTCCTCGCAAAGGGGCCTCTATTCTCTAGCTAACTGCAGCCCAATGCTGCCCTTCAATGAGCACATTCTGGGCCTGCAGGAACCTAGAGAGCCCTGTCCCAATAGCCTTGCACCTCCTTTAAAGGATTTCCTAGGCCTCTGTCTTCCCAAGGGCATATGGAGGCACAATGCAAACCCTCAGGCAAAGAGGCAGCTGTTTAGTGTAGGGAGACTAGGACATAATTGTATGAAGTGTTCACTGCAGGGGCTTTTCATGGTAAAGGATGTTGTTGCTGCTGGGAAGAGAAAGGGTTCAGGCCTTCATTTGCCTCTGTCTGACTCTGTCCTAAAATTGTCACTCCTGTCCCTGGTGGTATAGTGGCTTTTCATTGTCTTCTCTTATCATAGCAAATTTGACTTAAGTCTTTGGTTGTCTAAAAGCTGTTGATATACTTCCAAATAGTTCTTGAGTTCGTCACCTCTTCTCTATGGCCATCACTACTGTCCCATCTCTTCTCCCCAAAATACTTCTAAATGTTGCCATACTGATCTCATGACTCACCTGTCCACTACCCTATTCTGCTATTGTGAGAAGTTTTCCAGATTTGCTTAAAAATCCTTGGAGGCTCTCCAGCATTTTATGAATAGACTACTCCTTAGAGTAGACAAATGGGTCTCCAGTCTGCTGCTCCAGTGCCAGCTCTGGCTCATCACAGGGAAGGGCCAAGCTCTTCCCCACCTCTGTTCCTTTGCACATGCAGTCAGCTCAGTCTGCAGCACTCACTGTAATTAGTTAACACTCATCTGCCAGGTCTAATGCAAGGGTCACCACCTAGAGAAGCCTTCTATTTTACTTTTTAACAACATATTCATATTCTTATTCCTCTTATTGTGCTTTAAAAAATGTTTCTATCACCATTTATACCCCCATACCCTCTTCCTCCTCCATCTACACCCCCCTCTTCTGAGAAAGAGACCCTACTTAGGGTCACCATAACATTGGAGCACCTCTCTGTCATAGTTGTCTGCTTTAACATAAAAGACTAAATTCCTTGAAAGCAAAAACCAACCCTTTCAACTTTGCATTCCCAATGCCTGACACATAGATGATTTTTAAAAATATTTATTAAAATTACCATAAGTAGTTATATGTATGACACTCAGGCTTTTAAAATCTTTTATAATCATTCTGAAATCAGAACATCACTTTCTACTTCTCATTTGCAAGAGCTGTATTTATTATTCTTAGCCTAACATAAAATAAGACCTGGAAGGTAAATACACAATTTACATAAGTGAAAATACTATTATTAAACAAACACTGTGGAAAATGTTCATCCATGCTAGAAATTGAGAAATGCAAACTAAAACAATGTTGAGTAACATTTTGCACATTGAACTAGTGAAAAATATTTAATGACAAAATCTAAGGTTGATTAGAGTGAAACTGTTGCATCTTTGACTGTTTCTGGCATTGCAAATTGGTATGATCTTTTTTGAAAGTAATTCAGCAATATTTATATAGAAGCCATGAAGATATTCATACCTTTTGGCTCAATAATTGGATTTTTGGGCTTTATCCTACTCAATATAAGTTTTTTTAAGTGGAGCAAAATGTTACAAAATATTCAATAGTGTGTTATCATAGCTAAACAAAAAAACCATCTAACTGCTCAAATGTGTCTTAGTATACATGAACATAAATTGGGATAAGATATTTTTAAACCACATAACCAATAAAGAATTTGTATTGAGAACAGGTTTTTAAAAATTCTATAAGACAAAGACTCCAGCAGAAAAATATTTGGATAGGCTCATTGAAATGGAATTTTTCATTTCAAAGGTGAAAAAATGGTCAACAGACACTGAAAGATGCTCCAGTTCATTAATATTTAGGAAAATGCAATTGAAACAAAATAAGCTATCATTTACACTATTTAATTAGCAAAAATGAAAAAGTGGCAACTAAATGCTGATTTCCCATGACATGATCCAGAAATTTTTCTTTTCAGATCTAGCCTAGAGAACTTGGAATTACACGAGGGAGATATATACAAGACGCTTCATAGGAGCTCTTTTTGGGGTGTTTTGTTGTTGCTTGTTTTGTGCAAAATTGATTTTTTAACTTTATTTTTATTGTTGACGCTATTACAGATGTCACCTTTTCCTTCCCTTCCCCTCCCCCTGCCCTTTGCCCACCTCCACCTAGCCACCACCCCCTTTCCCTCTGATGATAACCACACTGCTGTCTGTATCGATGTGATACGTATATATATTTTTGGCTAATGCCTTCACCTTCTTTTATGCAGTTCCCCACTCCTCTTTCTTCTCTGACAGCTGTCTATCAACAGTAAAACAGTTAAATAAATTATGGTATATTCCACAACACAGTACCAAACAGCAGTAGAAATGAATAAAATACACTGTTCACACAGCACAGAGAAATCTAGGATTAAAATGTTAATTGGATAAACTAAGTACAGAAAAGTATATAAAGTATGATTTCATTTATAGAAGTTTTAATGCACAACTAAATTTACTGTTAATTATTGGCTAACTTATTGGTTAGGGACATACTTGTGTATGAAAGCTATAATTAAAAACAAGGAAAAGATAAGCACACTATTAGGAATAATTCTCTTTGGGGAGAGTAAAGAAAAGAATAGTAAAAGAGGGGCACAGGGACTTTACAGGTAAGGGAGAATTTTCATTTCTTTAACGAGGTGGTTAGCATAGAGTACTGACTGTATTATCTTTACATTCCTCACATATTTTATAAATATCATTTGTATCATTCAATGTTTAATAAAATTATTTTTTAAAAAGAAGCTGGTCACAAAATAACAAATATATACCATCCATATAAAGTAAGGGCATATTGGTGTAAATGGTAACATAAATGGTAGACAGAGTAAATCAGTTCTCAGTGGTCTAGGAAAACAATATAGGATGACATATTTCATTTTTGATCCCATTAAAAAGAAAAATTGAAACTTCTGTATGATTATGTACAATTTTCATAAAGCAGAAAAAAATTACAAACCTATTTTAGAGTAAAGACTAAGGTAGATCTACATAATGGGATTGAATTTGGATATATTTCACTTCTGGAGTTTTCTCCTGCATTTCCTTCTCATCCCTTCCCCAATAGCCCCATCAATTCAATATCATTTATTGTCTCAGGGGTCATTCCAAAAAAAGAGAGAGAGAAAAAGAGGAAAAATTCTTGGTTTTGAGTTTCAAACAAGAAGTAGGTGCCCTTAACAGAGAAAAAAGTTTGAAGGCCAAGGCTATTGATTTTCCAGAACCGAGTATTTTAGAACTCACTGAAGCAAGCTGGGCTTAAAATTTATGCAATTAATAATTGATGGTTACAGTAGTCGATCAAGAGCCTGACTATACTTGAAAGAACTCAATTTTTCCCTGTATCCCCAAAAGGGGTATAAAATAGCCTTCCAGTTAGGTCCAGTAAAACATGAAATGATCTTCATGGATGTAGCTAAAATAAAAATTATTTTAAATAATCATTTTAGCTTCAGTTTATCTGTTTCAAATTTCTATAGTTATAGATTTTATAATATATAGTACAATATAGTACTAATATAATGTTATGTGTAGGTAATTTATGAGAAATAAATGTGTTTGGAATCATTGCTCAAATTATTTTACTGACGTATCACCAGATGCAGCGGAGATACCAAGGATCAAAGACAGTGGACAATTTACACCTTAGAAAATGCCCTTTCCCATCATTGCCTAAATTTACACAGCATAATACCACCTGACACTCAAATGTTACCCAAATCAGAAATGGAGACAATACCCTGACGTGTTATCATGAGGAGAGTAGGGAAGGGGTGAATTGATTGAGCAATCACTTCTAAAAATTGAATCTACCTGGAAGTGACTCCATATGTTACAATATTAGGAACAGTGAGGACTTGGAATGGAATTAAAGGCATGTTTGCTACACAGGGCTTAGAAAATGTCATAATCACTACATCTATATTTTTTATCCCATTAAAAAAAAGTATGAGTTTACACTTAAAAAAATGACAGAAATAGATTTTTTTATTCATACTTTGTTTCCACATATAGCCTAAAATATTTTACAATAAGCATATGTTTCTTTTGAACATATAAAAAAAGTATAAATCGAATTTCATTTTGAAAATTTTTTAAGAAACCAGTCCAGGCAAGTATGGGAGGCAACAAATGGATGTGTGTGTGTGTGTGTGTGTGTGTGTGTGTGTGTGTGTGTCCTCTTTCTCAACCCCCCACTTTCCACTCTCTAAAAACTTCAATGGATAAAATATCCTCACTCCTCGAGTGAGAGTTAAAAAGAAAATAAACTGACAAAATAAAAAAAGAAAGAAATCTAACATAGAAAAATGATTAAACACCATGAAAGAGTGAGATTTGTCCTAGAAAGCAAGCTTGATTTAACATCCAAAAATTAATCGAGGTAATACACTCTATTAAGAGAATAAATGAGCCAGGCCAGTGTGGCTTAGTGGTTAAGTGTTGACCCATGAACCAGGAGGTCACTGTTGCATGCATGGTCAGAGCACATGCCCAGGTTGGGGGCTCAATCCCCAGTAGGAGCTGGGCAGGAAGCAGCCAATCAATGATTCTCTCTCATTATTGATGTTTCAATCCCACACTCCCTCTCCCTTCCTCTCTCTGAAATCAATAAAAATATTAGAATTTAAAATTTTTAAGATAATAAATGAAAAAAATACATGATCATCTCAATAGACACAGAAAAAGCATTTGACAAAACCCAACACCCTTTCATGACAAAAAAAAAAATCAACAAATAAAGAATAGGAGGGAACATGATAAAAGGCATCTATAAAAAATCCACAGCTAGCATCATACTTAATCATGAAAAACTGGATGCTTTCCCCCTAAAATTAGTAACAAGACAAAGATATCTGCTCTCATCACTTTTTTTTTCAACATTGTGTAGGGTGTTCTAGCCAGGACAGTTGGGCAAAAATAAGAATGTCCACCAAAATATAATACATAAATAGGATATTATACTGCAATGAGAAAAAATATTATTCCACATACAACAACAGAAATGACTCTCATAAAAGTTACAATGAGCAAAAGAATCCATCATAAAAGAATACATACCGATAACAATGACAGGAAGGAATCCAAGATGGTGGCATAGGTAAACACCTAAACTGCTGCCTCCCACAACAATTTAAACTGCAACTAAAAGACAAAACGTCTATCACCCAGAACCACGGGAAAGCTGGCTGAGTGGAAGTTCTACAACTAGAAGGAAAGAGAAAAGAGCATTGAGACGTGCACGAACGCTGAAAAGCTGAGGTACGGAGGCGCGGGATCCGGGCTGGCGGAGGGCGACTGGGTGCTTTGCTTTTTTCAACCCGAACGGAGACAAGCCCCCGATTACTCTGAAATCCAGTCTCTGGGGAGACGCGGGGGACCCAAACTCCTACAGGGAGAAGGTGGACTGTCTGCCAGCAGGAGTGGCTTGCTTGCAGAGCTGCGCGCAGGAATAATTGTTTACGGCACTGGGGCACAGGACTCCAAGACGCAGTCGGGGACACAGAGCCGGCTTACTAGCAGCCATTGCTGTTTGCCACGCCCTAACCTAGTGACGCCCTGAGACCCCGCCCCACACAACCTACAAACCCACCCAAGCTCCAAGCAGCTCAATTAGCATAAGAAAGCCTGCCCTATCGGCAGCTTAACCTAGAAAACTTGCAGCCCGCGTCAGACAGCTCCAAAACCTCCAAACCCCAAGCAAAGAGGAGAAAACTGCAGCTCTCACTGTAGCTCCTGCTGAGTGGCCTCAGACAGTAGCTGACCTGCACCCCATTGGAGATCCAGAAGCCAGTGTACCTAGTGGTCAGTGTGAGACACCAGATTTCAACTCCTCACATCCATAAGTGACACATTCAAGAGGCAGACTCAGTGAGCACCAAAGCCCCACTGAAACAAGTCCTGCCCCATAAGTGTGTCTTCAGCGCAGCACTTCTTCCATTATAGACACAGGGAGTGCTCACAGCTAATTGGCCTGGAGGTCAATTCCTCCCAGTGTACCAACAGCAATTCAGGCTTAACTACACCAAGACTTTGCACTCAGCCCACAAAGGGGTGTACCAAGAGCATCCACACCAGGGGATTGGGGAGGCTGAGCTACTGCCCCCTATAGGTCACCTACCACACAAAGCCACTCCATCAACACAGGGAAGCAGCCAAAATGCAGAAACAAAGAAACATGTCATGAATGAAAGAAACGGAGGAAAACAAACTACTGGATGACATAGAGTTCAGAATCACATTTATAAGGTTACTCAAGAATCTTCTAAAAACCGCCGAGAAACTTGATGACACTTCTGAGGAGCTTAGTGAGACCTTCAAAGACCTTAATGAGAATGCCAAAAAAAATGGAAAAGGATCAGTCAGAAATGAAGCATACACTGTCTGAAATAAAGAATATACAGAAACTCAACTGTAGATCAACATACCCCAAGAATCAAACCAAAGATCTGAAATATGTGGAAAGAAAAAACACCCAACCAGAAAAACAAAAAGAAAAAAGAATCCAAAAATATGAAGATAATGTAAGGAGTCTCTGGGACAACTTTAAGCGAAACAACATCCGAATTTTTGGGGTGCCAGAAGAAGGGAGAGAGCAAAATATTGAAAACCTATTAGAAGAAATAATGACAGAAAACTTTCCCTACCTGGTGAAAGAAATAGACTTACAAGTTCAGGAAGCGCACAGAACCCCATACAAGAGGAACCCAAAGAGGACCACACCAAGACACATCATAATTAAAATGCCAAGGGCAAAAGACAAAGAGAAAATATTAAAAGCAGCAAGAGAAAAACAGTTAATTACCTACAAGGGAGTACCCATACGACTGTCAGCTGATTTCTCGGCAGAAACTATGCAGGCCAGAAGGGAGTGGCAAGAAATATTCAAAGTGATGAACAGCAAGAACCTACAACCAAGATTACTCTACCCAGCAAAGCTATCATTCAGAGTTGAAGGTCAGATAAAGAGCTTCACAGACAAGAAAAAGCTAAAGGAGTTCATCGCCACCAAACCAGGATTACATGAAATGCTGAAGGGTATTCTTTAAGAAGAAGAAGAAGAAGAAAAAGGTAAAGATAAAAATTATGAACAACAAAATGACATCAAATACATACCTACCAACAAGTGAATCTAAAAATCAAGTGGATAAAAAATCTGAAGAACAGAATGGACTGGTGAATATCATAGAATCAGGGACATAGAAAGGGAGTGGACTGACGATTCTCAGGGGAAGCAAGTGTGAGGGGTGCGGGAAGAGATTGGACAAAAATCTTACTCCTATGGATGAAGACAGTGGCGGGGGGTAAGAGCATGGGGTGGGGTGGGGAATCAGGTGGAGGGGAGCTATGGGGGGAAAAAAATGGAACACCTGTAATAATCTGAACAATAAAGATTTAATTAAGAAAAAAAAAAAGAATACATACCATGGTGTTAGAAATTATAATAGTGACTGGGATAGAGCATGAGAGAGACTTTCATGGAACTGGTCATATTTTACTGCCTTAAATGGGTATTTACTTGGTGTGTTCACTTTGTAAAAACTCTTCAAATGTGCACTTAAGATTCATGCATTTTCTTGTATGTATATTCTATTTCCATATAAAGTTTACCTCCAATAAATAATATTTCTCTTCTATACTGATTTTCAAATTTAACCAACCAGAAAATATAACAACATGGAATTAGATACCATTATGATTATTTAATTATGTGTGAACATTTGCTTATTCTCTAGTTCAGTGGTTCTCAATCAGGGACAATCCAGAGGATTTGGAGTTAATTCTGATTGCCACAACTGGGGTTGTGCTACTGGCATCTAGTGGGTAGAAGCAAGGAATTCCACCACAACAAAGAGTTTTCTAGCTGAAGATATCCATTTCATGCTCTAATTCCTCCAAAACTGTAAATTCCACAAGGAGAATAATCATATATCTTTGGTTTACATCCCTATACCTATAGAACCATCAGAGTACTTATAAAAACTCTTCAAATGTGTAATAGGTTCTCAATAAAAAGTTGTTGAATTAATAAATGAATCTCTATCCACCCATCTGTCAGGGAAAACACAGTTTTTGTCTTGTATCTTAGAGTTCTCTCTCAATTGTGCCTAAGTGTACTGCTTGCTTTGGAAGACCTTTTTTAAGAAAGCCAAGCAGATTCCTAGGGGTGGCCCAGGGAAAAGAAGGCATTGGGCCAATCACTCAGACCCACATGCAATCTAAGATTAAGCAAAGTGGTAGAAAACTTTCAGGATCACACACGTTAGAACAGTCACCAAGAGGGAAAAAAAGGAATTTCATGTTAAATCACGAGATGACATTTTAAAAATATGATTTTTCTCAGAGAGTTCTCTATTATTTACATCTTTCAGGGATTTATAAGAACTGGTTATAGCTCTAGTAGGTGGGTGGCTGCCCAAGGATACAGGATCATAGTCATTTCTCTCCGAATAATGGTCTGCACCTCATATTTTGAGAAAAGCTGGTCACAAAAGGAAATTTGTCTGGTTTTAATTTTAAACCTTTTTCTGAGGTTCTGGATGGAAGTTCTGACCCTACATTTCACTTTTAAACCTAAGCAGAAAGGATTTAGAAGGCATAAGCAAATAGCAAAGAAGCTGAATAAATGCTTCTTAAATTATTTGTGTGAATTTGGACAAGTCAGTTAGTTGCTCCAGACTTTCCTTGTCTCATCTGTAAACTATGTGAATTAGACTAAACAACCTCAAGGTCCTTTCACCTAAAATTTGATGATTCAATTATTTAAAAGGCAGAAATTGTAAGCTCTAATGAGGTGATATTTTGAGCTTTGCCAAAACGCAGGGTTTTTCCAAGTAGTTCCCCTATTACAGCAGAGTGCAACAGCTTTGCTGGATACCACCAACAGGTGTGTAATTAAGCCTGATCTTTCTCTAGCACAGTTCATTTTCCACTGATGTGTCTACAATTAAAACAACTCCCTCCCCAGAGAAGTACACATCAGTGTTATACTTTTCATCTTTAATTATACTAGTTGAAGATGAGTAAGTGCGCCAGAGATCCCAATTGGGAGGGAGCTGATTCATTATGTGGTTGTAATATGCCATCCAGTCTGCATTTCAGGTTATAGCCTCTGCACAAGGAAGGTGGCCCTCGACAAATCTGCTCAAAAATAACAATGATTAAGTCTACCCGCAACTGCCTACCTTTGCACTGAAAACTGACAAATACTAAAGATCTGGACCTTTTGAAGGGATAAGTACAGTATCAAAGCCAAAGCTAATTTACCACTTCAGTGCTTTTTAGAAGGGCCAAAATAGGCTGTTAATACTTTATAGAAGAAAAGGAAGAGCTTCCAAATTTTCATATTATCCCTACCCTTTCTCAGTCAACTTCTATTATAGCTCTCTCCTTTTTCTCAGAGCACTTCTACAATCTGACTTCATCTTTTCAACTATTTATTTACTTCTTTATTGTCTGGCTCCCTTCATTAGAATTTCAGTTGAGGTTGGGAGAGGGGGAATATATTTCATTTAAAATCATATGATCACTTGGAGCACAGTGCCTGACCACTGACACACATTAAATGTTCTTGCTGGATGAATAAATATTGATTCAGAATATTTCCTTTAAATGTACTTCTTGGTGGAGGTTCGGGGGTCTGGGGTAACTGATGTTAAGCCAGTGTGCCAGACATGGCATCTCTCTGGCATTGTAATGCTTTTAAATACCTGGTAGGTCTGGGTTTTGTGATTCCAAATCAATTCAATGACTTAGTATTCAAAACCCATGGATCTGGTTAGGTCATAGTTTTCAAATCTGGAACTAAGCCTGGGAAATTTGTCCTTTAGCAGCAGGTCTAGGTGTTCAGCCCATCCTCTCTGGGCTCAATCTAATAACACCTATCTTGGCTTCTGTCTGGGAGCAATTTGTCACTAGGGGGCTAATTGCTCTGTGCTCTAAACTTCATCCCAGCTATTATAGGAACAACTGGTCACTCTCTGGGGCAGGAAGGCATAACAGAAGTAGCCTAAAGAGGACTAGGGAATCGGACTTTCCCCAAGCCTCAATCCTGCCTCTTATTGTTTCCCAACTTTCTGTATGAACACCCCATCCTGACTTTGTGTGAATATCTTTGTTTTCTAAAGATTTTGTTTGAGAGAGAAAGAGACATCAATCAGCTGCCTATTGTATGTGCCCCAATCAGGGATCGAACCCAGAACTTGGGTTTGTGCCCTGACCTGGAATCAAACCTGCCACCTTTTGGTGTACAGGATGACACTCCAACCAACCGAGCCACACTGCCCAGGGCTAAAACTAGACTCTTAAACAGTTTTGGATTCTGGGCTGTGGGCAAAAAGAGCCTTTCTTAGCAAGATCCCATTTTCTCTCTGCCTTCAGACAGGACAGCTTCTATCTAAGCCTATCTCTTTTTGGTAGGACATTATTAAGGTTTTAAGATATAGTCCATAAAATCCAACATCCTGTGACTTTGCTAGCAAGCCCCTAATTTATACCCCAGCCTCAGTAAGCACAGGGCCTAAGCACCAAGATACCAAATGGGACAATAACCATCTGCTTCATTGTTACATACCACAGCATTCCACATCGACCACCTGATATCATATTTGAAATACAACTTATTTCAAAATGTGATTGAAGTGTCTTCACTCTCCTTCACCAACTCTAAATCAGCCCATTCCCTATTATAGGATCATTTATTTGTTAACACCAAATTTTAGAACTCATTTTTTTTTTTTAATCAGAAGGGTTTTCTATTGCAAGTAAGAGGAAGTATGACTTAAGCAAACAAAGTATATTTTAGTGGTTCACATAACTAAAATGTCCACAATTGACTCCAAGGTCTTTTTTTTTTAATTTAATAAATCTTTATTGTTCAGATCATTACAATTGTTCCTCTTTTTCCCCCCATAGCTCCCCTCCACCCAGTTCCCACCCCACCCTCTACCCTTACCCTCTCCTGCCACTGTCCTCATCCATAGGTGTACAATATTTGTCCAGTCTCTTCCATCACCCCCCACACCCTTTTCCCCCGAGAATTGTCAGTCCACTCCCTTTCTATGCCCCTGATTCTATTGTATTCACCAGTTTATTCTGTTCATCAGATTTTTTATTCACTTGATTTTTAGATTCACTTGTTGATAGATATGTATTTGTTGTTCATAATTTTTAACTTTACCTTTTTCTTCTTCTTCCTCTTCTTAAAGAATACCCTTCAGCATTTCATATAATAATGGTTTGATGGTGATGAACTCCTTTAGCTTTTTCTTATCTGTGAAGTTCTTTATCTGCCCTTCAATTGTGAATGATAGCTTTGCTAGGTAGAGTAATCTTGGTTGTAGGTTCTTGGTATTCATCACTTCAAATATTTCTTGCCACTCCCATCTGGCCTGCATAGTTTCTGTTCAGAAATCAGCTGACAGTTGTATGGGTGCTCCCTTATAGATAACTGTTTTTCTCTTGCTGCTTTTAATATTCTCTCTTTGTCTTTTGCTCTTGGCATTTTAATTATGATGTGTCTTGGTGTGGTCCTCTTTGGATTCCTTTTGTTTGGGGTTCTGTGCGCTTCCTGGACTTGTAAGTCTATTTCTTTCACCAGGTGGGGGAAGTTTTCAGTCATTATTTTTTCAAATAGTTTTTCAGTATCTTGCTCTCTCTCTTCTTCTGGCACCCCCATAATTTGGGTGTTGGTATGTTTGAAGTTGTCCCAGAGGCTCCTTACACTATCTTCATATTTTTGGATTCTTTTTTCTTTTAGCTTTTCCAGCTGAATGTTCTTTGTTTCTCTGTATTTCAAATCTTTGACTTGATTCTTGTGATCCTCTAGTCTGCTGTTAGATCTCTGTATAATATTTTTTATTTCAGTCAGTGTATGCTTAATTTCTAGTTGGTCCTTTTTCATATCCTTGAGGGTCTCACTAAATTTATTGGCCTTTTCTAGAAAATTCTTGAAAAACCTTATAACTGTGGTTTTGAACTCTATATCCAGTAGTTTGCTTTCCTCCATTTCTTTCATTTATGATCTGTTTCTTTGTCTCTGCATTTTGGCTGCTTCCCTGAGTTAATAGAGTGGCTTTGTGTGCTAGGTGTCCTATAGGGCCCAGTGGCTCAGCCTCCCAAGTTACCTGAGGTGGACACTCTTGGTGCACGCCTTTGTGGGTTGTGTGCACAGTCTTGTTGTAGTTAAGCCTTGATTGTTGTTGGTATCACTGGGAGGAATTGACCTCCAGGCCAATTGGCTGTGAGGATCAGCTGTGTCTATGCTGGGAGAACTTCTGTGTTGGAGACACCCTTATGTGACAAGACTTGCAAAAACCTCTGTGCTCAGCTTGAATGGGGCGGAGTCTCAGGGCGGAGCAGACAGCATTGGTTTCCCATCAGCCCTGCCCTAATAAGCCCGTGTCTCAGTGTCCCGTGGTAATCACTGCAAGCACCTCTGAGAGAAAGCTGCCCTCGAGTTCCCCCCACTGCCAGACAGTCCAGTTTCTCCCCGAATGAGTCTGGGTCCCCAGAGTCTCTCCCGGAACTAGAGTTCAGTGCAATCAAAAGCTTTTGTCTCCATCCCACTTAAGCCAGCCGTGTACTCAGTTGCCCACCCTCTCCGCGTGCCTCAGTACCTCTGCCTCCTGCAGTTCCTCTGAGTCTCAGTGTGCTTTTCTCTTTCCTGACAGCCCAGTTTCACCCCATATGAGTCTGGGTCCCCAGAGTCTTGCCTGGAACTAGAGTTCAGTGCAATCGGGAGCTTTTGTCTCCCTCCTGCTTCAGAAAGCCAGCTGCACACTCAGTTGCCAGTCCTCTTCGCACGTGCACGTCTTAGTACCTCTGCCTCCTGTACCTCCTCTGAGTCTCAGTGTGCTTTTCTCTTTCCTTCTAGTTGTAGAATTTCCACTCAGCCAGCCTTCCTGTGGTTCTGGATGATGTCCATTTTGTCTTTTAATTGTAGTTTTGAAATTGTTGTGCGAGGCAGCAGTTTAGATGTTTACCTATGCCACCATCTTGGTTTCTCCCCCAGGTAATTATTTCTTACACAAAGGAAATTGAAGTGTCATTACCAGAATGGCAGTGCAGCAACTAAGTCTTGGAAGGCCAAAATTGCAGATATCCCTGACAGCAGTCAACATCTGAAGACATTTTTGGTTATCATGACTACATAGGGTGCTGCTGGCATCTAAGGGTAGAGGTCAGGGATGCTGAGAAACATCCTGCAATCACAGCCCAGCCCAAAATGGCAATGGTGCCAAGACTGATACCCTGACCTATAAAGAGTAATTGAGATAAAATATTTCTGATTAATTATACCAAAGGAAATGGAAATATAAGATGAAGCAGGCAGGAAATATAAGCATACCTAGAAGACTCGGTGACCAATCAATTTAAGGGCCTGAGTGGGAAAAGAGGAAGGTTTCTCAAACACCAGACAATATGTAAGACAAGTGCACACATTGTTCAGCCATATATGAACTATATTTCTGAGAAGATGGCCCTAACATATTTGCTTTTTTAATCCACAAAAAATATATAACTTCCATATACTAATCATGCTAATAATAATTCTTAAATATAATTAAAGACCATCTAACAATGGCCTTGTGTTTGTACTTATTCTCCTTGACTTCCCTGGAGCATTTGAAACTTTTGACTTCTTACCTATTTCTCATGTGAAAGTCTCTTTGTCTTTGTTACTATGGTCTTTATTCTCTATTATGTTCTATCTGTCCCTCACTGACTTTCATGATCTCAAATGGCATCTCTAGGTGGATGATTTATAAATACATATCACTAACCCTTACTTCTTTCCCCAGGTATTGTGTCTGCAGTGGTCTGTTAGACATATCCTCTCAAATATCTCCCTGTTGCTTCAGATTAAACATTAATAAAATCAAGCATTTCATTTTCCAACACCATATCCCATTTTTGACTTGTACATTTCCTCTTAAAAATTTGGAATCACCCAGGTTGTGGTACCATCTTGGACTCCACTCTCCACATCAGTCACCTGTCTCAGCAGTTGCCCAGTCCTGTCAAGTTTCATTTTGTAATCTCTCTTGCATCTTTCCCTCAATTCCAAGCCTCACTGCCACCAACCTATTTCAGGTTCTTATAGCTTTACGCTAAGCTATTGCAGTAGAATCCTCCCCAGTGACCTCCTGCTCCATCCTGTGCCAATCTACCCTGCACACTGTTGTTAAATTATATTTCTTCACAATTGCTTTGATGATATCAACCACTCTGCTCAAAAGTGTTCAAAGTCTTTCAATTTCCAACAAGATGAAAGGTAATAGCTTTAGCCTGGATATCAAAGTTCTTGATAATCTAACTTCAATGCTACTTTTTAATCTTGTTTCCTGCTGTTGACCTGTACAGACATTCCTCTTCAAACACAGTGGTTTCCTAACTTTTCTGCATACATCTTCATGATTCTGCTCAAACTGTCCTTTCAACTTGTAGTACTCTACCCCTTCCTTCCTCTCAAACATACTAATCCATTATTTCCCCACCACTTCTACCACACTACTGGAGCCAATTAATTCCCACCTGCATGCTCAATTATAATCCCTATTAACAGGTCTGCTATGACTGCATGTTGAAACAATTTTACCAAACCTCTCCCCCCCATACTCTGGATCCCACCTCAAGACTTGATTGCTGCTTCTCCCAACAGAAAAATACCCAACCACACTTTAAAACCTGGGCCCCCCACATCATTCCTAAATGTAATATCAACTCTTATACCCAGTTTTTAAAATATAACTTTTATTTGTTTTAATTTTTATTTTATTATTATGTTTCAATTACAGTTGACATTGAATATTATATTTGTCTTAAGTATATAGCATAGTGTTAAGACATTTATATAACTTATGAAGTGATCCCCCAATGTACTCTTCTGACACCATGCATAGTTACTACAATATCATTGACTATATTCCCAGCATATGTAGTTCTTTTACAAAGTCTGCCTCTCCCCATATGGCCATGTCTTGTCTTTATGCTGAGATATCTTGCTACTTCCATCATGGATCATCTGAAGCCAATAATAATTCTGTCCCCTGAAATTAGGTCTGTGGTTGTTAGAGTGAACCAGAGTCAGCACCACCTGGGTCAGTTCCCCAATTCCTGTCCTACACTAGTAAGGAGATCTAATTCCAGCCCTAGGACCCCCTCTCCTGCACTAGCCTGCAAATTGTAAGGACACTAACCAGGACTCACTTCATTCCCAAGACATTGTGCTCTCTGATGCTGTAAACATCACCCTCTGTCAAGACTAAACTAAGACCGCACTCTCTGTCCAATCACTCTCAAGGAAGCATGGCCTGTTGATGCATCCCCAACCTAATCTTTTTATACTCCAGTAATTTGTGTGGCCTGTATAATTTATTTGGTAATTAATTATGTATTGCCTTTTGATATATTTTCTACTATTTCCAATAGCTATTTGAAGCCGAGTTCAACTTTTCACATTGGCTTATCTATCTCAACTGTATGAAGGCAGTCACTCAAAGAGGTGAAAAGTAGTTTCCAGAGCCAGACGGCCAGATTCAGTACTGCTTCCTTTATTAGCTGTTTGATCTCTGATTGCACTTTTTCATATTTAAAGTGGTTAAAATAGCATTCTTTATGACATAGACAAAAGATTAAATGCTAAACATATAAAGCACGTAGGACAGCTCACATATTTATTTTGTAACTAGAAAGTGTATTACTTTTTTAATGTTATGGAAGAAAATTTATATTTTACCCCAAATCATTAATATCATATATCCTTGAGGACTGGTACATCTTTGAGGTCTCAGTTCCAAGGGAAAATATGTGGGTTGACATTCTGCAATGGAAACAAGCAAGTAGGACTCAGTGCATAAACAGTCACAAAATCCCAAAGAATGGCATCATTGGACCATATATTTTGTGCACAAATTGTTTGCTCTTTACTTGTCATTGGCCGCTGATCATGGGATGTCTTGGAAAACCAAGTTTTTATCTAGAACAGAGATCAGGGGCCTCCAATCAGATAGCCATAGATTTTCAAATCTTGCCCTGGTTGAATTATGCCAGGAAATGCAAGGATCACTTTTTAGGATTTATGGTTTTCAAAGTTGTCTCTGAGCTATCTTAAAAAAAAAATCCACACAAAGAAGTAGTAAAACATCAAAAAGTAAAGCAGCTTCCCTTTTTAGCTAATATTATTGCCTAAAAATGTGTACTGTGTGCTCTTCTAATGTGCTTCAACATATTCATCTGTGGTGCAAAGATACAAGGCAAGATCAAAAGCACATATGCACCATGTTTAGGATCATTAAAATTTCCACACAACTCCACTAACAATTTTGGTTGCTTACCACTAAGTCAACAATAGGTTTCAAATACTCTCTTTCCTCCCCATATTTTGAGTAGTTAGATTGGTTCAAAGGGTAAGCTGAGAAAGAGAGCAGCATCCATTTCCATTCAAGTTTTGAGTGGGATGGACATTGTGATTGCAAGACCCTCCAATACCTTTGGATGATGATACAGGATCTCCCAATGTGGCCATGAAACCCATCCAAATGTTTCTCTTCCCCCCACCCCCAGTATGTCTTGTAAGAACACTGTTCTCTAAGACACCAGTCTAGGAAATACAGTAAAAAACCCTCCCCAGGACTTATTCATACCTCCAAAACTTGCCTTGGAAGTACCAGCCAGCTTGATATAAAATGATGACAGATCATTTTACCTCAAGGCCTTACTCTCTAAATTATCAAGGAGAAAATGTATTGATCTGAAGAACATTTTGTTTTTTATTGGATTTATTGGATTGAGAATTTTTGTTTTTTATTTTTCAGGCAACAGGGACTCTGTCTATATGCTTCCCAAAATTCTATGATTTTATAAAATTTCATCAGGATGAAGGATTTTCAAAAACTTTTCCACCCCAAAGCAGTGGATAAACTTCATACATCATTATTAGAGTGTAATTTGCAAAGGGTAGATAAATACCACCACCATCATTTCCTGCCAGGAAGTGGGTAGGCATTATTGGAATAGCTAAGGAGCTGGAGTTTTATTTTAAAGAAAGAAAACCTCAAATGATTCTGCTATATTCCCAATTGTCACATAGAAGCAGGTGGGGATGGTCCCTGCGCTCTAGTTACAATCCTTGATGTTTGCTGATTCATTTTCCTTTCTTCAACAAGTCAATGACTACCGGAGAATTTCGGCTGCAACAGAATTTGAATATACAATTTGAAAGCTGAGAAACATAAAGTATGTATTTTCTGGTACTAGATGAATTCATTTTCAAGTAAATAGGTTACAACCAATAGTTAGTTAGGTAGTTCAGTTTTTGGGTGTTTTGTTTTGTTTTTTAGTTTTTGGTATGAAGTTGCAGCCTGATAAAAATTTGTGGTGATTGGAATTCCAAAAGCCTGGGAATAACTACATTGTAAGACAGCAGTAGAAATAACCACTCACATTTTCATCCAAGGTGAGAAACAATTTATTCAAAGTACTAAAAATGGATGCTGATTTTGTTCATTTTTATCATGAGTATAATATACTTGGTGGAAGGAAGGAAGTTTTTAAATAAGTGGGCTAATAAACTTTTCATAGTTAATCAGGCTATTATAATGCAATCTTTGCTATGTATTTCAAATCCCATAACTTCTTTATTTCTTAATTTCAGAACGCCGGTAACCTTATGGAGGTAAGAGTTTCCTCTGCTACTAAATCCCCAGAGTTGTGGCCTCAAACTAGATCACTTTTCCTTTACCTCACTGCAAAGTACAAATTACTAATCAACAGAAAAAAAATCCCAGGTGTATAATCTTTCTACATTAGCATCTCTGGCTGTATACTGGATTTAGTAGACTGAACAAGATTTTTTGTAATGTTACATTTTTCCTAGACATTTACATCAGAAACAAGTCCCCAGGCAATATTTGGGATAATAGATGATAGTGTCGAGATGAGGGATTATCTAGATCTTTCCCTGCTCCCCTCAATCAAAATGCAATTAATAATGAACACTATGTCTGATAAAATGTGTGCAGTCTGTCTCAGTGAATAAACACAATGATGGCAGGGGTTTCTCACAAATGAGGTGGTTTGTGTGATAACAATATTCGCTGCAGGTAAGAACATAATAGCTTGTATTTATTACATTCCTATTGTCTGACAGATGCTTCACACTGTACTTTGTTCATTAATTCATAAACCCCAGAACAGCATGTAAAGTGGTTATTAGAACTTGAATATTTATTAATATTATTTTAATTCAAAAAGTGTGCTAGCCTGGCTGTTGTGGCTCAGTGGTTGAGCATGGACCTATAAACCAGGAGATCATGGTTTGATTTCCAGTCAAGGCAAATGCCTGGGTTGCAGGCTCAATCCCCAGTAGGGGGCATGTAGGAGGCAGCTGATCAATTATTCTCTCTCATCATTGATGTTTCTATCTCTCTCTCCCTCTCCCTTTTTATCTGAAATCAATAAAAATATACACGTTTATTTTTAAAAGTATATTAACTAACCCTAGTTCATATAGCTGGGAAGCACTGGAGCCAGTGTTTGAAGCCACTACTTCACGGACATATTTACAAACTCTGCTTCTCTTTACAATTTTATTTTCAAAACTAAGTATTCATTGATTTAAGTAAGAGCTTATACCTTGAAAATAAATCCCCTAATAAATTTAAATTGCTGTGTGATTGTTTGGTTTGGGGCAGATTTTGTTTTATTTTGCTTTTCATTGTTCCCTCCTCTCAAATTTGTACTTTCATGAGATTTCTACTTTGCTATAAGAAACTAGAGCCGGGAAGTTTTTCTTTATGGTTACATTTCTGATAAGGTCACAAATATTAATTAAGTAAAAATAAATACTTTTCTTCAAGAATAAATGTGGACAACAAAGCAAATTAATAATTTGGTTACTTTCCTACTTCACATAGATGTTAGTGGCTCTGAATTTTTAACAATATTCAAACAACTGTGTAAGAGCAAGCATGTCAAACTTGCAGCCCACGGGCCACATGCCTCATTTATTTGGGCTGTGTTAGCCTTTGAGTTTGACATGCTTGGTGTAGAGGCTCACATACCTTCTTTGATTTGGAATGATTATTGTGTGCCATTTTTACTTGTTAAATTACTGCAAAGACTACGGCTAATAAGAAAGTAACTTTTATCATCTGTATGTCAAAAAGATGGTTACAAAATCGATCCAGGACAGGTTTAGGCAGCTACTACTTATGGACAATATTTTTCTGTATATTAATGGAGGACAGTAATCACAGGGAAGGTAGAAAATAGGAAGTTTTCATTCAAATTATGTGCATATTCATAGCATGAGACACTAAAGCCATTTAAGTCTCCTTTCAATTTAATTTGAATACGTCATACATACAGCATAGTTATCTTCTAAAAAGAAGCTACCTGACTCATTAGAATTTCTTATTTTACATAGTATTAAAGCTTAAAACAGATGCTTCACACTGTACTTTGTGTAGGACTTACCAACCAAATGCTCTTTACCATTTCACTTTCTTATAAAGAGGTGTGTAAATATTGACATAAGATACATTTTTTAATTCTTTTTTTATAAATTTATTGATTAAGGTATTACATATGTGTCCTTATCCCCCCTTGCCACCAACCCCCCCCCCCCCACTCATGCCCTAACCACCCCCTGTTGTCTGTGTCCATTGGTTAGGCTTATATGCATGCATACAAGTCCCTTTGGTTGATCTCTCCTCCTTACCCCCACCCTCCCCTGCCTATCAGATCAGGTTTAATCTACCTTTTGTAAGTACCCTCAACACAAAGAGCATACAATAACAATGGTAATAATAGCTAATAGTAATTGTCCATTTAGTATGTACCCCTTAGCCTGTACCAACAATCCCATTAATAAGTAAAAACATTATTTTACAGATGAGGAAAGGTAAGGCTTTGAGATATTAATTAATTTGTCCACCATCACATTACAAGTAAGTAACAGAGCCAGGATTCACCCCATATTTGTCTGACTCTAACTCTTACACTGTGGGATCTCCAAAGCAATACAGAGGTTCCCCTGGCCCTAAGGAAGATCACATTCTTACATAGCCATGGCTGCCACACACAAAAACTTCAGTGCATTTACCAAGGCAAACTTACTTGTAAACAAAGAGATGAACTTGAACCTAGCCAGTTTGGCTCAATGGACAGAGCGTTGGCCTGCTGATCGAAGGGGCCCAGGTTCAATTCCAGTCAAGAGCACATCCCCAGTATGGAGTGTGCAGGAGGCAGCTAATCAATCAATGATTCCCTCTCATCATTGATGTTTCTATCTCTCTCTTCCTCTCCCTTCCTCTATGAAATCAATAAAAATATATTTTAAAAAAGAGAGATGAACTTGGTTCAACTTAAAGCAGTAAGTGCTAATTCAACAAATGCTTATTAGAATACCTACAGCTTACTCGGGACATAACTGGAGTGACACAATTGGAAAGGATAGGAGCCTGTCTTCAAGGGCCTTAGTCACTATGTAGGCCCTCGTCACTATGAGATCTACAAGGGCACAGTATCTCTGTGCTCCTGAACCTCTCCTCTGCTCTCTTCTGGGTATCCAGCACCAGCTACCTCTCCTACAAATGCTCTGCATGACTATTCAAATTACATTTTTTGTAATTTTCATCCTGTTTGGGACTGTTTCTGTGGTTTCATTATTTTCTCATCATCACCACCACCATTTCTATCTGTGGCTGTCAGCATGTAGTTACCACCTGGGATCAGCAACAGGACCCTCAGGTTCACTGAGCCATCCCTTTCTCTCTCTACTTGCCAGATGGCCTCAGCCTCTCACTGAAGGGAGAACCTAACCATCTATCTCAGCCTCCCTGTTAATACAAGCCAGAAATGCAAAGGAGTTAATGCCTCTCCCCACAACTCCTGCAATAAATTCGACCCAGTGAAAGCAGGAGATAGAAAGGCTCAGCAAATAAATACTATACCTTTCCTTCCACTAAGACTGTCTTGAGCCTCAGTGGTTCCATAAGTCCCCTTCCGAGACACATATTAGCAAGCTATCTTTCTCATGAAGCTCGTCAATACTCCCTGCCTCATTCTCTTGCCCCCTCGCTCTTGCTTTTAGGTATGGCACCTTCCTCCCCAGTAAAGCATTAGCAGTTTCGCCTCAGATACTCTGTTTTCTAAGAAATCTAGGCTAAGACAGTTACATATTTCCCCTAAGTTCTGTGCAGAGAGTCATCTCTGGATCAGTATCTCTTCTCAAAAAATATTTTCCCAAAACATTAGTACATCTAAAACATAATTGTTTGTCAACATCTCTTTCTTCAGAGTCTCAGTGAGTATTCCCAATCCAAAAATGAATTGTGAAGTAAAATTTTCATTCACAATTAATTTAAGCAAAAACACTTCTACTAGCCATCACTTTTAGATTCATTCCTTTGTATAAGCATTTATTGTTTTTCTCTTTAAAATTTTAAATATCCTTAAAGAGGTAAAATATTACATTATTCATCATAGTTCATATAGATTAAATTACCTGATTGATAAAAATTGATCTAATTATTACATTGCACACAGCAAAGATAGTATATATGCCTGGGTAAAGTTCTTCTACATCCAACATAAGGATCTAGAAAATGAGGCCTTTGGAAATAGGAAAGGGATGCAAAAGATGGGATGAATGAATGAGAGGCAATAACACATGCTTCCAATTTTATCTAGGAACAAGACCTATATTTATAAAACAGTAAGTTTCATTTCTTCATTCTCAATCATTAGTTTATCTGAGAGACTTTTATAAACTATTTTTTTAAAGTTCATTACAAATAAATAGAGATTTATAAAAATGAATATCTTCAACGTATCCTCATTGCCATTTGGAATATTTCATGGGCCAACATCTTGTCTCCACCTGGAAATGCAGGGCAGAACAGAAGACAGCAGAGCATTTCTAGAGCAGAGAGAGAGAGAGAGAACCTACTGGAGGAGACCCTGGTATTATGAACAGTCATTAAATACTTTTGCTGCTGTACAGTCTACAAATCATCATATGACTAGAACCAAATTTTAAGCCCCATAAATAATAACAGGGTTATGACTGGGGGCCATGGTAGAAATCTGAGAACATGTAGATGGTGATTCACTTGGCATGACTCACAAAGCACCCATGTGGGCATAACATTTAGAAAAGATAAATCAAAAATTGTATCCAATTTGAGATTTCACAGCCACTCACTGTAACCATTAAGTTAATCTTCACTCATTTATAATTCTGTACTATTCCCAAACTAGTTGTGGTATCGGGTATACAAACTAAGAGAAAGCCTTGGTTTTAGGAATCAATTTTTCTTTAAAAACTGTATTGCTTCTTCTTAAAATAGAATTTTTGACCCGTTTTCTCTTTTTTTGTGTCACTTTTTTATTTTCTCATTCGCCTCATTTTAGTCAGGCTACATGGTATCATGCTTAGTCTACTCATTTTTCTTGGCAAAAGAAGGCTATGTAACCTCTTGGTCGTGGAACAGCTTTCAGGCAATACATACTTAACTCTCCTCCAACATTTCTTTATGACCTTTACCTAGAAACTGGCCTTTATTAGGTTGAAGTCATAAGTACACACATAACCTGGTTTGACACATTTGACGGACTTGGCAGCTCACGTGCCTAATTCGTAGTCTTTGCTGCCTTCTGGAATTTCCAGAAAGAATTTTGCTGAATGTCTTGATTGGAAAAAAAGGGGTAGTTTCATTGCACAGATGTGGGAAACTGTTTCAGACATAATCATAATACTTTATGTTTAATTTTCATCTAACTTTTCAAAATACCTTCACATCTATCCTCTTATTTAGTGTCTAGTTTGATGTGGAAAAACGAAGGTAGGCAAGAATAAAAAAAGAAAAGAAAAGAAAAACTTAAGGGACCCAGGAGAAGTTTGCTTTCCTGGAGTACATGGGAAAGAGAATTTAGAGATCATGGGGGAACATAAATAGAGCTGTTGTGCTGGAAAACCCACTGTAGGACCAGAAGTACTTTAATTTGTAGATTGAGGACAATGGGAAACAATTTCATTATATTGGAAAGTGTAATCATTCTTATTTTATATGATATGTTTCAACTGAAAAGCTCAGTCTTTGTTCTATGGTACACAGACTAGCACAGGTACAGATTTGGAACATGGACTCTGGTTCCAAACCAATCAGGGTTTGAGTTCTAACTACCACTAACAAGTTTTTGGCCTCAGGAAAGTTACATGTCTTTAAGATTTAGTTTTCTCATCTGTAAAACTCATCAGTGTTCTAATCTAATACTGTAATGAAACCAAGGCCTTAAGATTACTTTGAGGATTACGTACTTGCACTGTGAGGATTACATATAGCTCCTGGTGCATATTAAGTGCTCAATAAATGGTAGCAATTGTTACATAGCAAATACAAAGGGTTTGACAATGTCGTCTTTTTTAAAGGGGCCTTGGGAAAGAATGACTGGTTACAGCCAGGTCAGTATAGAGATCCTCTTTTTTGAGGTTCATCAGTTCTCCCTACACCTTTGGCAACTCTCCTTCCTCTTTATGAAAGTGAAAATGAAAAGTGATGAACTAGTTAAATTAATTAAATGATTATAAGATGTCTATTTATGACCAACTCTGGATGCACACATGTACAAGCTCTACTAACTCTACCACTAAGCTGACTCTACCACTGAAGAGCAAGAAGCAATGACCTATGGAGTCGTTGACTCTTCTCATATCAAGGGTCAGTGGTGATGATGTCTTGACCTTAGAGTATCAACGGTCAGATACTCTGTCTGTTCCAGGATTTCATCATTATGAAACACCACGTTGGCCTCCCTAACATTCATTTTGAAGATCTGAAATAATCTAACTCTATCAGTGGCTATGTGTGTCTCTGATATTCAAAAATTATGCCATTTTTTTAAAAACCTATATTTCTACTACCATTATTGAATACTAAGTTCTATAAATTTATTATGTGCTATACAAAAATTTAAAAAAAAACAAACAACAGTGCTGAATCCAGAAAGGATCATTTAAGAATAGATTAAGTGCTTCATCTTACTAGGAACTTTCTGCTCCTTTTCCATTCTACCTCATCTCCTCCAAAATACACCCATCCTTTTTATTGGAGGAGGTGATGCTTAATTAGCACTTACATTGACTAAGAACTGTTCTCGTATGTGTTTGAACAACTTGCAGAGGTGCCATCAATCTTCAGCAGCAGCCACATGGCTCTACAGGCTCGGCTCAGTCCATCATTTGGAAGTTCCTTTTAGCAAATGAAGTGGTGTACTACGAAGACCCTTCAGAGATTTGCATTATATGTATTAATCATGGTCACTCTAACAAAGCTTCAAGCCCTTCTTCGTCTAAAAAGACTGCTATCTAAAAAGACTGCTAATTGGAGTTCAGGGCGCACAGGAGACAATGCTCTTTCTGTGCTTTCTAACCTAGAGCTCATTTGCAGAATTCAAAGCCTTTTTTTCTCCTTAAACAACTTAGCTACAAATAGAAACGTGGTCCTGTACTTATCTCATTAAAAGAATCCAACCTCCAAAGAAACTTTGTGTTTCCTCATCCTGCAAAGACAGGCATGGTATCTCAGTCTGGTTTATAATTAACACTGCCCAAGGACTAAATTGCTCTTTTATTTCCAGTTAAAGAAAGCTTGCAAAATAGTGTGTAAAATGAGATCAGGCTCAATGCATGCATTCCTCTCTCTGAAACTGAGTTTAATCTTATGAAATGAAGTGCCAGATATAGTGTTAAGATTAAATTTTCAGCTACTAATTTCAAATATGATGAATTCTATTCTGGGGGCAAAGAGGTGGGGAGTTCAGAAAGCTTAGGATCAAATTTTTTAATTGCTTCTGAAACAAAATCTTCCTTATTACCATATTAACATTTATAATTTTGATAGGCACAATGTCAGAAGCTAGACTCTAATTTGGCCTATAATGTTGTCTTTTTTTAAAAAGCTTTCTATTTATTCATGCATTTCCCAGTGATCATTTAAAATGTTAATTCTCTTCAGACCTTGTAGTAGCATGTACAAGAAAAATACTATTAACTTCATTTATGGGTTAAATGGATGGAAAAGAAGTTGATGTGACTTAAAAATGTCAGTTTTGGAGGATATATCAAGGATCTATCTGCCTTAAGGCCAATTCCTTCTAAAAACAGATGGGACACCCGCCCCCACCCTACCCTCACCCACCCCACCAGAAGGACATGTGCTGCCTGTTCTACTGCATCAGTCTATAGGCCTTATCAACATCCCCTAACCCAAAAAGGGATTGCAACTATGCACCACTCCTCAGTCTCTTCATCTTTCCTAGTTTCCAAGCATGGGTTTCCTTTCAGACAACACAATTATTCCTTTCTCTTTTTTGTCTTTTACAAGTTCCATTTCCCATCCACCTGCTCTGGCCCTCATCTCACCTGTCTCTTCCTCCACTCCACTGCTTGCTGGCTTGCTCCATGAAAGTGCTCTCAAACGTGTCCATCTCCACATTGCTGTGCCTTGATGGCTGACTCTGCCTACCTTCTCCTTCCCTGTCTTGATTCTATGATCACTCACCAGCACTCACCTTGATCATCCTGCTTCACATCAGTTCCCTTCACCACACCATCCCACACTACCTTCACATCAGTGGCTCAGCACTGCAGTCTTACCTGTCCCAGCTCAGATCTGGCCCCTCTTTCAAGTCAATTTGCACAATGCTTCTCAAACTTTAATGTGTATACCAATCCCTAAGATCTTGTTAAAAGGCATATTCCGACGCCATGTCTAAAATGGAGCCTGAGATGCATTGCTAACAAGCACCAGGTGATGCAGATGCTACTGGTCCAGGAGCCACACTTGGAGTAGCGATGACTTCGCATCTAAGATGTTGGCATGTAGACCATACTGTCTCTCATTCTGTCCACTTCTTAAGCCACATACCAGTGAGTCTACATGAATTATTCACCTTATATAACAAGTATAATATTATGCCTTTACAGATTTTGTTCCAGTAATTTGTTTTCAAAATGCATATCCAAAAAGGCTTGCCATACCCAAAAGCACACTTCCATCCCTGAACTTGCTCCAAGGCCGTGGAATCTATCAGTGCTGTAGGGGCAAAAAGCCTTTGAAATGGATTTGAACATGGAGTGCTGCCTGGACTTCAGTAAGGGCTCTTTTCCCTCCTTTGTTATTCACTGATATTTAGTTATTTATTTATGTATTTATTTATTTATTTATTTGAGAGAGAAAGAGAGGGATGAAAACAGACTAAAATAAATTAAAATGTCCAGGTGCTCTTGCCTCAGCCATTGGCTTTTTGTGTGCACCATAAAGTGATGAATGCCTCTGAGCCTCAGTTTCTCCAAACATAAAATAGAGGATTTTCCACTCAGCTCTGTTAGAATAGGATTTATAGTCTCTAGTGAAACCTGCTGTGGAAAGATGCTATAAAAAATGTAGTGTGTTCTTGTATCACATCTGCACCAAGACCAGAAACAATTTTTTTTAACAGAAGAAGGGCTTAGTGTTCTCTATTCTCCACATTTTTTTCCTCTAATGAGGTATGGAACTGTGTAGACCATAATGATTACAGCGTAAAGTGTAGGTTCAGTTACTATGTAATCTCATAAATCTCTCTTAGTCATAAGTAACAGCTAACCTCTACTTCCTCTGATATTTTATTTACCCTGTAAATCAGCTCTATTCTTTCACTTCGCACAAAGGAAGTTGGGAACCCCGACTCTCCCAGGAATGTAGAGCCAGATGAGCCATTTGCGTGTGCCCTGACCCAGGAACCCCCTAACGGTGAGCCTCATGCAGGGCATGGAGTCCCGTAATCACTAAGGACAGTTGTGCCAACAGGGTCTTGGGAGGTCAAAAAACTGCCTGAACTTCTGCATCACAACCAGCTAGAACAGAGAATGGAATCACAGAAGTAAAAACATTAGCGAAAACCAGTTGTTTGCATCAAAGCATGTCTTTCTCTATTTGGTGTTGCTTTTAATTAACTTCAATCACACTGGTGCCTGTGTGGACACCATGTGAACAAACATGCAGTCCCCCTTTTGTGAGACTTTGCTCCCTCGCTGGAGATTTCTCCCAGATGGGGGGAGCTGCTGTGACTTCCTGCTCCTCAGGAGCAAGGAACCCTGGACCAGTAGTGACCAGGGCAATAGAACTGGTGAGGAGGTGGGTGTGATGCCCCTCATTTGTCTTCTTCCACCCTCCACCCTGCTCCAAGAAAAAGATACGGAAGGATATGTAATAATAAACACATAATATGCTAATTAGACCAGACGACCTTCTGGAAATTAGCGTCCAATTTCATAAACTTCAAAGGGAGTTTAATCACACAATGAACAGAAAGGCTTAAAATAAAATGATTTGCATGGCTCCTCCCTACCAACAGAAAAAAGAAAAAAGGATCAACTTTCTCAGATTACTTTTTCAGATGCCCTAAATTTTAAGTAAACCTTGCGTATGGTATTTACGTTTACTGAATGTTTAATGTGTGTGTGTTTGCATGCACACTCACACTTACATCATAGTTCCAGAGAGCTAAAACTCTGATTGTTTCCATAAGTTTGAATCATCAATTCATGCTATTGCTACATGAATAATTTCCAAGCAATATTTTCTAAAGACCCAAACAAACCTATGACTGCACTCACAACAAACAAACATCCCAGATCACTGCAGCCTAGTTGTCTCCTCCCGAGATAAAACACTCCACTTTGCTTCTCCATCCCACACTGAACCTCCATGATTCACCAGCTAACTCACAGCACCCAGCTTCCCTTTCCCTGTAAGAAAGAAGCTGGCAAGAACATTCTGAATATACAACCAAATCTACTAGAATTTATAATTTCAACTGCCAAGAAACTGAAGAAATCCACAGTTTGACAATATTGAACTGAGATTTGAGCCACTGCCCTTCTTTTAAAGTTCACAATTCCCTGTTCCTTTTATAATTCCAACTCCCTCTGTGTACAGTTTAAAGAGGGCTTTATACTTTTCCTACTCTTCCTGTGTTTAAATGAAGTGCCTCTCATACTGTCTTTGCCTAATTTTTAAGCTTTGGGAACACTCAACCCTGTTTCTTTATGAAGGGGGTAAAAATTCTCTCAAAAATACACATAGAGTGCATCTCACCTGACATCAGTATTCACTCAACCATGTTTTTATTCATTCAACACATCTCTGTGGAGTGTCTAATTGGGCACTTGACACTGATGGAGACACAAAAATATATATATTTTCTAATATATATATATAACATATATATATATAATCTAATAAAGAGGGAATATGCTAATTGACTGCCCCACCCTCAAAGATGGCAGCGCCCACAGCCATAGATGGTGGCGCCCAGTCCCCTCAGCCCCGCCAGGGCGGCAGGCATGCAACAAGGCCGGGCTGCCCCCAGGTGGGCCCGGCCTTACTGTGCACCTGCCTCTGGAGTCCCCCAGTCCCCTCAGCCCCCCAGCCACCCAGGGGCCAGTCCGAGGCACAGGCAAGCTTCGGATGGCAGCTGTCCAGCTGCCCAGGGCTAGCCCGAGGCGCAAGCAAGCCACAGATGGCAGCTGCCCCGCCACCCAGGGCTGCCCAAGGCTCAGGTAACCAGGGCTAGCCAAGACTTGCACTGCCAGCAGTGGCAGCAGCAGAGGTGTGATGGGGAGTTGCCTTCTCCCCTGATCACTGGGTCATCTCCCATCCCTGAGGGCTCAAGGACTGTGAGAGGGAACAGGCCCGGCTGAGAGACCCCTACAGTGCATAAATTTTCATGCTCCAGGCCTCTAGTATATATATATATTTAGATGTCACCATTGAAAGAAGCTGGGGAAAGGGTGCATAGGATTCTGTACTATTATTTTGCAACTTCCTATGAGTCTATAAGTATTGCAAAATTAAACGTGTGTGTGTGTGTGTGTGTGTGTGTGTGTGTGTGTGTGTGTGTGTTTTAAATAGGGTGATGGGACTGTTCAGGACTCTACCCATTGTCTCTGTCTTCAGTGATTTCATATCTAATGAAAATATGACAACTTGGTGGGGGAGGGGGACACTAGCCAGACAAAGTAATGCATGGCACATGTGTAACTGTGCCCAAATGTTTCATCTGTGGTAGACATTGCTAATAATTCAGATAGCCCTCTTTCCTGAGCTCAGACATCATCTCAGAGTCCTTCTCAACACAATGCTTTTCCAGACAACAACTGTTAATGAACTAGAGCTGGCAATAGAACTGAAAGACATTTGCTATCCTTGTATTCCTCAATTGTGCCAAAGAGTTTCTCGGGTATTTTCATTTTAATAGACACGCTTAAGAAGAAAGCTCCAATTTCCAGACCATATTGTGATCTTGACTAGTAAGATAAATGTAATTATTAAGAGTTTCTATGCATGGTTTTACATTTTTTCTTCAAGGTCCTCTCAATATTGTATCAGAAGATTAGTTATTTATTAGCATTCTTAAAATCACAACACTTTTTGGAGATGCCCTTTAAACTACAGGTATCTCTATAAGAAATATACATACAACAGTAAATTATTTCTTAATGAAAGTGGTAATAGAATTCCACAGTACATGATTCATAAAACACATTTACAAAATAAGTACCCTGCCCCCATCTATGTACTTTTAAGAATAAACTACATATAGGCACACATATATATTACTTCTGCAATCCCCTTTTATTCTACCCATCTTTCAAGCAAATGAGTGGGCAAATAACATCTACTGCAATCTTATTAAGTGCACTTAATAATAAAAGTGAAAGCTTTCATTTTGACATATCTATAGCACTCCAGACTGGAATATACCTCTGCCACATCTTTCAACATTTAACAAAGGAGAGCATAAAAAAGTTTTAGCATCATACTGAATTGAGTTCAAAGTGTGGCCCAGTCTGTTTCTAGCCATGTGATATTATTCTACCTGGGACTCCATTTCTTCAGCTAAAAAACCATTAGTCTCTGACTCACTGGGTTACTACTATAGTATTCAATGAGACAATGTGCACAAAGAACAATATACAATCAATAATAGCATTCACTTATTTTATGCTATTACTCCACTTTTTTTGTTTTGTTTTCTTATAACAATTGAAATAAAAACCTACTTACATTAAATGGCTATCAGTCACTTCCAATCAAGATAGTAAAGAGTAGGTAAAAGTTTTGCTAGCCTCATACCATGACTACATTAAATTACAACTAAACTGCAGAACAGCCATCCTTAAGAACCACCTGCAGACTAACTGAACTGAAGTCCTGTAACTAAGGAAATATAGAAGAAGCCACATCAAGATTGGTATGAGGGATGGTGACCAGGAATAGATATGGAAGCAACCTAAATGTTTATCAATAGACAAATGGATAAAGAAAATGTGGTACATATATACAATGGAATATTACTTAACCATAAAAAGAATAAAATCTTGACATTTGCTGCAACATGGAGAGAGCTAAAGGGTATTGTGCTAAGTGAAATAAGTCAGACAGAGGAAAACAAATACCATATGATCTTACTTATATGTGGTACCTAAAAAACAAAACAGAAGCAAACTCATAGAGAGCACTTTTGAGCACAATAGTTAATCATATTGTAAGAACCATGCATGGTGTCAGATGGATACTGGGCTTATCAGGGTGATCACTTCATAAGTTATATAAATGTCTAATCACTATGTTGTACACCTGAAACTAATATAATATTGTATATCAATTATAACTGAAATGCAAAAAGTTATTTTTTAAAACAAGGCCATAAAATTATTTGGGAGTTTTAATTTCTTTTTATTTATTTACTAGAGGCCCAGTGCATGAAATTCCTGCACTGGGGAGGGGGGATCCCTCAGCTCGGCCTGTGCTCTCTCGCAGTCCAGGACCCCTCAGGGGATGTCTGACTGCTGGCTTAGGCCCGGGGATCGGGCCTAAGCCGGCAGTCGGACATCCCTCTCACAATCTGGGATCCCTGGCCTGTTCACTGCTCCTTACCGCTCAGCTTGCTGCTCCTTAGCACTGCCACAGAACTGGGAGCTTCTGGCTGAGCAGTGCTCCCCTTGTGGGAGTGCACTAACCACCAGGGAACAGCTCCTGCATTGAGCATCTGCCCCCTGGTGGTCAATACTATATGTAATACATCATAGCAACCAGTCATTCTGGTCATTCCACTGTAACGGTCACTTATGCTTTTATTATATAGACTAGAGGCCCAGTGCATGAATTCATGCATGGGTGGGGTCCCTCTGGGTGACCTGCAGGGATCCGGCGTTGGTTGTTTGGTTGTTCTGCCATTCAGTCTATTGCATATTACCCTTTTATTATATGGATATTGTAATTAATTTGGTTATATAATACATCTAGGACTAGTGCTTACATACCACACACATATAAATCATTATATTTCAATAAATATTTTTGAATGTCTCTTCAACATTCAGATTGTGTATATACCACTGAAATACTGTTTGTAAGATGTACAACTGTACACCAGTTGCCATAATTGAACCAACAGAAATAAATTCAAATTTTTAAAGAGGTTATAGATTTTTCCTATTTTAAACTATCAAATCTGAACTGTCAGTATCTCAGCAGCAATTAAATTACTAGGTGAAGGCATTTGCCTTCACATGTTAAACCTTTTTATTAAGCTAACTAAAATAAAAAATTTTAAAGAAATGAAATACTAGAGGACTGAAATTTTTTCCCTTTTCATTCTTTATACATGTCCAGAACACCAGAGTCTTTCTATAAATGTTATTGCCAACTGGCTAAAATACAAATACCATTATATGAAAATTGAAACCATTAAATCTCTATATTTGGTAAATAATATAATTGCTAAGTTACTCAATTCCTTAAATTACTAAACATTCAGTAGTGTGATTGGAATGCATATTACAAATAATGTATTATTTGAACCTAGTTTCCTTTTATCCTATAGAGTATTTGAATTTTATGACTATTACCCATATATTTTTAAACTGAGTTTACATTTCCAATGTGCTGTTTGGCCTAATTAAGAGTCTTAAGGGAGGTGAATCCAAGATGGCGGCATAGGTAAACACCTAAACTGCTGCCTCCCACAACAATTTAAACTGCAACTAAAAGACAAAACATCTATCACCCAGAACCACGGGAAAGCTGGCTGAGTGGAAGTTCTACAACTAGAAGGAAAGAGAAAAGAGCATTGAGATGTGCACAAGCTCTGAAAAGCTGAGGTACGGAGGCGCGGGATCCGGGCTGGCTGCGGGCGACTAGGTGCATTGCTTTTTTCAACCCGAACGGAGACAAGCCCCCGATCACTCTGAAATCCAGTCTCTGCGGAGACGCGGGGGACCCAAACTCCTACGGGGAGAAGCTGGACTGTCTGCCAGCGAGGGTGGCTTGCTTGCAGAGCTGCGCGCAGGAATAATTGTTTACTGAACTGGGGCACGGGACTCGCTGATGCCTTTGGGGACACAGAGCCAGCTAACTAGCAGCCATTGCTGTTTGCCACGCCCTAACCTAGTGACGCCCTGAGGCCCCGCCCTGCACAACCTACAAACCCACCCAAGCTCCAAGCAACCGAAAAGCCTGCCCTATTGCAGCTTAACCTAGCAAACTTGCAGCCCGGGTCAGACAGTTCCAAAACCTCCAAACCCCAAGCAAAGAGGAGAAAACTGCAGCTCTCACTGTAGCTCCTGCTGAGTGGCCTCAGACAGTAGCTGACCTGCACTCCATTGGAGATCCAGAAGCCAGTGTACCTAGTGGTCAGTGTGAGACACCAGATTTCAACTCCTCACATCCATAAGTGACACATTCAAGAGGCAAACTCAGTGAGCACCAAAGCCCCACTGAAACAAGTCCTGCGTGTCTTCAGCACAGCAGTTCTTTCATTATAGACACAGGGAGTGCTCACAGCTAATTGGCCTGGAGGTCAATTCCTCCCAGCGTACCAACAGCAATTCAGGCTTAACTACACCAAGACTTTGCACTCAGCCCACAAAGGGGTGTACCAAGAGCATCCACATCAGGTGATTGGGGAGGCTGAGCTACTGCCCCCTATAGGTCACCTACCACACAAAGCCACTTCATCAACACAGGGAAGCAGCCAAAATGCAGAAACAAAGAAACATGTCATGAATGAAAGAAACGGAGGAAAGCAAACTACTGGATGACATAGAGTTCAGAACCACATGTATAAGGTTACTCAAGAATCTTCTAAAAACCGCTGAGAAACTTGATGACACTTCTGAGGAGCTTAGTAAGACCTTGAAGGACCTTTTGAGAATGCCAAAAAAATGGAAAAGGATCAGTCAGAAATGAAGCATACACTGTCTGAAATAAAAAATATACAGAAACTCAACTGTAGATCAACGTACCCCAAGAATCAAACCAAAGATCTGAAATATGTGGAAACAAAAAACATCCAACCAGAAAAACAAAAAGAAAAAAGAATCCAAAAATATGAAGATAGTGTAAGGAGCCTCTGGGACAACTTCAAGCGAACCAACATCTGAATTTTTGGGGTGCCAGAAGAAGGGAGAGAGCAAAATATTGAAAACCTATTAGAAGAAATAATGACAGAACACTTTCCCTACCTGGTGAAAGAAATAGACTTACAAGTTCAGAAAGCACACAGAACCCCATACAAGAGGAACCCAAAGAGGACCACACCAAGACACATCATAATTAAAATGCCAAGGGCAAAAGACAAAGAGAGAATATTAAAAGCAGCAAGACAAAAACAGTTAATTACCTACAAGGGAGTACCCATACGACTGTCAGCTGATTTCTCAACAGAAACTATGCAGGCCAGAAGGGAGTGGCAAGAAATATTCAAAGTGATGAACAGCAAGAACCTACAACCAAGATTACTCTACCCAGCAAAGCTATCATTCAGAGTTGAAGGTCAGATAAAGAGCTTCACAGACAAGAAAAAGCTAAAGGAGTTCATCGCCACCAAACCAGGATTACATGAAATGCTGAAAGGTATTCTTTAAGAAGAGGAAGAAGAAGAAAAAAATAAAGATAAAAATTATGAACAACAAAATGACATCAAATACATACCTACCAACAAGTGAATCTAAAAATCAAGTGAATAAAAAATCTGAAGAACAGAATGGACTGGTGAATATAATAGAATCAGGGACATAGAAAGGGAGTGGACTGACGATTCTCAGGGAAGCAAGTGTGAGGGGTGCGGGAAGAGATTGGACAAAAATCTTACTCCTATGGATGAAGACAGTGGCGGGGGGTAAGGGCATGGGGTGGGGTGAGGAATCAGGTGGAGGGGAGCTATGGGGGGTGGGAAAAAAGTGGAACACCTGTAATAATCTGAACAATAAAGATTTATAAGAAAAAGAAGAGTCTTAAAATATGAACTATAGAGAGATTCTAAAAATAAGATACAGTCATAACTTCTATTATTAATTTATGATCTCAAGTAGCACATACACAAAGGCTACAAGGATAATGTACAAATGAACTGACAATCTAAGTCAATCTGAGCATGTAAGCATTCAAGTTTTCTTCTGACTTGCCCTCTAGTTGAAAAGATCAAAGTGACGCCTGGAATTAACATTGCATTGGTTTCAGTCATCCCAGTTTCACAGCGTCCAGTCATTTTGTGTGTTTTATACTCAGTGCAGCTGTTGTTGTGACTCTTGAGATGTTAGATTCACTAATAAGTTATTTTCCAGTCTTTTGGCAAGAAGGGGACTATAAGAGAAATGGCCTGTCTTGATGTGTTCCAGCTGGAAGTAAATATGTTCTCCCATTGAAAACAGGTCATTGCCGGGAGGTTTCCAAATTTTACCTAACTGAGCACTGGATTAGGAATTGCTAAAGATTAAGGAAATAGAGGGATGTCGTGATTCAAGCCCCAGGAAGAGGTTAAGAACTCTTAATTTCAATCCCAGGTCTCCTTGCTAACACGTTTTACAACCTTGAAAACACCACTTAGCCTTTGGCTGTGCTTCCATAGCTATAGCCCTAATTATTTAATATTTATTGAAAACTCACAAAGAACTAGTTCCTGAAGAGAACATAAAGCAAAAACGACTAGCTCTGTTACTCGAGGGTTTATTTTATAAGGACCCCATTAGCAGTATTTCACAGCCTACCATTTTGAAAACCCATTCTGTACTTGACTAACAGAAGATCATTCAATATTTAGAGAAAATTCATTAGTAATTTTTCAACAGGCTGAAATAGACCAGGTGGAATTGGCTTGCATTTTTTGACCTGGTACACAATTCCAAGAAGTCCTTAATTCAGAACAAAGCGAAGGCCTTCATTAAAATCTGATTACTAGAGTCTGTGCTATGAAGATGGACTAAGAAAACAGCCTAAATAAAGGAGTAGTTGTGAGGTGTTATTTCTTTGGTTTTGATATAGTTGGGATTTGATGTTCGTTAGGTTATTTTTTCAAAAAGTCTGTCAAACTGTCAAACTTTAGTGGGAAGGTGAGGGCGGGGGTGTAAGAAATCAACCAAGGACTTGTATGCATGCATATAAGCATAACCAATGGACACAGACACTAGGGGGGTGAGGGCATGTGCTGCGGGGTGGGGGTGGGCGGGAGGAGGTCAATGGGGAGGAGGGGAGGAGACATATGTAATACTATATGTAATACTTTAAACAATAAAAAAAAAAGGTTTATGTTGAAGGCAAGAAAAAACAGTGCTCTCCCTTCACAACAGCCTAGAGGGGGCTCCTTTGTGTTCAATGCACAACCGATTTTCCTTGATCCATGTTGCCATCCATCTTTGTCCTAATCTAACAAACTGTTTGTATGGATAGAGTTGCTAAGAATATCTGGGTCTGCCACTGTGAATACTCACTGACATTTTCAATATTCAACATGACACCATGGTGCTACTGCTTATCCATGGGTATGTATGACTGATTGGTTTTCCCTGCAGTGAGGAACTGTTTTTAGCAGCAAAGTATATAGGCCGGGATCTTTAAAGCAGCTATGAGAGGGTGGGGTTTTTTTTCCCTTTTGTTTTTCTTGGAATCTTTGTTTTAAAATGAGGGTCCATGATTATTTATCCTAGCCTCAAAAGCCATGGAAAATGTTACATTTGAAGAAGATGACACAAGCTGGAAAGCATTTAACCACTTTGTCGAGTCAGTTTTTGAATCAATATGTAAGCACTAGAAGATTGATGCACAAAATTCGTGCAAGAGTAGGCCTTTGCAGCCCTAGTTGCCTAGGCCCTCACAGCCCTGGCTTCTTCTGGAAGGTCGTCCAGATGGTTGTTCTGCTATTCGGCTGCTCGTAATAAGTGTTGCATATTACACTTTTATTATTATAGATAATATACAAGAAGACATTTTCCCTCTCATTTTATGTGTATGCTTTAAATTTTTATAAGAAATATGCAATGTAAAGATGGAAGTAAATAAAGGTAGGAAACAGTTACCATATCTAGAGCCATCAAACTGCTTTTGCTCACATTGTTATATCCTTGAAAACCTATCAGTTTAGTCCCTATTACTTCAAACTATATGAGTATTTGTGCAAGAGCTAGCCTGCAGGTTTTTACTTTAGGACTATCTGTGAAAAAATAACAGTAATAAAAGATTGCAGTCAGTAAATTTATCCAGCATTATTAGAGAATAAGTGCCACACAGATATAATCAAGAGCATAAATTTTTACTGAACATCATTTCATATTTTCATGACTGTTAGCACTGTAAAAATAATTAACTAGTGCACTATGCTTTAATACAGTAGTAACCTCATGGCTATCAGATGTTTGCCCCTACACTAAATGGCCCCAGGCTTCTTTATAATAGGGGATTCTACAGCTTCAGACTTCTCTACCTTTCACTGTGAACTGTCATTTTTAGTATGTGGAGTCTCTCACTCAACCTCAAAACCACCTTTGTTTCTAAGGTAGAGGTGGGGAAATAACCAAACTTTTTATAAGTTTGGGCTTTCTGCTGGCTTTAATTCCATTGGAAGAAGACTCACTAGACAGGATGATGAATTGCGAAATGATGGAACAACAGAACAGAAAATAATTAGACAAGTTCACAAATTATGTTTTCTGCTGGTAATGTATACCGGCTGTTATTTCCTATCTGATCTTTGTACAGCTTGTTTTCTCCACATGCTATGATCTTGTCTTTACCAGACCTCTTCTGCTTTATTCTACTTCTACACTTTACCAACGAGATTTTACATCCTAATCCTATACCCTCAGAGTGGTGCCCACTTTCCTATGGACATCTGCTAGCCCTGTGGGTTAGATTTTCTATTCCAGTCATACATACAGGTCTTGGATGAAACTGTAAGAGTTTCACTGGGCTCAAGCCCAGCTCATTTGGAACACTAGTTATAACTAGTAGCTGTAGCTCCTAATTGTTCTCATTCTTCGAATGTTAAAACTGATCCTTTGCAAACCTCATTAGAGAAAATCTCATGACTTATCTATAAGATCCTGCCATGGCAGATGGTTAAATTATTAGTCTCTCATGTAGTCCAATGAGTCAAGGCAAGCTGTCCCTGTGGAAGCTGCCACCGGCTCAGCACACGGAATAACACAGCCAAGGAAATTCCAAACTGCTATTCATCACCCATGTAAGGAAAATACTTCATGACCTTCAAAGTGGGCTTTTGTCCATTAATACAGCTCTCTGACAATGCTCAACACATTTACTTGTGGTGGATTTGACTCTTGGCTCAATGAAATCTAAAGGAAGTTAACTAGAAATGCAGAAGGGCAATTTTTATTGCTTATTTCTGTGGGAGCCTAGAGAATTTGCTTAGGAATCTAAGTTCTTTGGCCTGAAGTACTCAACCTGTCACTAACACACATAGCAAGTTCATAGACTGGCAAAGACTGCACAGATCTACTTCCCCAGGGGGAATCATATCTGTTTGTCCTACTGTGCAGAGACATATTTTAATAGCAGCCCTATTCTTTAAAATTAGTGTCTGTTTTCATGACTAATTTTACAGGATTATGTGTGACCATTAAATCAATATACCCCTTTGCAGAGGGCACTAGTCACTTCACTTTCAAAAGTTAAAGTTCTTTAAAACCATATTATTTTCCTCTTTCAGAACAGCAAGTCAGTTGGAACTGTTAGAATCACCCTCAAACAATTATATTTTATAATGTGTTTTCACATTGAGCAAAGGCAGGAGTGTGGAAATTAGCCAAAAGCTCTCCGTCCGTATGAAACCGTAAGAAGCCTAACTAAAGAGGTCATCTATCCAGAAGCTAAGGCTGCTTCAGAGGGCTTAGCTCAGAGTCCATCTTTTGGTCGACTGCAGAGTGGGCTCTGTCTTCACCTGAGGTCAGTGTGTGCCAGGGGTTAAACCCAACACTGAAAGTAGAATAATTACCCATTCAATACCTGACTCCACATCATGAAACTTCCCTCTAAATTATGCCTTGGTGATCAGAAACTATATCCAGGTGCCCCTGGTGCTCCTCCTGCTGAACACCTTCCCTGTCTGCCTGCCTTTTCTGAAACCCTGGGCAGACCATAAAATGGACTAGCTCAGCTCCATCTCCCCACTATCTCTAAAGAATGGAAAACCTTTCAACTCTAACACCCACTCCCGCTTCCCTGCCCTTTTTCTCCCAAGCAATGTAATTCAAGCTGAAATACAGAGCTGCTCACTTTTTCCCCCTTTTCTTTTTTTGCTCCTGTTGCATAAAAACTGAAAGGGGAAAACAAAGGCTCACGTGAACTCTAGAGATTAATACCCCTTCTGGTCCCAGCTGTCAGATTTATTTCTTCTTTGTAGCTAAATCAGGTCATTACGCTCCAAATCTTTATTCCAGATGAAAGATTTAAATTTCCACAGAACTTGGGGAGTTTGGGGGAGGGAGGGCATATTAAGCTGTACATAGTAATTGGCTATAGTTTTATCTGGATGTTTGCATGGTGACTGCTATCAAATTCTGATAAACTTTTATTGACCCCTTTCACTTTCCGGAGTCCCTGGGAATCCGAGCAATCAACTGCGTTGTCCCAGCACTCAGACTTTTGTGCTCAATTATAAACTCTCTCCACATCTAAGATGTCATGTTTCTACAGCGCTACTTTAAACAATCAAAGAAATTAAAAGATCCTTTGGGTTGCTTTGTAATAATAATGGTAATTTTAAAAGTTACTATAACTCAAGCATTTGTCCTTGACGTGTTCTGAATTATTTCTTAAGAATTTAAAAAAAAAAGCAGACATAATGGAAGGCTTAGAGATCCCACTTAGCTGCTTAAAATCAAAACCAAAGAACAGCAGTGGGAGCAGAAGTCTGAAAAAGCATTAAGTCATCAAAATCACCACTCAGTGAAACAGCTTTGGAACAGATGTCTCTCCCATCATCTTTATCCCAAGGACCTGGGAGGGGACATTAAATATATTAATAAAGATAATAAAGCAAATAGCCTTAGGTCAGTACCACTTTCCCATATAGATATTCCTCAGGCAGACTTGTTAAATAGTCCCGAAGCACCCCTTGCAGTTTTTGCTTCATGTAGCAAACTCTTATTTTCTCAGTATTTCAGGGATAAAATGATGATGCTGAGCACTGAGCCTTAAATCAGGATACCTTTGTTGTATCTGTAGAAAACGGAGGTGTAAAAACTCATGTAGGTCTAGTTAGGTTAAAGGGAGCCCACTTTTGTTCAGGAGCCCCACACACACAAATCCAGATTTCTGCAGCCTTTTTGTGTTCCAACTTCCAGGAGACAGCAATCATTGTGATTCTGTGTGGATGGCACCGCAGAGCTATGCAATGCAGAGACCCTGGATTTAAGGCCCTTTGGAATTGTCCACTTGCCACATTGTGAATCATGTTCCCTTTCCAACCCCAAGACAGGTTCTATATTCCATTGTTTCAAGAACAGAATACTCCTCTGAAGGAGGAAAGGGGGAGCCTTCAAGGAGCTGGAAGAAAAGTTCTTGGGTCAAAGCACTTATGTCAACAGTCCTGTGAAAGCTGCTGGGAACCTGCCATAAATGTTTGAAATCCTGACTGAGAGAAAGGCTAGAAACTAGGGCTGCCCCTGATCATAACCTCAAGGCCCCATCTGACAAAATTATCTTTGACCTGCTCATGTCATAATGTCTGAAATTGCCCCCTCTGAAGACCTCCTCTTTGTTAAGTGCATCTCCTCCAAAAGGTCCCTATTTAAATGCCAATGTTTTGCTCACCCAATATCAGTCATTAGTTTATCACATTAGCCTCAGTCGCCCGGGAAAATGGAACTCGGTCGGGTGAGCACGAGTGAAAGACAAGGTGAAAGGGATGTTCCATAACATGTGTAGGTAGGGACCAGAGATGTGAGTGGTGGTGGTTAGACAGAGTTTACTGGGGTGGGCAGCTAGAGTGACAGGCAATACACCAATACTCCCCCTCTCAGAACTGGGGTACACAACGTGCTTCCTGGAGGAGGGTGCTTTAAAAGGAAGATTAGGGGATACTTTAAATGAGCCTTATTAAATCCATTGTAATTTTATCCAGAGCTGGTCCTAGTTGGGTCTCAGTAAATCCAATAAACAAGACAGAAAATACTAACCCTAATCCTAACAAAAAAGGTGGTCCAAAAGTCCACATGCCTGCAGAAGAACACTCAGCTCGGAACTTGAAGCATGCATTTGGCCCTTGCCATTTCAGATGATCCACTGCAAACTAGGCCAACTCTGTTTGACAGAATGACAGCTATTCCCACAGTGGCTTTGGGATGTTATTTGAAAATCAGTTTATTTTTTAAAGGCAACGTCCATTGTTAGGCTGGTTTTTCTTTCAGTTAATCTAAATGGGACCATCCTTCTCTGCAAGGACATATCCCTTTTTGTGGAGCTTTCCACAATGCACAAATGTGTTGTGTGGTAATGATCTTTGTGTTTAAATTGAGATGTTCTGTGCTACAAAAGCCTATGTGCACAAAAAGCCTGGGCTAGATGCAGGAAAGAACTATTCACTGGATGCCTAAAAGCACAGAATGAATAGCATAAGATGGCATAATGTTTGTGTAACCTATTTTTCAAACATATTTAAATCCATCTTGTTTTATTAATTTTTAAGTGATACTTATTCTCAACATGCTCAAATGTCTCCCAGAGGGAAAAGTGGTCTACAAGAAAGCTTTTGATCTTCATTCACTTTCAAGCATCTGCAAATTATAAGACCTGTTGGGGAGAAAGTTGGCTCATTTGTTGGCTGAGAGATACTTTTGTTTTCAACAGGAAGAAAAATGTTTGCTTAAATTTGGAGGAATCTCCTAAATTTAGGAAATAGTAATGTCTCCGTATAGATGAAAATGTGTGACTTTAGGTATTTTCCATTGGCTGTTCACTGGGGGGGAAAAATCAGAATACTCAATAAGGCAGTAACATGGTATCCTTTAGAATACACCTGTGTTCAAGAAAGCATCTTTGCTCTTACGGCATGACCTGTTGGAGGTGAGAAAGTTTGTTCCTGGGCAGGAGGAAGATGACCTGCTGAGACAGAATTGTGTAGTGTTGGTGAAGACAAACCTTTCTGGTCAAACTGACTTAGACCTGATTTCTAGTTCTAACAGTTTCTACATTGAAAGTGGAGAATTCCCTTAATTCATCTGAGCCTCAGTTCCAGTATCTGCAAAATTGGTATAATAACAGTCTCTTTTTTATAATATTATTGTTAACATTAAAATGAGGTAATGACTATAAATGTACATATAATGCATAATACCTGTCATGCGATAAGTCTCCAATAAATAACAATAACCTGTCACATCATTATTCATCCTGGACATTTTAATCTTAAGCTACATCTCTATCAAGCCCTTGATATGGACATTTTTGGTCAAAAAATCTTTATGCAATAATGTAATTTCAGGCAGGGAATTATTTACAATTAGAAACAATACAAGCATTCTCAGGTGCTAGTGTAACTTTCATAAGTGAGTTGTTGTAGTTGAACATAAAATATTTGAATCAGTCATTTCTCTAAGCTCTGGGAAAGAGCTAGGGATATGCACCCTTAAGCACAGCAGCTAGACAGGAGTCATCAAGTCTCTTTACTAATGGTTGCTTCAGAGGTGTCTGAGATACCTGTGAACTACCTTTGAACTGAAATCAGTTTGTCACCAAGAGAGACAGAGATAACCTGAAAAGGTTACTGTCACGTGTGGCTAAACTCCTGATTTCCAGCTAGCACGCTGTGAACATCTTAACAAACAAGAAAATCACTGATTCAGTCATTCTTCTTCTCACCAAAACCATTTTCCATCTGTCAAAGAGACATAATCTCAACACGGTTTGTTGAGCATGGACAAAGACGAATAATCTTTGGTGTCCCTGTTATTCACTCGCTAAGTAAGTCCAAGAACGATGCCAAACAAACAGCCCTCAGCTGGTGTTTCTTGTTCAGATCTTATAGATTTTTGGGAATGTCTAAATCATTAAGAAAAAAATCATAAAATCTATAATCCTATACAATAAGAGAGGAATATGCTAATTATCTATTACACCCTAAGCCTTAACGACCGATGGAGTAACAACCAGATCACAGATCTGCAGGAGGGTAGGGCAGCAAACTACAAGTGGGTGGTGGAGAGCTACAGGATGTGCAGGGCAGCAAGCAAGCAGGAGGCAGAGAGCTACAGGAGGGGGCAGGGCAGCAAGCTATTGGGGGGGTGGAGGGGCGGGGTAGCTACAGGAGAGTGGGGCAGTGGGCAGAGAGCTACAGGAGGGCAGCAGCAACCTACTGGTGCACAGATTCGTGTGCAGGGCTACTAGTTGTATATATAAAGAAACAGGCCCCAAAGAGGTTAAGAAATTCACCTGAAGTCAGAAGGCTCGTTATGGGCAAAACTATTTAGAAGGCATGGTCCCTGATAGTCTATCCAGGCCTCTTTCCACTCTCTGCATATATGACTTTAAAAAAGAAGAGAAGTTTGCATCTTTTTTTAAATGCTGATCTTATTTATTTGTTACTCTTAGAAAATCTAATTTTTTGACTGAACTCAAAGGTAGAAGCTCTCAGAGAGGACAGCCTACGTCTCTTGGAAATCTGTTCCTGGCATTTATCTTTAGCCTCCTTCATTCTCTTGGCCAAAAGTTTAGCATATCTTGTGGCATCTTCCTTATGTTTTTTAGCATACTGATTCTTCAGAGCAATATGCCAATGTTTGTATTGCAGGATGCATGGAGTAATAAGATGCTGAATCTTGGGTGCTCCGGTCCTAGGTTTCTTACCTTCTTTATTTGGGGGCTTTCTCACACCATTTTGGAGGACATCATCTTTAGAGAGATTGAAGCTGTGGACTCTGCTAGCTCTTTTGAGACCTTGGCAACAAGGCACAGAAGTATCCGTGAGACCAGGAATATCTTTCTCCCCTTTTTGATCAGTGACCAAGTTAAAAACACTCCAACTGGCATTCACAGTGCAACCCCAAACAGATTTGCATTTTCTTTCTCCAGTCCTTCTTGGTCTATAACAGAAATGTCCTTATTCAGTAGCAGGCAGTCACAACCATGGGTCAAGGCAACCTGCTTCATGGGGAAACCTAGTTTCAAATCACACAACCCTTCCATTCTTCACCCAGACCTTCAGCAGCAAGTTCTGTGGCCATACACTTCTTATAAACGGTGCAGAGTGTGTGTTCATCATCCACTTCCATCAGTTTCTGGCAGCCAGTGGCTGGGAAAGGTGTTTAACTTCATCCTGAAGCAGCTGAAAGCCTTGGAGGCACCACAAAAAAGAGCTGCTTCTCCTCTGATCCCAACGTGCATGAGTCAAAAGGCAGATTTTCATGGGGAGTTGCAAATCAGACCACTCTATTGAAACCAGTCATTTTATCCAATGTTTATTAAAACAAATCAAGCCATGCTACCCTGTTAACTTCGCCTCGTATCCTCGGAATACTATGGCCTAATAATAACATAAAAGATTAGAAATCTATTTAAGCAATGAGACAAGCCAGACCATGCAGAAATGCACAACTTGAATCCGATTTGTAATTATAAAGTTCTTATGATAAAATTTTTGTAAAAAAGAAATTACTTTTTCAGGTGTTCTCTAGTTAGCTGGTTCCTTCCTCAATCACTTTTGTGAGATACACACACACACACACACACACACACACACACACACACACAATTCCCCATCCCTCCCTTGTTTCTGCCAGGAATTGCACACTGCACTAATTTCAATAACACTTCTGCAACAATGACAGCTATTTTTGTTTCTTTGTTTTACTTCTGATTTTTAGTAAAGAAAGGAGAAGTCAGAGCCTTTCTCAGTACAGGGAAAAGCTACTCAGCTCCTTCTCAGAGCTGAGAAGGTGTGTGTGTGTAGGAGGCTGAAGAAAATTAAAACATCAAACAAGAATTTGTCTGTTCTCTATCAGTGTGAAAACTAATATAGAACTGGAAACCTTGCTTCACGCTTCCTTACCCCAGTGCCTGCAAAGCTCACATAGTGCCCTATAACTCAAACAGAGAATGAGATGGCCTGAGGGCATTCTGCCAGGGAGTCAGGAGCAAGGCGAGACTGAATTCAAGCTTCCCTGGTACTGAAGACGACCATTAGCTTCCACTATTTCTGACTTTTCCACACTTGCTATCTAATTATGTTACATCTTGAAAATGCAGCGAGAGAAAATTCCATTTCAGCTCTAATAATAGAAACGGGTAATATTTACCACTTCAACAGACTATGCTGTATTGTGAATGAAGGCTGCCTCTTCAGCCACATCATAGAAATGAAGTTGCTTTGGCAATAGTAGAGCATGTGGGAATTAGAAACCTAAGTAGACTATGGGAGTGATATGACTTTAAGAAAGTAATTTAATATAAATAGTGATGTTAAATGGCAATCTCATCCATAAAAAAATTGCATGTTGGAAAGGCAACTAAATGTCTATGTAGGGGGAAGGGGAAAGGCAATTTTAAAATGTTATTTTGAAGTATATTAGTGGCACCGAATCCTACTCTATTGAAAGATCAGATCATTTTTCCAAACAAAACATAGTCCATAAATAGTAATAGCAATATGCCGCATTCATCAAAAATAGGAGGAAATGCCAAGATGTTCTTGAGCCACAAATGTAAACAAAATCACCGAATTCTGTATAAAGTACAACTAATGTGGGAGAGCATGAAGGAACAGCCTGACTGAAAGTTTTAATAAAGGGGTCTGAAGAGAAACACTGCATCTTCTCTGCTTGGCTTTTCTCCCTGTTTAAGTCCACGATTTGCTACAAATTTCCGATTTCCACCATGGTCATTACTATATTTCCCCATACATTAGGAAGTTGCATGTGGACACTCACCTTGAGGAAGTTAGAGATTCTTTGAGCACATTAGAAACAGTCCACTTTTTTTCTGGGTCACAGTTAAGGACAAACAATATCAGCTAGTGTAAAGTGCAACAGTCTGCCTGGGGGTGGGGGCAGAGAAATGATCCTAAATTTAAAAGGGCAGCAAATTTGCAGCAAATAAACTTCTTGAGATACCAGTAAAGTTAAAGAATTGAGAAAGGATATGATCTAAGAGGAAGAGCAATTGATTAAGTTCTGAGCTAATTAATACTTAACAAACCTTTATTGTGCCACAGTGTGTCCTAACAGTTGAGTTGGGGCTAGCTAGGAAGCAACTGCCAGGACCCCAAAGTCAACTAAATTAAGCTTTAAGTCCCCTCAATGTCACTGTCTTCAGTGAGTCTCCTTTGAGATGTGGGGTAAGTGGGATAACAGACTTCCACTAAAAGGTTTCCCCCAACTTATCTTGGATCTTGACCCACTGCAGCCAGCTATCTGGATCCTCCCTCAGTTGGTACAGCCTCTCTAGGTCTCTGGTACAATATAGTGAGCAAAGAAAGTGTGCTTCATTACAGAACCTTAGGAAAAAGTGTCACCACCATGATACACAGAGACCTGATGGGAAAAAATTTATAGATGTCTACATCAAAATTTGTGAATATATACATCATGTTCTTATCATTATGTTAGCTTGCATATTTTAAATGCACCATAGTTTAAATAAATGTCAAATTGTCTAGCTATTACATACTGCCAAATATGCCTTAAGTAGAAAAGGACTATGCAATTTATAATCTACAGAAACCATGAAAAACTTCTAAGCCACAAAGTTTGGAAGCTAGGATGAAAGAGAGTGTTTCACTTGATTATAAGCTTTAAAATATTTTTTTAAAAAGACACTCTAAACCAAGAGTTTGTAAATGCATACATCATTTTAAGGAATAATCCAAAAGCAAAATACTTGAAGAACATGGAATTCCACTGTACTGTGAATATCAGATCTTTCCTGGGAGCAAACCCTTTTCCAGGAGTGGAAGGTATTCAAAGGCTCTGACTGAATGTCTAAGAGGAGTAGAGAAGAAGCAGAACTCTAAAGAAAGGAGTTATGGTGGAGAGAAAAGGTGAAAGAGATGTATGTGGTACAGACAATGCAGAAGAAACTGCCTGTTTCATAGTTTTGCCCATGGTTCCATGTAGCAGCCATGAGAACCCACACTGCAGACATCCTATGACAGGGAGTGAAAGTGATCCAGGGCTCCAGCTGCTGTTCAATGAAATCTTTCTGAGCCTTTGCATCAAGGCTATACCTTCCAAAGGCAGCTGCCTGCCAGAGACCTTGTGCAGCAAGGGGCTACTCAGGGGATGGGTTCCCGGTTCCTGGGAGATAAGAGACTCCTTTTTTGTCCAACTTGGACTCAAGGCCTTGGGGAACCTTCCACAGACCACAGAGCATTCTAGGATGCTTCCACCCAACCTTTTCTCCCTCCTTCACTCACAGTCAGACTTGCCTCAGGGTCTGACAATTCTCCCAGTCTTTCTCAATCCCTCTCCATTTCCTTTCATAGGCATCCTATTTAATAAAACAATAACATGCAAATTGACCATACCTCTGCTACAGCCACAAGCCACACCCATTATCCAATCAGGAGCGAGTATGCAAATTGACCTAACCAAAATGACTGCGGCCACGGAGGAAGCAGGAGGCTTGGATTTCCCTGGCAATGGAGGAAGCCAAGCTTTCTGCACACCCTGACTGGCCCAAGCCTCCACTCAAGGCTACAAAGTTTCAATTATAGAAGATAAATAAATCCCAACAAAAATGGCTGCGGCCACAGAGCAAGCAGGAGGCTTGGCTCTGCTCAAGACTACAAAGTTTCAATTATAAAAGTAAATAAATCCAGATACCAGGGCCTCCACTTGGGTCACCGGGGGCATCGCTGGCCTGCAAACCACCACAGGCCCCTCGCCCAGGGCACCCCATGCCCCAAGGAAACCCCCACCCTGACACAGGACACTCTTCAGGGAAAAGCAGCCAGACCCCACCCATGCACCAGGCCTCTATCCTATCTAACAAAAGAGTAGTATGCAAATTGACCATCACTTGAACACACAAAATGGCTGCCCCCATGTGGACACAAGATGGTCACCACAAGATGGCCAGCAGTGGAGGGCAGTTAGGAGTGACCAGGCGGGTAGAGGAGGGAAGTTGGGGGTGACCGGGCCTGCAGGGAAGAGCAGTTGGGGGGGGAGGGGGACCCAGGCCTGCAGGGGAGGGCAGTTAGGGGTGACCAGGCTTGCAGAGAAGGGCAGTAAGGGATGACCAGGCCTGCAGGGAAGGGCAGTTAGGCATCAATCTCACTGGCAGGGGAGTGGTTAGGCAGTGATCAGGCTGTCAGGCAGAAGTGGTCAGGGGCAATCAGGAAGGCAGGCAAGCAGGCGAGCAGTTGGGAGCCATCAGTCCTAGATTGTGAAAGGGATGTCCGACTGCCCAGTAGGATCGGTCCTAAACGGGCAGTCGGACATCCCTTGAGGGGTCCCAGATTGGAGAGGGTGCAGGCTGGGCTGAGGGACACACACCCCCGTGCACAAATTTCATGCACCAAGCCTCTAGACTCCCCTAATAAAACCTAGCACATTCAATGGTCTTGCTCTCTGCCAGAAAAAGAGTGTGTAAGTGACCTAGACATCTGAAAGATTTCTTTGTTTCCTGCAAGCTTCACCTTACCATATATATGCAAGGTTTTACTCCATTTTTTTCTCCAGAAAACCTGCATGGACTATTAAAAATTCTCCTTGGTGAATTTACGTACCTAGTGAACTACTCACACCTATTTGGAAGACAATTTTTGAGAACACTTTAAAAAAGGACTCTAACCACAATGTGGCAGTTTATGCACAGAGAGTTCATGTAGTCAAATAAATTCTCATCAAATGTTGGAAATCAGGTCTTGGTTTGGGTGCCTTATATTTAATATTTTAAATCTTATAAATCAAGTGAAACACTCTTTCATCCTAGCTTCCACACTTTACATTTAGAAAAACGAGGGTTTTGTGGTGTTCTGTAGGTTATAAATAGCATAGCCCTTGTCTATTTTCCGCATATTTGGCAGTATGTGATATCTATTTGGCATGTGAATTTCAACTATGGTGCATTTATAATATGAAAGATGACATAAGCCATAAGCTGGGCTTCTAAACTGTGGCTTTTTTATGAATAATATTTAAAATAATGTATTACAGAGAGAGAGAGAAACATTGGCTGGTTGCCTCCCATACACATCCTGACCTGGGTCCCAGAAAGAGCCTGCAATCAAGCTCCAATCCACTCTGCCCTCCCTCTGCTGGAGCACAAGAGTCAACAGGCTGAAGTCCAAATATATGATTGATCTAAAATGTACCCCTTGAAAAAAACCAAGATGGCGGCATAAGTAAACACCTAAACTGCTACCTCACACAACAATTGCAAAACTACAACTAAAAGACAAAATTGACATCATCCTGAACCACAGGAAAGCTGTCTGAGTAGAAATTCTACAACTAGAAGGAAAAAAGAAAAGCACACTGAGACTCAGAGGAACTGCAGGAGGCAGAGGTACCGAGATGCGTGCGGGCGGAGAGGACTGGCAACTGAGTGCGCGGCTGACTTTCTCAAGCAGGAGGGAGACAAAAGCTCCCAACTGCACTGAACTCCAGTTCTGGGCAAGACTCTGGGGACCCAGACTCATTCAGGGAGAAACTGGGCTTTCTGGCAGTGGGCGGAACTTGAGGGCGGCTTTCTCTCAGAGATGCTTGAAACAATTACCAAGGAACACTGAGACACAGGGGCCTATTAGGGCAGGGCTTACAGGGCACCAATGCTGTCTGCTCTGCCATGAGATACCGCCCCATCCAAGCTGAGCACAGAGGCTTTTGCAAGTCTGGTCGCATAAGGGTGTCTCCAACAAAGAAGTTCACCCAGCATAGACACAGCTGATCCTCACAGCCATTGGCCTGGAGGTCAATTCCTCCCAGTAATACCAACAACAATTAAGGCTTAACTACAACAAGACTGTGCACACAGCCCAAAAAGGGGTGCACCAAGAGTGTCCACCTCAGGTAACTGGGGAGGCTGAGCCACTGGGCCCTATAGGACACCTAGCACACAAAGCCACTCTATCAACTCAGGGAAGCAGCCAAAATGTGGAGACAAAGAAACAGATCACAAATGAAAGAAATGGAGGAAAGCAAACGACTGGATATAGAGTTCAAAACCACAGTTATAAGGTTTTTCAACAGTTTTCTAGAACAAGCTGATAAATTTAGCAAGATCCTCAAGGATATGAAAAAGGAACAACTAGAAATTAAGCATACACTGGCCAAAATAAAAAATATTATACAGAGACCCAACAACAGACTAGACGATCACAAGAATGAAGTCAAAGATTTGAAATACAAAGAAGCAAAAAACACTCAACCTGAAAAGCAAAAAGAAAAAAGAATCCAAAAATATGAAGATAGTGTAAGGAGCCTCTGGGACAACTTCAAGCATACCAACATCCGAATTAGGGGGGTGCCAGAAGAGAGAGAGCAAGATACTGAAAACCTATTTGAAGAAATAATGACCGAAAACTTCCCCCACCTGGTGAAAGAAATAGACTTACAAGTCCAGGAAGTGCACAGAACCCCAAACAAAAGGAATCCAAACAGGACCACACTAAGACACATCATAATTAAAATTCCAAGAGCAAAAGACAAGGAGAGAATGTTAAAAGCTGCAAGAGAAAAACAGTTAATAACCTACAAGGGAGGACCCATACGACCGTCAGCTGATTTCTGAACAGAAACTATGCAGGCCAGATGGGAGTGGCAAGAAATATTTGAAGTGATGAATACCAAGAACCTACAACCAAAATTACTCTACCCAGCAAAGCTATCAATCACAATTGAAGGGCAGATAAAGAGCTTTACAGTTAAGAAAAAGCTAAAAGAGTTCATCACCTCCAAACCAGTATTATATGAAATGCTGAAAGATATTCTTTAAGAAGAAGAAGAAGAAAAAGGTAAAGATAAAAATTATGAACAACAAATACATATCTATCAACAAGTGAATCTAAAAATCAAGTGAGTAAAAAAATCTAATGAACAGAATAAACTGGTGATTATAATAGAATCAGGGGCATAGAAAGGGAGGGGACTGACAATTTTCGGGGGGAAAAGGGTGTGGGGGGTGCGGGAAGAGACTGGACAAAAACCATACTCCTATGGATGAGGACAGTGGAGGGGGGTAAGGGCAGAAGTTGGGCTGGGAACCGGGTAGAGGGGAGCTATGGGGGGAAAAAGAGGAACAATTGTAATAATCTGAAAAATAAAGATTTATTTTTTATTTGTTGTTTCTTTTTATAGTTGCAGTTCACTCTTTTTTTTAATCTCTTTATTGATTAAGGTATTACATATGTGTCCTTATTCCTCCATTATCCCCCACCTCCCATTCATGCCCCCACCCCCCTGTTGTCTGTGTCCATTTATTAGGTTTATATGCATGCATATAAGTCCTTTGGTTGATCTCTCCCTCTTACCCCCACCCTCCCCTACCTTCCCTGAGCTTTGACATTCTGATTGATGTTTCTCTGTCTCGGAATCTATTTTTGTTCATCAGTTTATGTTGTTCATTTTATTCCACAAATGAGTAAGATCATGTGATATTTATCTTTCTCTGCCTGGCTTATTTCACTTAACATAATGCTCTCCATCTCCATCCATGTTGTTGCAGATGGTAAGAATTCCTTCTTTTTTACCACAACATAGTATTCCATTGTGCAGATGTACCACAGTTTTTTAATCCACTCATCTGCTGATGGGCATTTAGGCTTTTTCCAAATCTTAGCTATGGTGAATTGTGCTGCTATGAACGTAGGGGTGCATATATCCTTTCTGATTCGTGTTTCTAGTTTTGTGGGATATATTCCTAAAAGTGGGATCACTGGGTCAAATGAGAGTTCCATTTTTAGTTTTTTGGGGAAACTCCATACTGTTCTCCACAGTGGCTGCAGTAGTCTGCATTCCCACCAGCAGTGCACGAAGGTTCCTTTTTCTCTTCATCCTCACCAACACTTGTCATTTGTTGATTTGTTGATAATAGCCATTCTGACAGGTGTGAGATGGTACCACATAGTTGTTTTGATTTGCATTTCTCTGATGATTAGTGACTTTGAGCAGGTTTTCATATGTCTCTTGGCCTTCCTTCTGTCTTCTTTAGAAAAGATTCTATTGGTGCATTTAATCCATTTACATTTAAAGTTATTATTGGTAGGTACTTATTTTTCACCATTTTTATTCTTTAACCCTGTGTTCCTTCTTCGCTTCCTATTTCTTTTTTTTTACAGCAGACCCTTTAGCATTTCTTGCATTGCTGGTTTGGTGGTAATAAATACCCTTAGTCCTTTTTTGTCTGTGAAGCTCCTGATTTCACCTTCATTTTGAGTGATAGCCTTGCTGGGTATAGTATTCTTGGATTCAGACCCTTCCTTTGCATGACTCTGTTTATTTCATTCCATTCCCTTCTGGCCTGATGAGTTTCTGTTGAGAAATCAGTTGCTAGTCTGATGGGGCTTCCTTTGTAGGTAACTTTCTGTCTCTCTCTGGCTGCTTTTAAGATTCTTACTTTGTCGTTGGTGTTTGCCAATTTAATTATAATGTGCCTTGACGCCGGTCTTTTGGGGTTCATTTTTCTTGGGACTCTGTGAGCTTCTTGGATTTGTGTGGGTTTTTTCTTCTCTATATCAGGGAAGTTTTCTGTCATTATTTCTTCAAACAGGTTTTCTATTCCTTGCTCAGTTTCCTCTCCTTCTGGAATCCCTATTATGTGCATGCCGTTTTATTTCATGTTGTTCCAAAGTTCCCTTAGGCTCTCCTCCTGCTTTTTAATTTTTTTTTTCTAGAAGCTGCTCTACTTGGGTATTTTTTCCTGCCTTGTCTTCTAGCTCACTGATGCAATCATCTGCTTCTTCTAGTCTACTCTTAATGCTTTCTATCGAGTTGTTTACAGCAGCAATGTCATTTTTCATTTCTTCTTGGTTCTTCTTCATTTCCTCTTGGTTCTTACTCATATTGTCAAATTTGTCTTCCATTATTTTCAACCACCTTATGACCATTTCTCTGAATTCTTTCTCTGACAGGTTGCTTGCCTCCATTTCGTTTACTTCCTTTTCTGGTGATGTCTGCTTTTTTTCATATGCGGGCTGTTTCTTTGTCTCCCCATGGTCTCTCTTCTCTGGGTGTCTGGTTATGTAGTTCTCTCTCTCCTTATCCCAGGCAAAATCTGACTTTTCCATGGTGGAGTGTAGAGCTCCTCTGAATCCCTGTGTTTGTGTCAGTTGGGAACCGGTGCTCTGGAGTTCTCAGCTGTTCGTTGGATGCCACAGTTGTAGATTTTCAAGCTTCCGATAACATCCACTTTCCCCTTCAAGATGGTGCAGTCTCCGTGTCTGAGCCAGTGGCTCTGGGAGGGAACCCAGCAGCAGTGGGGGCTGCCTGGTCAGGGGAGCCCCGTCCAGCAGTCCCCCACCTTCTCCTGGAGTATAGGTGTCCCTTAACTCACCAACAGACATTCCCTGTGCGACCCTCAGCTGTTCTTTCTATCTGCTCCAGGACAAGGCTCGGGACATGTCTGTCTATTCTGCCACCATTTTTTTCTCCAACAATAAAGATTTATTAAAATAAAATAAAATAAAATGCACCCCTTCAAAATAAAATAATGTATCAGGAGGTTAATACTCCACTTGAAATTGTTTATATGTCTCTTTTTACACACAATTGGTTTGATTGTTATGACTGTCAAGATAAATTAGTAAAGAGTTGAGCCAGTTGTGCCTTTTGACACAGCTTTAAATATCCCTGCAATAGATGAAAAATAAAAAGGTTAAACTAGAAAACTTCTAAGGTTTCTTCCAGCTTTAATAACAGGATTCTCTATTTCTATGGTATAATCTGGTTAGATATGCTTAGAGTTCTCCCTCCACAACTATGAGTTCCCTTTCATGAAATCTGAGTACAATAGAATTTCTTTCTCTAAACATGCTCAGCAACCATGATTCCAGTTTTAATGGGAATGCTGGGCAACTGCTTTAACTAGACTCGTCAGAATGTCAAGAACCATAGCATTGCCTCTGAGAAGGGACAGATCCCTCTTGCCCCCTTCCTTCTTTCTGTTGCTGCTTTTGGGAAATAAGGATGAGAGAATTAGGAGGGCTAACATACTCTAAAAACAACCCAATACAAATCTTCCCTAAAGATCATACTTTCTACAACCAATGCAGAAAGTACATTCTAAAGGGTCTTGACCATTGAACAGTGGCATTTAACTATGCTTAATCATCAAAGTCTCCCAAAGCCACAAATGCACAACTAAACTCAAACTTTAACTTAAATGATGAGAGTATGAAGAACCTTATATTTGAGAAGGAGTCAGAAACATCTGCCCCTCCTTCCTAGCTTCCTCCAACATCTAAAAGATACCAAGTCTTACAGATGTTATGTCTTTACATTTCTAAGAGCTGATTCCACAGGCCAGGCCGAGAGACCCCACTGGTCCACAAATTCATGCACTGGACCTCTAGTACAATAATAAAAGTGATTGTGAGATCTTAAGCCAGCTTTCTCTCTTTACGAGTACAGAAATCCCAGACGCATTCCTGAATTCTGTAAAACTTTTAAATTATGAACTGGGGAAAAACATGGCAAAGATGAGAGTTTTTAAATAGTATTTTTGAGAGTGGGCATCCATCTTACAGGATCACCACATGTCTCTCCACCCCCACATCCTGTTTGTTTTGAGAAAATTTAGCAACTGATCTGGCCACATTTCTTTTCTTATTAAATTAAAGGACAGATCAACTAGACTAAATAAATCAAAGTTATTTTCCTGAATCTTTTCTCATTCCACTCTCCACAGCATAGACTAGCTTTTAAAATTATTTTTGCTAAAGTCTGCTTGTCCCAAGGAATCCTACGGTAATTTTTAAACAAAGCATTAGAGAGTCCCCCCTGAGAGTGTTAACAGCTTTTATCTCTCTAGCTGCCCAGCCTTTCAATATTAGAGGCAGATTCAGCAGCAGGGCTTTTTTCTTATTACAGACTTTCGATCCCAAATATGATTAGGCATACAGTTTGAACAAGAACCCACATAGTTAAATATGACAACGGAACTTTTTTTCCTTGAGCCTGATTTTAAAAAGTACCTTTTGACATTTTAATTTCTTTATTCTTGAGCATATAAGCTAAAAATTTACAACGATATTTTTGCCTTTAAACCAAATTCTTCCCCATAATAGTATGACTTAAAAGACTTTTCTTACCTACCTTGGTTCTCAACCTCCAAAGTTTGGTGCAAGCTTTTCTCACAGTTAATCTCTCCACCTTTACTGGTGACTAATTTCTTTTCTTCGCTCAAGTAAAACTTCTCCAGATGTCCCGTTTCGAGGCACCATTAATGCCGGGGTGTTTCTCAGCTTCTAGAAGGGTTCAGTAATCTGGAGAAGAGCTGTGAGTAAATTAATAAAGAGACTAGACATGAAATATAAATTTGGAAGGCATTTTGGGGAGCCAGAGGAGACATAGCTTCAGTAACCAAGTTCTTCGAATCTCTGGACCCCTAGCTTTTTATTAACACAAATTGCCCTAAAGCAGTGATCAGCAAACCACAGCTCATGAGCCACATGCAGTTCTTTGGCCCCTTGAGTGTGGCTCTTCCACAAAATACCACGGCCTAGGCAAGTCTATTTTGAAGAAGTGACATTAGAAGAAGTTTAAGTTTAAAAAATTTGGCTCTCAAAAGAAATTTCAATCATTGTACTGTTGATATTTGGCTCTGTTGACTAATGAGTTTGCTGACCACTGCCCTAAAGCAAAACAGATATACATATCAAAGGTAAGATTTGGTATACAGTAGATATTGTCAGGTTGGGGGAACTGCCTTTGTCTGTTCCGGTAGCAGGCAAAATATATGCAGATTTTTAGGTTTGGAGAAATGCTTTCAGCTATTCTAGCAAGCAATAATGTGTATCTTCAGCCCTACTGAAACCTCAAGGTTTGCCAACCTCTTGATGAACTTTTTTCATTTATGACCTGCTGGAATTAGCCCCCAGCAGAGAGAATGTTTAATTGGGGCTTGTTTATACTCTAGACATTCTCTCAATTACTTTTATTATTGTATATTGGTCTTTGGGGGCTAAAAGAATGAACAAACTCAAGACTTCACTTCCCCCAAAGGTATCCACATCCTAATTTCAGAATTTGTGAATATGTTATGTTACATGGCAAGGGGGAATTAAGGTTCCAGATGGAATTAAGGTTGCAACTACCTCGAGATGGGGAGATTATCCTGGATTATCTGGGTGGGTTCAATGTAATTATCAAGATCCTTCTAAGTAAAAGAGAGAGGCAAGAAAGTCAAAGTAATGTGATATGAGAAAGATAAATTCTCCCCTGGAGCCCCTGGGAAGGAACACAGCCTTGTCTGCATCTTAATTTTAGCCTGAGACTCATTTAAGACTTCTGACCTTCAGAACTATAAAATAATAAATATGTATTGTTGTAAGTCACTAACTTGGAACAATTTGTTATATCAACCATAGGAAACTAATACATCCTGCCCCATCATCTGAACAGGAGGAAATTTTGTATTTAAAATTCTAAAATCTCTGTTCAAATAATAATTGTAAGAGTGAATGAAGTAATCTTACTTGTTGGGCTTCACATTTATTGCCTGCTCAGAACCTAAGGCCTCTTTTTTTTTTCTCTTGTCCATATCCAAATTGCCATCCCCCTCCACTCCCAGGACAAAGTCCTATAGCTTCACATTCAGAATTGCTATTCTAAGAAAATGTCTCAGTCACTCATTCAATTAGTCATTGAGTCAACAAGCTTTTATACCTCTAGCAAGACCTCTCCCCTGGACCTCAGGCATAAATATCTAACTCATGCCCAACATATATTCCAACTTAATATGTCCAAAACCAAAGTCCTGATTTTCCTACCCCATCTGCAACTTTCAGAGTCTTCTTCACTTCAGTTGATGCAAAGTCCATTCTTTCAATGGGTCAGGTCAAAATGCTTACAGTCATCCTTGACTCCTCTCCTCCCCCACACTTCCCATTCAATCCATCAGCATATCCTGTCTGTTCTGCATTCAAAATATGAACACTTCTCACCAACTTCATGATCACCACCCCATTCAAGCCACTATATTCTGTTGCCTAAGAGCCTTTAACTAATCTTTGGCTTTGCTTCCTTCTGTCTATTCTCAATGCAGCAGCCAGACTGATCACATTTAGAATATAATTTCAACACTTTCACTCTTCTGCTCAACAATTCCCATCTTTCTCACTCGGAGTAAAAGCTGAAGGCCCACCTCCTTCTTCTGCTGTCCACTGCCTTCAACTCTATGACTCTCTGTGGTATTCACTGGGCTCCAGGAATAGCCTCCTTGTTGTTCCTAGAACAAGCCAAATACACTCCAGACTAACTAAATTGTGCTTGCTGCTCCCTCTGCATGATTCTCCCTCAGTGAGGCCTTTCCTGCCCACCTTACATAAAAAAGAAACCTGTCTCCCCCTTATACCTTCTCTTGCTGTTTTCTACCTAATTTAACCTGCTTTATTCTTTCCATAGAATTCATTGCCATCTGACATATGATATATTTACTTATTGATTTGTTGATTGTCCAACCCCCCTCAACTGCACTAAAACATAAACTCCATGAAAGCAGAAACTATTTTTTGTTCACTGCTTTAAATTTAGCACCTAGAATGCATCTGGTATATAATAGGCACATACACAACCATATTTAAATTAAGTAAATTAATAAATCAATCAATTACTATTGAGCCCGTGCTACATAAATAACCATTCCAGGTCCAAAGGATACAAAGATGAATGAAACACAATTTTTGACATTGAGGAATTCATAGTCTAGAGCAGTACCATTCAATAGAATGTTCTGTGATAATGGTAATGTTCTCTGCGCTGTCCAGTATGGCAACCACTAACAACATGTAGTTACTGAGCACTTGAAATGTGGTTAGTGTGACTGAGGAACTGAATTTTTATTTTATTTTATTTTAATTATTTTAAATTTAAAGGCTAGTAGCTACCATATTGGATAACACAGATCTAGAAGTGGAGACAGATATATGAACCTGTAATACTGTAGGAATGCAACATAGTTAGTGCCATGGTAGAGACATGCAATAAAGTGCTGTGGGAACCCAGAGAAGAGCTACTAATTCTGCCTGAGTTTAGTTTTACCCCAGTAAACCCTCCAAGAATGCTTTTCCCTCAATTCAGTTGGCATTCTTGTAATTATGATTTATTTTAAATTATTTACTTGATGTTATAAGAGCTGGAGCTGTACCATCCTCAGCTACTGACAGGTGCTTTGTACATAGTAAGTGAGTAATAAATATTGGTTTGACTAATAACCTAGATGGTTATGGAAGGCTTCTTGAGGAGATGATATTTGAGTTGGATCTCAAAGGATGAATAGGAGTTTGCTAGGCCAATATAGGATGTAGGGATGATAGGCAGGAAAAAACGACACATGCAAAGGCAGACAAGCATGAGAGTTCCAGCACTGTTGTTAGTGGAAGCAAGAATTCAATGTGATTGCATATAAAAGTAAATGTACTCACTTCTTACCACTTGAAAGTTCAAATTAAACAATAATTTTATAAGTAAGAAATCAAAAAGCCAGTGTGAAATTAAGGGTTGGGTAAGTGTTTAGTGAATTGTGACAAAGTAGTCTTAGACTTTTTCAAATCTTTAGCCCATAGCTGCCTTGTAATAAGTATAGACTAAAGTTTCTCTAAGTTTTTCCTAATCTATAATATTGTGATATTTTGGTTTGTGGGGCTCTTAGAGATAATTTAACTGAAGACTTCTTTGGTCAGATTAAGGAAATTAACATCCATAACATCCAGAGTTAGTTAATGTAGAAATGGGACCATAATCCAGTTATTTTAACTCACAGCTTGATGTCATTACCAGAAATTACACAACCACATTTCATCCTCTCACCCTGACACAAAGCAAGCAGTAGCCCCACAATATGTCTGTTACTAACCTCCAATCACCTTATAAAACATACAGAAAGAAGACTTGGTCATGAGTCTTTGTCTATGTATGAAAAGAACCACCAATGCTACCTATCGCAAAACAACCATTCTAAGTCTTAAGAAACAGTAACAAACTTTGACAGAGTTATTTTAGTAATGCAGTGATATGAATTCCTACTTTTGCAAGCACAACACAGGGCAAGTTCTTTGCAGTAAATTCAAGTGACATTGTAGCATATATCTGATTTCCATCCTGAATCAATCACTCTGTAGCTGGGTGATCTAGAGCACCTCATTTAACCTCTCTGAGCCTGTTTTTTAATTTTTAAAATTCACGTGTTGGATCTCCAAGGTCTTCTCCAGCTCTATGTTTTACATATGATTTAACTAAGTTAAAAGAGAAAAAAGAAAGAACAAATTCTCACTTGGACAAAGGTTTACTTATATTTTTCCACAGTCAAACCCATAATCCTAATGATATTTCTCTTTCAATCTATAAATCTGCCATACTAGACATAAGTCATATGCCCCCAAATTGAGACTAGTTCTATATCCTTTACAGAAATTCTGTTTGACTAACTGTTGTGCCAGTGTCCTAACCATCTTGTACCAGCACTCCAAGAATCAAGACATCTGTGCTTTATCAGGGGGGCATCTTACTTTGCAAGCCACAGTGTCTTCATCACTAACCCACAGCCATTTTTTACATTAAAAATCTATTGACTTCCCCAGGTACAAATGGGACAAAGGATATGCTTTGTCCACCTTTGTATTGTCTTCCTTCAAAATCTCTGGGGCCTTGGAAATAAAAAAAGAGTCTAATTCACAACAAACAAGAAGAAATAGAAATAGTGTATTGCTATGGGAGCAACTGTGTCTTACTTTGTGATATACATATACATGATTCCCCAGACAGAATCACCATGGTTTACCTTTGATTGTTTCCAACACTCAAATAGAAAATTTATCTCCTTCTTTTCAATTCAGTTCCATCTTTCATGCACATAGGTAAAATTTCTCCTTTGATTAATTTCTTTTTACATACATGATGTGGATCCCTACTTCCTTGGGCTCTCCCACATGTACCTAAACATTCACAGTATGTCTCTGAGAATATAAGGATAATTTACTGAAAACACAATTAAGAACAGATGGCTAAAAACTACAAAGTGGTATTTGCATAAAAAGATCATCTTACTTTGACTGTAAATTTTTACATTACTTTTGTTTTCCCTGAAAAGGGAACCCCTCCTTTAACCAAAAGGTAACAAGAAAATTTGACTGAAAAGGAAACATTTCCTAGCAAAGGTACTGTGAAGAAAAAAGTGACACGAGTACATAAAAGAATGTGACATACTGTGAATGAAAGTGTCACATCTGCTCAAATGTCCAAGAAATGTATACTGAACCTGAGAGACTTTAACCACCTCACCTTCCCAGAAGCCACAACAAACCTGAAGTGATCCAAAAAGCCTCTGCACCAAAAATCATGTCTTTATTCCAATAATAATAATAACAACAACAACAACCCTCAAAGCAGAGTTCATTGACTTATTCTCTTCTGTAAATCAAACTTACAAAGTTGGCCATCTTATGTTCCCACTGTATTTCTATCCTGATTTATAGACAGAAGTTTGAAAATAGATTAAAAGTTTATGAAAAAAGTTAGAGATGAACTATTAAAAGCAGACATAAAAACTAAAGGAGGAGTCTATCTTCAACTAGAAAATTACAGCAAAAGTGATCAGTAAATAGAAAGTTTAGAAAAACAAATGGCCCTTTCACTAGAAGCAGCCTTAGATGATCAGTTTTGATCCCATGGAAATCTGCCACCCAGACTAGAGCTGATTGGACTAGGGCTGGTCACTTGATATAAATGCAGCCAAAAGTCAGCTGAGCAGTGAGCTTCAAGACAACCTGGTATAAAAAGATTTGCTAGAAACAAAGAAACACCCAATAAGATTCTTGAGGGGAGAGGGATGGGGGAAGGAAAATTCCAATCATATTCCATTTCTAAAATAATTTGAATTGATAAATGGAGAAAAATCAGGCTTTGAGCAGTGAGAACTGAAGCTCTGAATAAAATCCAAGAGGGGCCAAGAGCAAACTGAAGTCATAAAGAAATCAAAGATCTATGGAAGCACAAGCCAAGAGTAAGCAAGTGCTATGATAAAACAGAATGGTGCACAGATTTATTAGCTGAGAATAAATGAGACACAGATTAAACAAGAGGAGATAAATGGAGATTCTATGAAAATCCCTAGAACTACCTTAGACCTATTTCTAATCTTGTGCTAATTTTCCCTTTTCTTGGATTTCTCTGAGACTCTCCTTAATTTATTTTTCAGAAAGTTCCTAATTACTTAATGTCATCATTTCTTAAAATCAAAAATGCCTAACATGTTCTTTGTCCATAAACTCTGGGGTTTTTATAATTTTCTCATTGATTTATTAGAGTTCTTTATGTATAAAGTCTATAAGTCTATATGTTCAATGTCTGACTTTTTTAAAATATATTTTTATTGATTGCAGAGAGGAAGGGAGAGAGAGAAACATCAATGATGAGAGAGAATCATTGATTGGTTGCCTCCTGCATGCTTCCCACTGGGGACTGAGGCCACAACCCAGGCATGTGCCCTTGACCAGAATCAAACCTGAGACCTTTCAGTCCACAGGCCAATGCTCTATCCACTGAGCCAAACTAGCTAGGGCCAATATCTGACTTTTAATATAATAATAGGTAGCAGTTATTGACAGTTATATCCCATACACTGTAAAACCATTTTATAAGAATTATTTCATTGAGTCCTCAAAATAACCATATGCTAATTATTGTTACTGATTCATAACAAGATAAGGAGCTCACTCCAGAAGGTAAGATAATTAGGTCACAGGTCATGAAGCACACTGTTAAGTTCAGCAGACATTTTTATTGTTTCTATGAAGAAAACGGAACACTGATTCACATTCTGTTATAACCTCTTAATTTCATTAAAAACTTTAATAGTATTTATTATTCTGGTTGGATCCTAAAAAATAGACCAATAAATTTGATGCATCTGGGGATCCAGGAATGGTAAAGTCTTCTGACAATGTATGTGGCATCAGTGCTAAACAAAGAAGCCCTGGTGCCACGGTGAGATCAAGAGCAGACCTTAGGAGCTGGTAACTAACTGATGGCTCTTAGGAATAATGCATTTGACTGATATACAGTATAGGAATGATTGCAGAACAGTTGCTGCCTGGAGCTCAGAGAAATGGCTATGACTGATTTGTCTATAAGCCATGGCTCGATTGATAGCTACAGTAATTGCACAAAAGGCAAATTAGACCCATAATCTAATGGCTGTTTAAAAAGTCTCACTCACTGAACTGAGAGTCTAAAAAAATCACATGTAATTAATAGGTTTTGCCATCTACAAAACTTTTCCTGGTGGCTTGTGAATATAAAAATGGATTTGAGAAATTCATCATTCAATTAGTATACCTCCAGCTGCATATCTCTGATAACCTAAATCAAACTGGATCCCACAAAGAGCCAATTTATTTGCTCAAAGGTAAGCTGGGTTTTGCCCTTGACCAATACAATGACTCCAACCCATTCCCCTGCATTGCTCTAGGTTTTTCCCTCCTCCACTGGGGCAGAACAATAATCCCTACTACTCTGGTCTCACACCCTTACTCTTTCCATGGCTCCCTCTATAAAGCAGGGAAGTTTTTCCCAGAAGCACCTCTCCCTCAAATCTCCCTTCATGTCCCATTTGCCCAAATTAAAACATGCACAAATTCTTGGAGCCATCTCTCCTGCTAAGGAAATGGTATGCCGGTGTCGGCCTGGCCTGTTAAAACAGACACTGATGCTGACTTGGGAGTAAAGCTTTACTGCGATTTTCTTAGACTAATTGGGGCTCTTCCTTCTAGCTGAGGTCAATGCCTCAAACCTCCTGCCTGCTGTGAAATAGATGACTCAACCCCTATGTCCAATACAAGGTCCAAACCAAACCTCATTAAGGAGTAGACAACCTACAGTGTAAACTAATAAAGATCAGCAATAATTTAGAATGTTATAACATGAAGGATGTAACAAGGCATATTTTTGATAATAGACATTTACGAAAGAGAAATATTGCCTAAGGAGAATTGGGAGGTTAGACTGTCAGTGTGTCTGAGTCTAGCAGTGACCAAAGAAAATTATGCTGCGATTCTAGAAGATGGATTCCAGCAATTTAGGCAGAAATAACCGTAGGGCAGAGAAGGATTAACTCCAAGTTATATTAGCCTGAGGAGGCTTCCCTTGGGCAAAACCTAATCTCTTTGCTGTAAATCCTATGCTCACCAAGCAACCTTCTGAGTGATTATTTGTCCTTCTGAGAGACTAACCCCACAGAAAGGGAGTGCCTTGTTAAAGAAGTGTTCCTGATTTTAAAAATCAGTTCTGTTTCCCATGGTAAATGGGTACTGGTGGCTTATAAATCATTCTCCTGTATTTTGTTAGAGATATTCTATCCTGCAAAAACTGATCACCCTGACAAAATAATACAAATGAAATAGCAAAAGGAAAAAGCTGAGACTCAGACACATAACCTTAATGTCTCCATCAAGGTGTAATCTCCATGAGGTGTGGCCTAAATCTGCCAGATAATGTCACCCTGACACCTGAGCAGCCCAACAGAAAAGCCACTACCCAGTTCCCTGACTTTTAATTGATCAGAGGGCTCCTAAAGAGATGCTAAGCAGAAGGGTTATGAGCCAAGTCTTTACAACCGAAGAGATCAGAGGATAAATCCTGACTCCTTCTCCCAATTGTGTGAGCTTGAGCAAGTCATTTAACCTCCAAGATCCTGTAGCTCCAATTATGAAATGGTAATATTACCAAGTTGTTATAATGATTAAATGTGAAAAAGTTCAAAAAGTGCCTATCACATGATTGATAGATTTTGTTTTGCTTTTTTAATATGTGGCCCTGTGTCAATATTATGACTTCTGAATTTACCTAAAAGATATATGCTAACCTTGCCCAATACAGCACTCTGTGATAAATGAGAGCTCAGTAAATGGAGAAAATGGGAGCAAAACCTAATCTGAGACACCAGTGTAATTTGTAATATAGCATCTTGATCTAGATTAAATCAGTGTGAGGTCCCAGCATGGCTAAAATTTGGTTGTTGTCTGCTTCCTAATCAAGTGGCATTAAAGTATCTTCATATACCTGCTATTTATTTCTGATAAGTTAAAAAAAATAGAAAATTCCAAAAAACATTAATTCAAAATAATGTAGACTCTGAAGACTGTGTTATATGAGGAATAAAGAAACTAGAACATATTTAATCTAGAAACGAAAAGCCAAAAGAGAAAATGTGGGAAATGTCAGCCTTTCTCAATATTTGAAGGATTGTCATGCAGAAGAGGGAACAGGGTATATGTACCTTTTACTTCTTGTCTCCCCCATTAGAATAGCAAATGCCTTGAGGGAAGAGAATGAGCCTTATCCTTCTCTGCATTCCCAAAAATTATCTTGGTTCTGGGAAGACAATAGATACTCAATAAGTATTTGTTGATTGGATGAGATGGGTGGATGGATGATGCAGTGAATTGAATGGTTGATCGGATGGAAAGAGTACTGTTTAAATTGGTATAAGATGTTCTTGCTAGAGTAAACATTAGAGAAGAGGAAGCTAAGGCTCTAGAATAGTAAGAAATTTTCTCTAGGTCACTCAGCTAATTTGTGTGAATGCTGACTAGACCACATCAGCCATGATATCTAGTTCAATATTCTTCCTACTGCCTTCTTTTTATTAAAATCTGTTCTGAGTTGTGACCCCACAAAGTTTGTATGTTAAAATCCTAATGCCCAGTCACTTAGAATGCAAGTTTACTTGAAGATAGGGCCTTTAAAGAGGTAATTAAATTAAAAGGATGTCACTAGGATTGGCCTTAATGCAATATGACTGATGTCCTTATAAGAAAAGGAAATTAGAACACAGACACATATGGAGGGAAGACCATGTGATGACACCAAGAGAGGTCTTCAGATGGGGGTTGGGTGTAATGGGGGAAGATGGTGAAAAAGGTACAAACTTCCAATTATAAAATAAATATGTTCTGGGGATGTAATATATAGCATGGTGGCTACAATTTACATTACTATATTTTATATTTGAATTTTGCTAAGAGAGTAAATCTTAAAAGTTTTATCACAAGAAAAAATTGTAACTGTGTGGTGATGAATGTTAACTAGACTTCTTATGGTGATCACTTCACCATATATACAAATATCAAATATCTATACTGTACACCTGAAACTAATACAATGTTGTATGTCAATTATATCTCAATAAACTGAGGGGAGGGGCATATTTTTGTCACATACACATTGCCTCTCTGAATAAGAACACACACACACACACATACACACACATATGCATACGCACACATCAATTTCCAGACAATCATGATAAATCTTTTAAAAATAAATAAGTAGATGATTGATGATAATGCTGTATCCTGAAGCCAACAAACTCAAGGGAGTGTTTGTTTGTTTTTTGTGTGTACAAGTTTGTTGATACTCTCATTGAGAAGTGTTTTGACCCTTAAGAAAAATTGAAATTTGAATTATAAAACAGAAGTCTGACCTCTATAATTAATTTTTAGTATCCACACCAATTTGCATCATAAATAAAATAGAGGGGGGGTCCTTAGAAGAAAAACACCTTGATCTTGGACTTCTAGCTTCCAGAAATGTGAAAAAAAAATAAATGTCTATTTTAAAACACTTAGTCCAGGAGAGACAAAATGGCGGCGGAATAGAAGGATGTGTCCTGAGCCTTCTCCCGGAGCAAATAGAGGAGGCAGCTGAGACGAGCAGAATCCAGCCCGAATTGGCGAAGGAGGCACAGCTGGTGAGACAGTTTGCAGCTGGGAAGAGCAGGGATCCCCCGGATAAAGGTAAAATCAAAGATCTAGGCAGTAGAATCTCCCGGACCTCTGTGCCCAGAAGGTCAGGGAGAAACTACACAGTGCCAAGCCGCGTCCCTGAGGACAGGCAAGGTCTGAAGGATTTTAGACCATAGAGTCTGGATTTGGGATCTGAGCTCAAAGGCAGCCTTTAAGAGCTGCCGGACCCCGGAGTGCCGGCAAGAGAGGAACTGGCAGAGACGCGGTCCTTCCTCGTGCTGGGGCCTGCGCCTTTCCCCACTGAACCTAGTTCGTGGGACCTTTTGGAGACAGGCGCTTACCTGTGACAGAAGTGCGGGAGAAGGGGTAGAGTTGTGGAACCTGGGCAGAGTGGGCAACGGACGGTCCAGGAGAAGTGGTAGCAAGTCTGGTGCTGAGTCATATCTAAGCCCACAGAATCCATTTTCTCCTGAGAGATAGCCCCTCCCCCCAGTCTCCAGGCAACCAATATAGCCACACCCAGATTCCACCCTGATTAACACCAAGGAATCTGAATACTCCCTGAGGCCATAGGATCTACTCTAAAGAGAAATCTTCAGAAGCTAAGCACCTCAATTACACTAGATAACCAAGCCCAGGAGAACAGAAAGATTTCACCAGTAGCACCATCACCAAAAGAACCTGGGTGGCAAAGCAATTGGATCTACAATTAAAACATTTCAGGAAAACATGGGGAAACAAAAAAGCAATACCCAAAGGAAAGAAAAAGAGGAATCACCAGAAAGGGAGTTAAATGAAATTGAGGCTAGCAGCTTAACAGAGAGAGAATTCAGAGTAATGGTTCTAAGGATGTTTAAACGGATGGATGACAAATACACACAACTCAATGACAAATACACACAACTCAATGAGAACTACAAGGAGCTGAATGAAAATGTCACCAACATGAAAAAAAACCAAGAGGAGATGAAGAATGACATAGCTGCAATAAAGAACACATTGGAAGGCTTAAACAGTAGACTAGAAGAGGCTGAGGACCGCATCAGTGTATTAGAAGACAAGGTAGGAAAACACACACAAACACAGCAGCAAATGGAAAGAAGACTTAAAAAGCAAGAGGAGAGCCTAAGGGAGCTTTGGGACAACACAAAACGAAACAATATTAGAATAATAGGGATACCAGAAGGTGAGGAAGAGAAGCAAGGAATAGAAAACCTGTTTGAAGAAATAATGACGGAGAACTTCCCTGATATTGGCAAGAAAAAAACTATGCAAGTCCAAGAAGTACATAGAGTCCCAAGCAAGTTGAACCCCAAAAGACCAACACCAAGACACATCATAATTAAATTGGCGAATACCAATGACAAAGTAAGAATCTTAAAGGCTGCCAGAGAGAGACAGAAAGTTACCTACAAGGGATCTCCTATTAGAATATCAACTGATTTCTCAACAGAAACACACCAGGCCAGAAGGGAATGAAATGAAATATTCAAAGTGATGCAAAGCAAGGGTCTGAATCCAAGAATACTATACCCAGCAAGGTTATCATTCAAAATTGAAGGGGGAATCAGGAGCTTCACAGACAAAAAAGGGCTAAGAGAGTTTATCACTACCAAGCCAGCAATGCAAGAAATGCTGAAGGGACTGCTGTAAAAAGAAGAAAGAGAAAGGCAAAAACAAACACAAACACTAAGGGGGAAAATATGACAACAAACATGTACTTGTCAATAATAACATTAAACGTAAATGGATTAAATGCACCAATCAAAAGACATAGGGTAGCTGAATGGATAAGAAAACATGACCCATATATTTGCTGTCTACAAGAGACTCACCTCAGAGCAAAGGATTCACACAGACTGAGAGTGAAGGGATGGAAAAATATTTTTCAAGCAAATGGAAATGAGAAAAAAGCTGGGGTAGCAATACTTATATCTGATAAAATAGACCTCAAAGTAAAGGGCATAACAAGAGATAAGGAAGGCCACTACATAATACTAAAGGGAGCAATTCAACAAGAAGATATAACTCTGGTAAACATATATGCACCCAACGCAGGAGCACCCAAATACATAAAAAAACTCCTGGAAGAGATCAAGGGAGAGATCGACAACAATACAATCATAGTAGGAGACTTTAATACACCACTGACATCACTGGATAAATCCTCCAGACAAAAAATCAGCAAAGAAATAGCAATTCTAAATGACACACTAGATCAGATGGACCTAATTGACATCTTCAGAGCATTTCACCCCAAGCCTCGGAATATACGTTCTTCTCAAGTGCCCATGGGACGTTTACAAAAATAGACCACATATTGGGTCACAAACAAAGCCTCCCTAAATTCAAAAAGATTGAAATCCTATCAAGCATTTTCTCAGACCACAATGGCATAATATTAGAAATAAACTATAATAAAAATATTCCAAAAAATTCAAACACGTGGAAACTGAATAGCATGCTATTAAACAATGATTGGGTGATCAACGAGATCAAAAAAGAAATTAAAAACATCCTGGAGAATAATGACAATAAAAACACAACAATGCAAATGCTATGGGACACAATGAAAGCAGTCTTGAGAGGGAAGTTTATAGCTTTACAGGCCTACCTCAAAAAACAAGAAAAAATGGTAATAAATCTTCTAACTCAACAACTCAAAGAATTAGAAAGAGAGCAACAAGAAAAGCCCACAGTGAGCAGAAGGAAGGACATAATAAAGATCAGAGCAGAAATGAATGACATAGAGCCCAAAAAAACAATACACAGGATCAACAAAACCAAGAGCTGGTTCTTTGAAAGGATAAACAAGATTGATGAACCTCTAGCCAGGCTCACCAAGAAGCAAAGAGAGAGGACCCAAATAAACAAAATCAGAAATGAAAGAGGTGAAATAACAACAGACCCCACAGAAATACAAAGGATTGTTAAAAAATACTATGAACAACTCTATTCTAACAAACTACACAATCTGGAGGAAATGGACACATTCCTAGAAAAATACAACCTTCCAAAACTCACACAGGAAGATTCTAAGAATCTCAATAGGCTGATAACTATGGAAGAAATTGAAGCAGTCATCAAAAAGCTTCCAGCAAACAAAAGCCCAGGGCCTGATGGCTTCACAGGGGAGTTTTAACAAACATTCAAGGAAGAACTAAAACCTATCCTCTTCAGACTATTCCAGAAAATTCAAGAAGAAGGAACACGTCCAAACTCCTTCTATGAGGCCAGCATCACCCTAATACCAAAACCAGACAAAGACAATACAATGAAAGAGAATTACAGGCCAATAGCCCTCATGAACATAGATGCCAAAATCCTCAACAAAATTCTAGCAAATCGAATCCAGCAGTACATCAGAAAGATTATACACCATGACCAAGTAGGATTTATCCCAGGAATGCAAGGATGGTACAATATTCGCAAATCAATAAACGTGATACATCACATAAACAAATTGAGAGATAAAAATCACATAGTCATATCAATTGATGCAGAAAAAGCATTTGATAAAATCCAACACCCTTTCTTGATAAAAACTCTCAGCAAGGTGGGAATAGAAGGATCATACCTGAACATAATAAAAGCCATATACGACAAACCCACAGCCAACATCATACTCAATGGGCAAAAACTAAAACCATTTCCCCTAAGAACAGGAATAAGACAGGGATGCCCACTCTCACCACTCCTGTTTAATATAGTGCTGGAAGTACTAGCCATTGCGATCAGACAAGAAGAAGAAATAAAAGGCATCCAAATTGGAAAAGAAGAAGTAAAACTGTCCTTATTCGCAGATGACATGATACTGTACATAGAAAACCCTAAAGACTCCATAAAAAAATTATTAGACTTAATAACTGAATTCGGTAATGTAGCAGGATACAAAATTAATGCCAAGAAATCTATGGCATTTCTATACACCAATAATGAACTTACAGAAAGAGAGACTAAAAAACAATCCCATTTACCATCGCACCAAAAAAATTAAGATACTTAGGAATAAACTTAACTAAAGAGGTAAAAGACCTATACGTAGAAAACTACACGACACTGAAAAAAGAGATAGAGGAAGACATAAACAGATGGAAGAACATACCATGTTCATGGATTTGTAGAATCAACATCATCAAAATGTCCATACTACCCAAAGCAATCTATAAATTCAATGCACTTCCCATTAAAATACCAACAACATATTTTACAGACCTAGAATGAAATTTCCAAAATTTTATCTGGAATAAAAAAAGAACCCGAATAGCTACAGCAATCCTGAGAAAGAAGAACAAAGTAGGTGGGATCTCAATACCAGATATCAAGTTGTATTACAAAGCTACTGTTCTCAAAACAGCCTGGTACTGGCACAAGAACAGACATATAGATCAATGGAATAGAATAGAGAACCCAGAAATTGACCCAAATCAATATGCTCAATTAATATTTGACAAAGGAGGCATGAACATTCAATGGAGTCAAGATAGTCTCTTCAACAAATGGTGTTGGGAAAATTGGACAGATACATGCAAAAGAATGAAGCTAGATCACCAACTTACACCATACACAAAAATAAATTCAAAATGGATAAAGGACTTAAACATAAGACGGGAATCCATGAAAATACTAGAGGAATCCACAGGCAGCAAAATCTCGGACATATGCCGAAAGAACTTCTTCACTGATACTACTCCTAGGGCAATGGAAGCTAAAGAGAAAATAAACAAATGGGACTACATCAAAATAAAAAGCTTTTGCACAGCAAAGAAAACCATCAATAAAACAACAAGAAAGCCCACTGCATGGGAGAACATATTTGCCAATGATATCAATGATAAGGGTTTAATCTCCAACATATACAGAGAACTCATACAACTTAACAAAAAGAAGATAAACAACCCAATCAAAAAATGGGCAACTGATCTAAGTAGACACTTTTCTAAAGAAGACAGAAGGCAGGCCAAGAGACATATGAAAACCTGCTCACAGTCACTAATCATCAGAGAGATGCAAATCAAAACAACAATGAGGTACCATCTCACACCTGTCAGAATGGCTTTTATCAACAAATCAACAAACAACAAGTGTTGGCGAGGATGCAGAGAAAAAGGAACTCTTTTGCACTGCTGGTGGGAATGCAGACTGGTGCAGCCACTGTGGAGAACAGTATGGAGCTTCCTCAAAAAAATAAAAATGGAACTCCCATTTGACCCAGTGATCCCACTTCTAGGAATATATCCCAAGAATCTAGAAACAGGCATCAGAAAGGAAATATGCACCCCTATGTTCATAGCAGCACAATTCACCATAGCCAAGATTTGGAAACAACCTAAATGCTCAACAGCAGATGAATGGATTAAAAAACTGTGGTATATCTATACAATGGAATACTACGCTGCGGTAAAAAAGAAGGAGTTCCTACCATTTGCAACAATATGGATGGAGATGGAGAATATTATGTTGAGTGAAATAAGCCAGGCAGAGAAAGATAAATATCACATGATCTCGCTCATTTGTGGAATATAATGAACGACATAGACTGATGAACAAGAACAGATCCAGAGGCTGAGAAACGTCGATCAGAACATCATACCTCAGGTAAGGTAGGGGAGGGTGGGGGTAAGGTGGAGAGATCAACCAAGGGACTTGTATGCATGCATATGAACCTAATCAATGGACACAGACAACAAGGGGGCAGGGCATTAAGAGAAATTGTTTCATGTGACAAAAATTTTTAAATGAAACTCTCTGTAGACTGAAAATTATTTTGGAAGGAAACAAAGAGAAGTCTCCTTCAAAAGTCATAAGGATTGTAATTGAAAGTCAATATATTTGGCCGCTTGAACTAAAGTAAGTAATTTGTGTTTTTGCCTCCCTGACAAAGTTTATATAAAGCTACAAAAAGAAATTGACAGCCAGTTTGAAATGGAATTGCCAGAGCCTAGGGCAAAGAATATCCTTACATGATATTATTCTACAATCTCATTATAATCTTAGAAATTTTACAACAGCATACTTTACAATTATCCCAAACAAACTTACAAACTAATTCTTTGAATGGTGGGCAGCAATTTAAAAAAAAAAAAAAAAAGGGACATGAAAGGATTTAATCCCTTGCAGAAAGAATTAAGGCACTGGGAAGGCACTTGAGCATCCTATATTGGCCCCTCTTGCCCTTTGTGCCAAGAGGGACCCTCTTCTCACAATCCAATTGCCCTCAGCTGTAACCTGAGCTTTCTGTTCATGCTGAGCTTGAAGCCTCGTGGGGGCTGGTACCAGGGATCTGTCTCACATCCAATTGTGTGAGCTGGGCCCTCACTGGAGAAGAAACCCGAGTTCCCCGAGATATGTGATCAGCACTGGGACCCTGCCAGCAGGCCAGGGGTTCCCAAGGCAGGTGCTGGGTGTGGAGGCCACGGGGTCATAGGATACCAAGGAGACAGAACTGAACCTCACACCACCCTGCTTGGCCCCGGAGGATGGATGGTTAGCCAGAGACGGGTAAGATTCCTCAAGGAAGGAACAACCTAAGACAGGCACAGTCGCAGAGGGGCCATCAGGAGAGAACTTGGGGGGGCAACAGAAGTGGGGCACAGACCCTCAACCCCCCAACATTGCAGGGGCTTGAACCCTCACCCCCTTCTAAAGGAGGTCTCCTACCCCCATGGCTGCTTCGCGCTTCCCACACCCAGCTCAGATCGGGACCCAGGCAACAGAAAGAGACCCGGCCCAGCTCACATCGAGATACAGGTGACAGACAGAGACTTGGCCCAGCTCAGATCGGGACCCAGGTAATAGACAGGAGACTTGGCCGACAGCAGTTGCCCTATATCTAAATTCAGCTGAGCATTTGGAATGCTCAGGGCCCACTCAAGAATGCAAATAATCCTTCCCACTAATATTTACAGGGTAAACTAAGATTGTTGGTAGAGTATTAAATTTGACAGTAAAATAGTAATCGAGTTTTCAGATTAATTTAAATAGGCTAATTGAAATAAGTGAATATTCAAGTACTGGACAAAAAGCTATTCTTAAAGTAATAACTAAAATTTCTATTGGTAGTTCATCTCATGGTAAAATTCCTGAATATGCAATGAACCTAAAGCAGTCATATGTGGGGGGGAAAAAAAAAATTTAAATTTAAAGTTATCAAGACTGCATTATAAAATTTACAAAAACCCCCATTAATAAAAAAAAAGGGGGGGGGATAGTAGGGCAATATCATGTAAGGAAAAAAATCCTATAAGTAAATTACATCTAGAAAATTTTTACTTTACCAAATTAAGTTTCATTTGCAATGCTAACAGCAAGACGGCCATTAAAAACACACATGGTGTCTAAATAAGACAAAGGAAAATCGTTTGAACAAAAATAAAAAGGATCCCAAATCAATTATATAGAAAAGATTCCTCTATTAACTTGTGGTCGAGAATATATTTGTATATTTTCAGAAAACAACCCCAAGACCAGATGGATTCCTGCAACAGAGAGGAATTGACAGGAGTGCTCCAACCACAAAGACAAGAGGAAAAAACAGTCCAGAGATGGAAGACGCTGACAACGCCTTGCCATGGGAGCAGTCAGCAGCTGTGCACCGCTGCAGGTTACCTAGGACCAAACCAGAGAGGGTCGGACCTGCATTGCCACCATGTGCCCACCATCCAGATATCACTGCTGACATGTACACATAAGGAACTGTTGGACATTGAAATTGGGACTCAAACATTTTTTTGTTTTGTCTTGTTTTGTTATTATGTTTATTTCCAGTCTGCAAAGGCAAAACTTTTTAAAGGAAAGAAATGGTGGGAAAAAGATACAGAGGCAAAGAAGCATTGAACAGACTGTCAAACTACATTGGGAAGACAGGGGTGGTTGGGCGAGGAGGGCTGTAAGAGACTAACCGAGGGACTTGTATGCATGCATATAAGCACAACCAATGGATATAAGACACTGGGGCGGGGGGGGGGGGGGGAGGGTGGGCAGGTGAAGGCATGTCCTGGGGGGTAGGGGAGGTCGGGGGGAGATCAAAGGGGAAAAAAAAAAGGAGACATATGTACTACTATTTGTAATACTTAAAACAATAAAAATAAAATAAAATTTAAAAAAAAACCACTTAGTCCATGGTACTTTGTTATGGCAGTCCTAGCAAACCCATACCAACTCTGAGCCCTTTCCTCTATAATGTAAGCTTAATCTATTTTATTCAGTAGCCTGTCTAGAGCAGTGAAGAAGGCATTTCACCTGGTTTGCACTTAGAGGCTTATAGCTACTGCTGCCATGAAATTATAGACACTTTGATTATGTTCTGATTACAATACTGCATGTTTGTCACTTGGATTTCAAAATAACCATGTAACATCAGTAAGTTACTTAGGCTTAGACTAATTTAGTGACCTACTCAAAGACACAGAACTGGTTAAGTGGTGGAGCCACACAGTTTGAAACAAAGTCTTCTGAACCCTTCACTCTCCAAGACTATCAGTAAATGTTTAGAATCCATACTGTGTGCCAGAACTATATTATGTGCTTTACATTTATTACCTTAGTTAGGTCCCACAACAAATACATGGGCTAGGTTCTATCATCAATCATCATTTTGTATATAAGGAAACTGAGAATTCTACTGGCTAAATAACTTTCCCATGATCATATAGTAAGTGGTGACTTCAGACTTTGAACCCTAGCCACCTCCCTCCGGAGCCTGCATATTTAACCACTGCACCTTTATCACCTCACATTCATCTGTCTTCTCTTCAGGAGCCTCCTCCACATGTCAGCCTGGCATAATGATTGCTCTCTTCAGCAAACACTCCAGCTGTTGCTAAAATATCCATCCTCCACATCTCCCGCTTTGCAGAGCAGGTGCACGTAGCCCACTTGTGGAGCAAGGAACTTCCTGCCCTCTAAATACAAGGGGGCAGGGGGAGACCTGGGGCTTGACATTTGATGTCAATGACTGACAGCCTCTGATTAAACCATCCCAGAGGCAGGAAGAGTTTGATGTTACTCTATTTTTTCACTCACACACACGGTGGCTTTCCTCCTTGCTTCGGGATCACAGCCAACGTGGAAAGTGAAATCCTTTCTGACAACGTTTGTTGAATTGCCACAGTGAATTAGTCCAGATCCCTGTGGACTGCCTTTCTTTTTGTGCCAGTTTGCCACAATAGCAGCAGCCAGGAGGGTGACCTAGTGCTTTTAGTCTAGACATATAGTCATCAGAGGCCTTCAAGTCTCAGGGCAAATTTACAAGCTTTTGAGAGAAGAGCTTGTCTGATAACAAAACCAACACCTGGTAATTGACACCCTAAAGATAGAGAGTTCTGCAAAGAAATGTAGAACTGACAGTCTTCTCAGCATGTCATGCTATTCAGGCGTGTCCACTTTTGCTTGTTTTGCACATGTCAGCTTCATATCCAGAGCCCTCTTTCTAAGACTAGTTCCTCCTCTTCAGCTCCAGAAGTGCCTCCCCAGGGCCCTCCCCCAAACATGGAGAAAGTGCACTCTCTTCCTCCTTCCCTCCACTGCCCTTTAGAGTCCAGAATTGCAGCTGATCTCATCAGAAACCCCCACAAGGTTGGTGGGACAATCCTGAAGTTCTCACCACCAAGCCCACCATACTCAAAGCAAGCCTGCCTAGGAAAAGGCCTGCAAAAGCAACCAGCAGACAGATTTGGGCTTTTTTTCTGCGATTTCTATATCCAGATTTCCATTCAGGAAGAGAGAGGGCTGCTAAGAAAAAGGAAATAGCTGAATAGGACTTGCATCTGCATAGTAACCCTATTTCAGACCCTGGAGGGTGAAAAGTATCCCTCCTTGAATTTAAAAAATGCTCTTTTCCTCCCAGAATAAGCAATGTAAAGCTAAATGAAAGTCAAGAATCTCAATCTCTCTCAATCTCTCTCTCTCTCTCTCTCTCTCTCTCTCTCTCTCTCTCTCTCTCTCTCTCTCTCCACACACACACACACACACACACACACACACACACACACACATACACACACACAGCCTCTGAAACCACTCACTTTATTTATGGAGTGCTTGGAATGCTGAATGATGTGGAAAGGTGTGAGTTCCTTATAAAATGCAAGCAGCGTGAGCAGGAAAGAGTTGCAGACCATTCTACCCAGTCACTTTGGCTGCACTGCAAGCCCAGCCTTGAGAACTAAAAATCTATCTCAGATAATTGACATTTATTTGATTGAAACAGCAGGGTGCCCTCCATCACCATGGGAGGAGACCATATGGAAGAACAGTAAGAGTGGAGATAATGTTTGTCTACTGAGTGTGCCAATGTGTTTAGAGATTATTCACAGGGCTCTGGGGACTCCAGTATGATAATGTTTCAGCCAAATTAGAATCAGATTAATTGCTCTAATCTAATGGAAAGACAATGTTTATCAAATTATTGCTCTTTTCACCACATGATATTGCAGTGTCATTATTCTTTGGGTGTAAGAAAGGAAATGAAAAGACTCTTGTAGCACATCTGCTCAAGAGTTATATGACAGTGCTCTTCCCACTACACATGGGACTGCAATGCGGTTGGCAATACTGTAAAGTAACCAATAAATTAAAGTCAAAGATATGTAGTGGATAAATCTGATAGAGTCCTAGGATATCAGTTGATATTTTGTTAAGACAATCTAAAGTCAATTAGTTTTTTCCACATTTGAGAGATTTTCTTCTTCATATTATGTACAGAGTGTTTTCCTCTATAAACAGGGAAGTGCGTTTTTGAGAAACCTTAAGTAGCTCTTAAAACAAAATTCTAAAAATCCTTTTCAAAATATCAAAATCAGCCTACTTTTTCAACAACCAGAGAGGAACTGGAGGTTTTGTCACCTCATAGCTCACAACCCTCTATGGATTTAGGTGAGAGAGTGCATTCACTCTCCCCTTAATCCACAGAGGACCTTTAGCTCCTCAGCACTAGAGGAATTTCCCATCTGGCTGTCACCTTCTGGCCCATCATCTGCATCCCTGAGAATTCTCAGAGGTTTCAAACACCAACCAGGGGAGATGTAGAGAGAGTCACATCCAAGCTAGTGGCCTCACAGAAAGGTGCTGGCGATCAGTCAGTGCTTCGCAACTAGGCTGCATGCCCGGCTCAAACAGAGAATTTGGGAGGAAGTTAGAAAAGGATTTTTCTGACATCCACACTCCACAGGGTGCCCTGTTGGTCCCTGCAGAGCAGGGAGGAAGGATCAAGTGCCACAATTTGTATGTTCACTCTTGTGTGCAAACCAATTACTTCAAAATAACAGCAGTGCGAAGTCCTCAAATGTTCATGGAGGCAGTGGGAAGGTAACTGTCTTGTTTCTGCTGGGCCCTGTGCCAAGCCCAATCCATCGCCTTTCCTTTCAGACTAGTGCCCTTTGCAGAAGGATTACAGCAAATGGGACAGACAGAGGAAATATGGAAATTATTTGCTTTTTCATTAATTCTACATTGATGTGACGCTTCTAACAGAAGACAGAAATCAACTATGCACTTTTCATATTTAGTGCTTATAAGACATTGACATCATTAAGATTAAAGGTCCTTTTAGTTACCTATGCTTCATCTCACCCCCCCCCAAAAAAAGTTAGTAACATCCTCCAATTCAAAATAGCAAACACATATAATCACACAGACTGAATAAAGAATCAAGTCAAGAATATACATTTTAATTTATGCCATTGCTAACTTTTCCTCACTGGTGCCCTAAAGTAATTCTTAGGGTTTGAAAAAATTTTAGAGGCAGGATTATACTATCATTACTCAGTTGGTCAAAACAATGCATCACATGTCATTATAGCCCATATTTATGGGGTGTTGAGACAAGGTTAAGTATATGTGATTAGAATCAATTGCTCTCTGATCTGTCCAAGCTCAAATCTTGCTGTGATTTTCATGTTGCTGCCTCAACAATGGAATCCCCTGTGTTAAAAATAATCATTCTTGAGAAATAAATGGAGACTATCACAGCTCTATTGATGCTTATGAAAACTGTGTATATTTTCCAAGACAAAGCACAGAGCTGTAGCTCTTTATTAATTACAATGCACTGGAACAAAAGCAAATGCAACCACTGTAATTAATGATGCAATGCCTAGAACCCTCATCTAAATGCTTTCATTTCACTATAATATAACAGTAAGAGCCTGAGAAATTATTTTAATCCTTATTTTTGCTATGCATTTGGAAGGTTGTGTGACTCAGTCTGAGGCATATTCACACATTCATTTACATTTTTATTTTAAAGCCTTCATTATTGAACTTCCTTAAACCCTACCCTATCATTTAGAACTGAATTTCAAGACTTTTATTGTAAACCAAGTATTTGTAGTAACATCAGTGTAATTCATACAAATATTGTGAATATGATAGGCATATGTTTTACCTCTTCAGGTGGGAAAAATAAACCTATTTTTAATTGAATCAAGGAATAACCTTAGCAATATATTCAAATAGTTATCAACTTTGGTCAACTTATAATAAACATAGAGGAACAAGCTGCCAATCTACAAATATTTATGTAATGTTTATAATATATAAATGTAAAGGAGTGTGAGATATCACCCTAGCCCCAAGTTAGAGTGGCTAAATAAAGACTAATGGAAAACTTAGAAAACAATATATGCTGATTTCAGTGGTTCTGACTATAATTACAATAGCAATTCTAGAAAGAGAAATTGGTGTTGAATAAAGTGAAAGAATACCTTTACAGAGAAAATAGAATTGATGTTGTCCTTGAGGGCTGTGATTTCAATAGATGAAGGGAAGGTTAAATAGAACAGCAAATGCAGAGTACAAGGAAGGGCAAGAGTAAAAGGCCCACTTGCCTACTGAGAGAATTTTTAGAATAATCAGGAATAACATTGGAAAGGTAGTCAGAGAGAATATTCCAAGGAATGTCAAAAACTTGGTGCAGTAGGCAATGATGGGCACAATGATGGAGAATGACAGCTATGAGAAGTTGGTAGATTAATTAATTAGAGGAAGGAGACCTAGAAATCAAAGAGGAGAGACAAGAGTTGTTAAGATTAGGATTTCAAGGACAGTGGCTCTGGGCTTTCATACAAGCAAAGTAGACAATCATACCTGCTGCTTATTTTCAGAGGTCCCTATTCAGAGTGGATGATATCGAAGATTTAGAGCCTCCATTGATTCAAAGCAAAGCATGATCCTACTTTAAAGAAACTTGAGTTGTAGTAATCAATCTTGGCAATATGATAAACGATTATCAAGGGTAATGAGTTTAAAGGTGTTTTGTGTGTGTGTGTGTGTGTGTGTGTGTGTGTGTTGAGAGAGAATTTTGATCAGAGGAAGGAACATAGACTGATGGCACTATAAATTCGAAAGACCAGGAAACAGACATCAGGGACTATAACTGTTTAAGTGAGCATCCTAGAAATAAACTTCATAAGCTTCAGTTTTAACCAGGTTATTTGTGGAGAAAATGGACAGGATGGAGGAGGGGAAATAGTAGGAGGGTATTTTGCTTTGCAGATGGTGGTAAAGCATAGGGGTTTTATGCCAGGGTCCTGGCATCAGATTCCAGAATGACATAGTCTTGGCTATGGACAGGTATTTTCTCTAGAAGAAGAAAGAATATATTTTCCAGAGACTGAATGATTAAGACAAATTCCATATAAAATAATAAATAGTCATGTTGAAGGACAGAAAGCATAAAAAGGGAGGGGACGAAAAGGGAACAATGCCAGAATTGACCAGTAATTTACATGGGAAAACAACATGTAAATGGGCTGGAGATAAGATTTATAACTTCTGACTGGCTCCGACACGGAGACCACGCCATCTTGAAGAGGAAAGTGGGTGTTACCAGAAGCCTGAAAATCTACAACTGCGGCACCCACCAAACAGCTGCGAAGCCCAGAGCATGAGTCCCCAATTGGCACAAACACACGGATTCAGAAGAGCTCTACACTCCACCACAGAAAGTCAGATTTCACCTGGGATAAGGTGAGGTCTCTGGTCCCAGCAGGACAGAGAAACGTGTGCACTGCGGGAGCTGGAGAACCGGGGGAAGTCTGGGCCTAGAAAAATCTGTGGCTGTTGGGGTTTGAGTGATTCATGAATGTGGAAAGGGGTCCTCAGAGCTGCTAAATGAGGGGATCTCTAAAAAGCAACCCATTTTGATCAGATGCAGAAAGACAGCCTAAAAATTTTAAAAGTGTGCTGGCTGCTTGGACATAGCGGGAGCGTGGGATGGTGGGGAATGCACACACTTGCATGCAGAGAGGAAGGAATGCACAGACTTGCACGCAGCCCTGGAGTTTGCACACTTGCACTTTCCGCTCTTTAAATTCTTGCTTCTGATTGCTGAGCCCAGTGCATGGGATCACCCAGTTGGGGACACCCTAGGAGACTGCAGGGGAAAGTTGTTTTTCAGGAACCTGGGGATCGGAGCAGGGAGTGACCATCAGAGAAGCAGCTCTGGGGCAGCCCACTCCCACAAACCAGTATTGAGTGCCACAGGGAAAACAGAATTTAAGCACAGGCTAGAGAGGACTTATAGAACTGGAGGTGAATCAAGAAACACTGCCACCCAGTGGTTGAATCACAAATTGACTCTTGTGTAATCACAAATAAAGGAATACAAAAAGTACGACACATGGCCTGCTTAAAAATCAGGACTGGCTTACAACACTGAGGAGCAGTGGAATGCAGGGAACTGCAATACTGTCCTAACTGGGAAACAGGCGTGCCAAACAGAATAATAGAGGAAGTGAATGACCTTCACTACTGCACATTTTATTTTTTATTTTTTTCATCTTTTACTTAAGAAACTAGTTTTTTTCTTTTTTCCTTGCTTGATTTTAACTTTTTAATTATTACATTTTTATTTTCAACCAGTATTATTACTACTACTATTTTACCTTTATTTTTTTTTAAAGTGTCATTTTATTTTCTCTTTATTTAACTTTGAGATTAGTGTTCTACATTCTATTTTCATCTTTTCTTTAGCATCATTCTATTCTATCTCAACTCTACCTTTATAACATCACTCTCTTCCTAACTTTTCCCAATTTGTTGTCCTGTTTCTCTACCCTTCTCCTGCTTTAGAGTTTCCCCATTTTTTCTTTTAACCCCCTGTTAAAATTTCACCCTACTTGTATATCTAATTTCCAATCCCCTGTTCCGAGTTCACACACACCTCTCTCTTCTCTGTCTTTACTATCCAAAAAATTGTTTTTCTCTCTGTCTTTTTGTGGTTGTTTGCTGAATGTTGATTATATAGATTTTTATGCTTCTTTGTGAGATTTTTTTTGCTTATTCATTTTTTTGTTTTGTTTGTTTGCTTTGCTTTTGTTTGTTTTTTGCTTCTGTTTTCCCTCGCCTTGCTTGATATTAGCTGTTGTTTGTAGTTTGAATTCATCTCCAGGTACTTGTTGCTGGCATATTCTGGGATTAGTGGCTGTTCTATAGGAGTTTTCTCCCCATATATATAGTTTGTTCCCCTTTTCTTTCTTATTCTATTTCTTTTCACTATTACTTTTTTTTTTTTTTACTTTTTCCCAATTTCATTATGGCACTCCTTCCTTTTTTTAATTTTTTTTCCCTTCTTCTTTCTCTCCTATCCCATAATTTGCCTTTCTCTGGTGGCCACCTTTATTTGGGGTTATTAATATCATGAATACATTTCTGTTAAGTGCCTTGTGTGTTGAACCTGGTTGTGTTATATTTTGCACCTTTAAATCAACACAGGAGAGAGAGAACTACATAACCAGACACCCAGAGAAGAGAGACCTTGTTGAGATAAAGAAACAGCCCACATCTGAAAGAAAAGCAAGCATCACCAGAAAAGGAAGTAAATGAAATGGAGGCAAGCAACCTGTAAGAGAATGAATTCAGAGAAATTGTCATAAGGTGGCTGAAAAGAATGGAAGACAAATTCGACAATATGAGTGAGAACCAAGAGGAAATGAAGAAACAAGAAGAAATGAAAAATGACATCGCTGCTGTAAAGAACTTAATAGAAAGCATCAAGAGTAGACTAGAAAGAGCAAAGGACCACATCAGTGAACTAGAAGACAAGGCAGGAAAAAATACCTAAGTAGAGCAGCTTCTAGACAAAAAATTAAAAAACAGGAGGAGAACGTAAGGGAACTTTGAGACAACACAAAACAAAATCACATCCGCATAATAAGGGTTCCAGAAGAAGAGAAAACTGAGCAAGGAATAGAAAACATGTTTCAGAAAATAATGACAGAAACCTTCCCTGATATAGGGAAGAAAAATCCACACAAATCCAAGAAGCTCACAGAGTCCCAAGAAAAATGAACCCCAAAAGACTGATGTCAAGGCACATTATAATTGAATTGGCAAATACCAATGACAAAGAAAGAAACTTAAAAGTGGCCGGAGAGAGACAGATAGTTACATACAAAGGAACCCCCATCAGACTAGCAACTGATTTCTCAATAGAAACTCATCAGGCCAGAAGGGAATGGAATGAAATATACAGAGTCATGCAAAGGAAGGGTCTGAATCCAAGAATACTGTACCCAACAAGGTTATCAATAAAAATTGAAAGTGAAATTAGGAGCTTCACAGACAAAAAAGGACTAAGGGAATTTATTATCACCAAACCAGCAATGCAAGAAATGCTAAAGGGTCTGCTGTAAAAAAAAAAGAAATAGGAAGCAAAGAAGGAACACAGGGGTAAAGAATAAAAATGGTGACAAGTACCTATCAATAATAACTTTAAATGTAAATGGATTAAATGCACCAATGAAAAGACATAGGGTAATGGATTGGATAAGAAAACACAACCCATATATCTGCTGTCTACAAGAAACCAACCTCAGAAAAAAAGATGCACACAGACTGAGAGAGAAGGAATGGGAAAAGGTTTTTCAGGAGAATGGAAATGAAAAAAAGCTGTGGTAGCCATACTTATATCTGACAATTTAGATCTCAAAGTGAAGGACATAAATAGAGATAAGAAAGGCCACTTCATAATACTAAAGGGAGCAATCCAACAAGAAGAAATAACTCTGATAAACATATATGCACCCAATACAAGAGCACCCAAATACATTAAAACAAACTCCTGGAGGATATCAAAGGAGCGATTGACAGCAATACATTCATAGTAGGAGACTTTAATACCCCACAATCGCCATTGGAAAAATCCTCTACACAAAAAAATCAGCAAAGAAACATCAATCTTAAATGACTCACTAGATCAGATGGAATTAATTGACATCTTCAGAACATTTCACCCCAAAGCCACAGAATATGCATTCTTCTCAAGTGCACATGGGTCATTTTCAAAGATAGACCATATGTTTGGCCATAGGCAAAGTCTCTTCAAATTCAAGAAGATAGAAATCATATCAAGCATGTTCTCAGATCACAGTGGCATAAAACTGGAAATCAACTACAATGAAAACAATCCAAAAAAATTAAACACATGGAGACTAAACAGCATGCTATTAAACAATGACTGGGTTACCAGAGAGCTCAAGGAAGAAATAAAAAACATCTTGGCAACAAATGACGATGAAAACACAACAATGCAAAATCTATGGCACACAGCAAAAGCGGTCTTGAGAGGGAAGTTCAGAGCTCTACAAGCCTACTGCAAAAAACAAGAAACAATGGTAATAAATTACCTAACACTACAACTCAAAGAGTTAGAAAGAGAGCAGCAAGAAAAGCCCAGTGTACGCAGAAGAAAGAAAATAATAAAGATCAGAGCGGAGATAAACAACATTGAGACAAAAAAAAAAAAAAAACAATACAAAAGATCAATGAAACCAAGAGCTGGTTCTTTGAAAGGGTAAACAAGATTGATGAATCTCTAGCCAGGATCACCAAGAAGCAAAGAGAGAGGACCCAAATAAACAAAATCAGAAATGAGAGAGGCAAAATAACAACAGACCCCACAGAAATACAAAAGATTGTTAAAAAATACTATGAACAACTCTGCTCCAACAAACTGGACAACCTGGAGGAAATGGACATATTCCTAGAAAAATATAACCTTCCAAAACTCAATCGGGAAGAATCTAAACATCTCAATAGGTCAATAACTATGGAAGAAATTGAAGCAGTCATCAAAAAGCTTCCAGGAAACAAAAGTCCGGTACCAGATGGCTTCACAGGGGAGTTTTAACAAACATTCAAGGAAGAGCTAAAACCTATCCTCCTCAAACTATTCCAACAAATTCAAGGGGAAGTAATACTTCCAGGCTCATTCTATGAAACCAGCATCACCCTACTACCAAAACCAGGTAAAGACAACACAATGAAAGAGAGTTACAGGCCAATATCCATCATGAACATAGATGCCAAAATCCTCAACAAAATTCTAGCAAATCAGATCCAGCAATACATCAGAAAGATCATAAACCATGACCAAGTAGGATTTATCCCAGGAATGCAAGGATGGCACAATATCTGCAAATCAATAAAAGTGATACATCACATAAACAAATTGAGAGATAAAAATCACATAGTCATATCAATTGATGCAGAAAAAACATTTGACAAAATCCAATACCCTTTCTTGATAAAAACTCTCAACAGGTGGGAATAGAAAGATCATACCTCACCATAATAAAAGCCATATATGAAAAACCCACAGCCAACACCATACTCAATGGGCAAAAACTAAAACCATTTCCCTTAAGAACAGGAACAAGACAGGGATGCCCACTCTCACCACGCCTGTTTGACATAGTACTGGAAGTATTAACCATTGCAATTAGACAAAAAGAAGAAATAAAAGTCATCTGAATTGGAAAAGAAGAAGTAAAGCTGTCCTTATTTGCAGATGACATGATATTGTACATAAGAAACCTGAAGGACTCCATGAAAAACCTAATAGACTTAATGAATGAATTCAGCAATGTAGCAGGATTCAAAATTAATGCCAAGAAATCTATGGCATTTCTATACACCAATAGTGAACTTACAGAAAGAGAGACTAAAATAACAATCCCATTTACCGTCGCACCAAAAAAAATTAAGATACCTAGGAATAAACTTAACTAAAGAGGTAAAAGACCTATATGCGAAAAACTACAGGACACTGAAAAAAGAGATAGAGGAAGACATAAATAGATGGAAAAATATACCGTGTTCATGGATTGGGAGAATCAGCATCATCAAAATGTCCATACTACCCAAAGCAATCAACAGATTCAATGCAGTCCCCCTTAAAATGCCAATGGCATATTTCACAGACCTACAACGAACTTTCCAAAACTTCATCTAAAATAAAAAAAGACCCCGAATAGCCGCAGCAATCATGAGAAAGAAGAACAAAGTAGATAGGATCTCAATACCAGATTTCAAGCTGTATTACAAAGCCACTGTTCTCAAAACTGCCTGGTACTGGCACAAGCACAGACATATAGATCAATGGAAATAATAGAGAACCCAGAAATCGAACCAAATCACTACTCTCAATTAATATTTGACAAAGGAGGCATGAACATACAATGAATTCAAGACAGTATCTTCAATAAATGGTGTTGGGAAAATTGGACAGATATATGCAAAACAATGAAACTAAACCACCAACTTACACCATACACAAAAATAAACTCAAAATGGATAGAGGACTTAAACATACAATGAGAAACCATAAAAATACCAGAGGAATCCACAGCCAGAAAAAATCTCTGACATATGCCGAAGCAATTTCTTCACTGATACTGTTCCTAGGGCAATGGAAACTAAAGAGAAAATAAACAAATGGGACTACATCAAAATAAAAAGCTTTTGTACAGCAAAGGAGACCATCAATAAAACAACAAGAAAGCCCACTGCATGGGAGAACATATTTGCCAATGATATCAACGATAAGAGTTTAATCTCCAACATTTACAGGAAACTCATGCAGCTTAACAAAAAGAAAATAAAAAACCCAATCAAAAAATGGGCAACTGATCTAAATAGACACTTTACAAAAGAAGACAGAAGGAGGGCCAAGAGACATATGAAAACCTGCTCATAGTCACTAATCATCAGAGAGATGCAAATCAAACATCTATGCAGTACCATCTCACACCTGTCAGAATGGCTATTATCAACAAATCAACAAATGACAAGTGCTGGTGAGGATGCGGAGAAAAAGGAACCCTTCTGCACTGCTGGTGGGATAGCAGACTGGTGCAGCCACTGTGGAGAACAGTATGGAGTTTCCTCAAAAAACTAAAAATGGAGCTCCCATTTGACCCAGTAATCCCACTTCTAAGAATATATCCCAAGAAACTAGAAACACGAATCAGAAAGGATATATGCACCCCTATGTTCATAGCAGCACAATTCACCATTGCTAAGATTTGGAAACAGCCTAAGTGTCCATCAGCAGATGAGTGGATTAAAAAACTGTGGTACATCTACACAATGGAATACTATGGTGCGGTAAAAAAGAAGGAGTTCTTACCATTTGCAACAACATGGATGGAGATGGAGAGCATTGTGCTAAGTGAAATAAGCCAGTCAGAGAAAGACAAATATCACATGATCTCACTCATTTGTGGAATATAATGAGCAACATAAATTGATGAACAGGGACAGATCCAGAGGCAGAGAAGCATCAATCAGACTGCCAGACCTCAGAGGGAAGGTAGGGGAGGGTGGGGGAAAGGGGAAGAGATCAACCAAAAGACTTAATGTGCATGAATATAAGCCTAACCAATGGACATGAACACCAGGGGGGTGGGGGCATGAATGGGGAGGATTGGGAGGGGGGGTCAATGGAGGAATAAGGACACATATGTAATACCTTAATCAATAAAGAAATTCAATAAATAAATAAATTTACTAAAAAAAGATTTATAACTTTTAATTTCTGATGTAGTGCTGGATCCGATTTGCTAGAATTTTGTTGAGGATTTTGGCATCTATGTTCATGATGGTAATTCTCTTTCATTGTGTTGTCTTTACCTGGTTTTGGTATTAGGGTGATGCTGGTTTCATAGAATGAGCTTGGAAGTATTACTTCCTCTTGAATTGTTTGGAATAGTCTCAGGAGGATAGGTTTTAGTTCTTACTTGAATGTTTGGAAAAATTCCCCTGTGAAGCCATCTGGCCCCGGGGCTTTGTTTGCTGGAAGCTTTTTGATGACTGCTTCAAATTCTTTCATAGTTATTGACCTATTGAGATGTTTAGATTCTTCCCGATTGAGTTTTGGAAGGTTATATTTTTCTAGGAATATGTCCATTTCCTCCAGGTTGTCCAGTTTGTTGGAGCAGAGTTGTTCATAGTATTTTTTAACAATCCTTTGTATTTCTGTGGGGTCTGTTGTTATTTTGCCTCTCTCATTTCTGATTTTGTTTATTTGGGTCCTCTCTCTTTGCTTCTTGGTGATCCTGGCTAGAGGTTCATCAATCTTGTTTATCCTTTCAAAGAACCACCTCTTGGTTTCATTGATCTTTTGTATTGTTTTTTTGGTCTCTATGTCATTTATTTCTGCTCTGATCTTTATTATCTCCTTCCTTCTGCTCACTCTGGACTTTTCTTGTTGCTCTCTTTCTAATTCTTTGAGTTGTGGAGTTAGATGATTTACTACCATTTTTTCTTGTTTTTTGGGGTAGGCTTGTAGAACTATTTAATCTTCCCTCTCAGGACTGCTTTCATTGTGTCCCATAGATTTTGGATTGTTGTGTTTTTGTCGTCATTAGTTTCCAGGAAGCTTTTAATTTCTTCTTTGATCTCTTTGGTAACCTAGTCATTATTTAATAGCATGCTATTCATTTTCCAAGTGTTTGAGATTTTTGAATTGTTTTTATTGTAGTTTATTTCTAATTTTATGGTATTGTGGTATGAGAAGATGCTTGGTATGATTTCAATCTTCTTGAATTTGGGGAGACTTTCCTTGTGACCCAATATGTGGTCTATTTTTTAAAATGTCCCATGTGAACTTGAGAAGAATGTATATTCCATGGCTTTGGGGTGAAATGTTCTGAAGATGTCAGTTAAGTCCATCTGATCTAGTGAGTCATTTAGGATTGCTGTGTCTTTGCTGATTTTTTGTCTAGAGGATTTATCCAGTGATGTCAGTGGTGTATTAAAGTCCCCTACTAGGATTATATTGTTGTCGATCTCTCCCTTGATATCTTCCAGGACTTTTGTTATGTATTTGGGTGCTCCTGCATTGGGTGAATATATGTTTATCAGGGTTATATCCTGTTGTTGTATCGATCCCTTTAGTATTATGAAGTGGCCTTCCTTATCTCTTGTTATGGCATTTACTTTTAGGTCTATTTTGTCAGATATAAGATTGCTACCCCAGTTTTTTTTTTTTCATTTCCATTTGCCTGAAAGATGTTTTTCCATCCCTTCACTTTCAATCTGTGTGAGTCTCTTGTTCTGATGTGGGTTTCTTGTAGACAGCATATAAGTAGGTTGTGTTTTTTATCCATTCAGCCACTTAATGTCTTTTGATTGGAGCATTTAATCTGTTTACATTTAAAGTTATTACTGAAAAGTATTTGTTTGTAGTCATATCTATTTTTGTGTCTGGGTTCCTTCTTACCTGTTTATTTCTTCTTTTTACAGTATTCCCTTTAGCATTTCCTGCATTGCTGGTTTGGTAGTGATAAACTCCCTTAGCCTTTTTTTGTCTGCCAAGCTCCTGATTTCCCCTTCAATTTTGATTGATAGTCTTGCTGGATAGAGTATTCTTGGATTCAGTTCTTTGCTTTGCAACACTTTGTATACCTCTTTCCATTCCCTTCTAGCTTGATGTGTTTCTGTTGAGAAATCATTTGATAATTTGATGGGGGTTCCTTTGTAGGTAACTCTCTGTCTCTCTCTTGCCGCCTTTAAGATTCTCTCTTTGTCATTGATATTTACCATTGAAATTATGATGTGTCTTGGAGTGGGTCTTTTGGGGTTGATTCTGCTTGGGACTCTCTGTACTTGTGTAACTTTTTTCTTCCCCACATCCGGAAAGTTTTCTGTCATTATTTCTTCAAATAGATTTTCTAATCCTTGCTGCTCTTCTTGTCCTTCTGGCAGCCCTATTATACGTATGTTACTTCGTTTCATGTTGTCCCAAAGCTCCCTTATGCTTTCCTCCTTCTTTTTAATTTTTTTCTCCAATTGCTGTTCAGATTGAGCTTGTTTCTGTACCTGATCTTCTAACTCACTAATTCGGTCCTCTGCTTCTTCTAGTCTACTGTTGAAACTTTCCATGGTGTTTTTTATTGTAGCTATATCACTTTTCATTTCTTCCTGATTCTTGCATAGGTTGTTGATTTTCTCATCCATCCGATGTATAAATTCCATGACCATTACTCTGAACTCTTTTTTGGTCATGTTGCATGCTTCAATTTCACTAATTTCCTTTCTTGGCAACTCCTCATTTTCTTTTCCTTTCCTCTGGGGATTGTGTCATCTCCCCATTCTGACTATCACCAGAAGGTTCAAACTTCAAGTTGCGTGGACCTGGGCAGTGTGCCGTGGGAACTTTGCACCACCCAAGTTTCACTGAAGTGCTCCGACACTAGGATGTGTGGCTGCTGTGGGTTGGTGGGAACCAGGCTTGCCCAGGGTCAGTGTTCTCAGCATTCAGCGTGGTCTCATGTGTGTGCACCTAGAATCAGGGACCCTGCCTGCACCACACTGTTGGCGTGTGTGAGTCCCCTAGAGCATGCCAGGAGTCAGAGTTTCCCTGTGTCTGCACCAAGAATCGAGTATCAGAGTCTCTGTTGCCTCCTGCAGCTTCTCGCTGAGAATCAGAGTCCCCGTGTGCACATGTGCCAAGAATTGGAGTCGCTGGCTCTTAGTGTGAATGCACTGTGCGTCAGGGATCCCAGGCACACACAGTAAGAAACAGAGTCAAGTCAGTGGTGCTCAGTGCTGCCTCTTGCCAGGAGAATTTGGGTCCAGGTCACCATGGGGCACTGGGTTGCACAATAGCTCTGTGGCGTGCCTGCGCTGTGGAAAACTGACTTCCGTGTGCACTTGCTCAGAATCAAAGTGAGGTGGCACTGCCGCCCTGTGTCGGCTTCGAGTTTATTCGCCCGATTGCATTGCGGGGAGAAGATTCCAGTCTCTCAAATTCCAGTAGCAGCACTGGGTTCCGCATGCGCGCTCTTAGGGGAGCTGTGGCCCACAAAGCTCAAATTCTCCGTAAGGGTGCTGAGTCCCACATGCGCTCTCAAGCTCAAATTCCCTGTAGGGGAGCTGTCCCATCCGAGATCTCTAGCTCAATTTCCCATAGGGGTGCTGCGACTTGAGGGAGGGGTGGGTCTATCAGTTACTATGGCGCTATCTGCGAGCCTGCAGGGAGGGGGATAGGCTCTTTGACTCACAGAAATCTGTGGCGGGGAAGTCTGGATTCTTGTTGTCTGTTGGTCTGAAGCTGTGGTTGCAGTTCTCTGTCCTCAGTGGCTGCAGGGTCCTGGTTTGTGTCTGAGACCAGGATCCTAGTCTCAAGTAGCTCTGTTTCTCAAGATGGCATGGTCTCCGTGCCCGCACCGGCCATCCAGAAGTGTCCACTTTGTGCACACTTGGGTGGTGCAAAGTTCCCACGTCTAAGCTCCGCCGTCTAAGACTGCCCAGTGTGGCAGCCCCTTGGAGGACCTGCAGAATCTAACTGTCGCTAGATCACACACACACTACACACATCTACACTCTCCTCTATAGGTTCCTCACTCTCTCACACTCTCTCCCTCCCTACCTTCCTGCCTGTCGCCATCTTCTATCTCTCAAGATTTATAACTTCTTTGAACAGCAAGGGCCAGGGTACTGGATAATAAAGTGTTTATCTGTGAGTAGTTTAAAGGTTTACACATTTGTGGAAGACAAAATTTGAAAGGATGGTTGCTTGACCGAATCACAACCGACCTAAGAAGTTCTCGAGAAGTTGGAAAAGGATTACTAGATCTAAAAAATAAAACCTACCAGGAAAAAATGTAATATATATTGGTCTTATGTCCAAAATAATCAGCAAATTCATGATGGGGATATATATCTAAGTATCAGTCTTCATTGATTTTATCTTACAGCACACTCCATGTGACTCAATAGCATAATGTTGCTACAAAAAAAGCTACTAGAGTTTACACTTGGCACAGTAATTAACACTGTAAGCAGCTCAAAATCATGGCATTTAAAGTAATAAAATGCTGTTTTGCAATCATTCCAAGTCTAGTGATGAGCTGAACAGCTAATTTGCAATAGCTCTCCACCATGTGGTGACTTAGGACCCAGAGTTGCTTCCACCTTGTAGCTATGTCCTCTGGGGCACAGGATCCACAGGGTGGTTATTCCTTGGGATGTGGATGAGACCTGCAGGTGGCATCATCTCCATACATATTCCATTGGCAAGAATTAGTCACATGACCCCTCTGAAATGTACTGGACAAGGAAATGTTGATAAAAATATATTTATTGCATGAGTACTAACAATCTCTGCCACATAAACTCTAAAAATATTTAGCAAAATATAGCATATATATATATATATATATATATATATATATATATATATATATATATATATATATATATATATAAACCTAAGTGACCAGAATGACCAGAAGGATAAGAATGACTGGTCGCTATGATGCACACTGACCACCAGGGGGCAGATGCTCAATGCAGGAACTGCCCCCTGGTGATCAGTATGCTCCCACAGCCAACCTCCCCTGGCTGGCCAACCTCCTGTGGTCCCTCCTTTCTGGCCCGACCTTGATCAGCCTGGCTCCAATCGGCTCTGATCGCTGACCAGGCCTAGGGACTCCACCCGTGTACAAATTTCGTGCACCAGGTCTCTAGGTAAGAATAAATAAGGCAATTGCCACTTTTCTCTGGGGTGCTAATCAGACCTCACCTACAACTCAGATATTCAGCGTTAGTACATGGGTCTCATACTCTAAAAAAGGATGTTGAAACACTGAAATGTTCTGGGGAGGGCAACAGGAACAGGGAGGGCAATTAAAGTATCATCATATGGGGAATAGCTATAGTAAATGGATATGCTTAATCTACTGATGAGTCCCAGGAGACATAGTTGCTGTCTTCCAGCATATGAATGACTGTCATTTGAAAGAAATGTTAAAGTTTTTCTTCAATGCCCCACAGGGTAGAATTTGGCAAGCTTTATAAAAAGGAGATTGGCCAAGGACAGAATGAACTGCCTCTAAATGTCATACTCCCTTTACTGGAGACAGCCAAACAGACCTTGGATCACCAGTTGCTGGTCATCCAAATCAGTTGATTCTCATTAATCATGAATTCTGTATTTGCTTACTCATTAAAATTTCTTTGAACCCCCAAACTAACACTCTGGTACTTTCTTGGTCATTCTCAGGCATGAGCAGAGCAGCAAAAAATTTACCCAACATGCATTTTCCCACCAGAGGTCAAACAGCTGACATCTTGTTTCAACTCTCATAGTGTAAACAAGCGTCCTTTATGCAGTCTATCTAGTGTCTCGGTTTCCTCATGTTTGTGCTTTTTTGTTGGTGATTTCACTGCTTAAAATAGCTCCCAAGTATACACATAGTGTGAAAGTGCTTTCTTGTGTTCCTAAGCTCAAGAATGTGCCTTTACGGAGAAAATGTGTGTGTTAGGTAATCTTCATTCAGGCATTAGTTTTAATGCTGTTATGAGTTCAATGTTAATGAATAAATTATATATAAAAGAAGGTGTCTCTAAATAGAAACACATATAAAACAAAGTTATGTATTGAACAGTTGATCAAATACTGTGACCAGAGGCTTACCCGTTATGTCTCCTGGGTGTAATGATTTAGCATTCACTAATTCAATGTTAATGGTGACTTTATACAGCTAACTTGAATGGTGTAAATAAACTAACTCTACAGATTAGGAAAACAATGATAATCTTAGCTGACAATTACTGAATATTTATCAAGTACCAGGAACTGCCGAGGGATCCCTTCTTTAATTTCTGTAATAATCTCATGAGACCAGTAGCTTCCCCTTCTACAGATAAGCAAACAGAGACTTAGACTTACCTGAGGTCCCAGGATTCAATTTCTCATAGCCTGACTCCAAACCAGGAGTCTTAATCTCTGCCTTTCACAAAGGCTCCCTAGTTTTCCCACTCTGAACTGGAAAGAAGTGATTTTCCCTGACTCACAAGCAACCCATGCCTGAATCCCTCAGTGCTTGTTACCTTGTTTCCTCACCTCCTTAGACCAAAATAAATAAACAAACAAATAACATCATAACATAATATTATCTTTGCACTAGACCAGTGGTCGGCAAACTGATTAGTCAACAGAGTCAAATATCAACAGTACAATGACTGAAATTTCTTTTGAGAACCAAGTTTTATAAACTTAAACTTCTTCTAACACCACTTCTTCAAAATAGACTTGCCCAGGCCGTGGTATTTTGTGGAAGAGCCACACTCAAGGGGCCAAAGAGCCACATGTGGCTAGCGAGCCACAGTTTGCCATCCACTGCACTAGACATTTATAAAAGCAGAGAAGAAATATACACCACATTACTTTCTAAACCTCAGATGCCAACACCATCAGCTCTTTAATAGTTCATTGATGAGGAGACCAGATGCTGCCAAACAGCCCACCTTGCAGAATAAAAGAAAGCAGAAAGGACCCTACTTACCCCACAACAATGTCTCCCTCTGCCCCAGCCCTGCCACTGCAGCCAGAAGGACAGGGAAAGGGACTGAAATACTGCTCATAGCCTTTCCTCTAGGTCTGTGGTCGGCAAACTGCGGCTCGCAAGCCACATGCAGCTCTTTGGCCCCTTGAGTGTGGCTCTTCCACAAAAAACCACGGCCTGGGCTAGTCTATTTTGAAGTAGTGGCGTTAGAAGAAGTTTAAGTTTAAAAAATTTGGCTCTCAAAAGAAATTTCAATCGTTATACTGTTGATATTTGGCTCTGTTGACTAATGAGTTTGCCAACCACTGCTCTAGGTCCCTGGGTCCCTGAGGACAGTGCTCTCACTTTGTTCTGCAAGCCCTGTGACTAGGATATTGATGCGGCAGGATTCATGAGATATAATCAGCAAATATCTTTACTTTTGTCTCCCAATATACTTCTAAAATGTATTTAGTGTAGGAAAGTGCTTGCATTCCCCCAGGTGCAACCTAGAGCAATACCATACCTTTTTAGTTCACTGTCAGAGTACAAAATGCTCCCAGTCATTAGGTCACAAACACAGGCTCAATTTGGTAATTAGAGCATCTTGTCCTCTCTTTCTCCTACTTCCACACCCTGTTCCCACCTTACTTCTGCCATGGCTATCGTGGGGGAAGGTAAGAGAGGGAAGGGAGGAAGAAAGGTTTCATTTGATTGGTATTGCAGACAGCTTCATGCTCACTGGGCCTGTCAAGTATTTAAAGCCCTTATTTTTGAGGCACACTGAGAGCTCCTTGGAGATTCTCAGGCACCGAGATCCTCTGTTGCCACTTCTTAGACTCAGGCAACACATCTCCAGTCTGACTGATCACCCAATTCCTTGAGAGCTGCTGGGAATCCATCAGCAACCTAAATCTCTCCTTTTTTGCGGCAGTGCTATCACCCCTTTAATCAGTGCTGCTAACAGGATCAAAGACAACCGCCACATCAACTCTCTCATGCCTGATTCACATCTGTCATGGGAAATAACCACACATTCTTACCTGAACAAATTCAGAGACTACAGATTAATCCCAATGTATCAGAAACAATCCATTCCTCCAGTAACAAGGCAGCTGGGCAGCCCATCCTTCATATGCTAGGTCGCCTGGGCAGAAGGCAGACGTGCCTGGCTCACTGCAGGGCCACATCTCAAGACCTCCAAGAAGTCTTGTTGAAGGCCAGAAGAAAGAGGGCAGGCACCCTCCAGATCTTCCTTGTAGAAGAGGCAAAACTTAGGAGGTATCCAGCACCTTTCTCCAAAGAAATCCTTGACAGAAATTCTCTGTCCACAAATACTCACTCTCCCCACCTGTTTCTATATTCAGAGTGAGTCAAGGGTTAGCACCTACTTTGAAATTCCAAACAGATGCTCTGTCTCACAACTCATTCTGGTGTCTGATATCGATCATGTCTTGGTACCTTGGTTAAGATTCCAATTTAACATTTTCCCAAGACATAATTTGCAGTTTACAACCAGTCAAAAATTTGGAAGTAATGATTCTATGTGAACGTCATTTACTGTAAGCCATTTGCAGTTATATACACAGTTGTCTTTAGATTTCTTAATTTATTTTGTCTTCTAAACTCACACACTTACAGTAATTGAAAAAAATTTATGAAATGAGGCAATAAACTTTTACATAATTATTTCTTAAAGAGATAATGAAAATTCGTGTCTTCAAAGTAAACCTGCGGGCTTAACAAGGGATGAAGTCCCTCATGTACTGGGTACAGAGTCTGCAAAATAGACAAGCACAGCACTTTTATCCAAAATGGCTATTAAATTTCACCTACATGGGTATTGTTTTGACAACTTCTATTTCTCAGGGATCAATTCCATTTTTTCCTCTTTCTGTTTCAAGGTCAGTGGTTGGTTCTTAATCTTCATATGCTTATATTAAATTTAAAAAAAAAAAAACAAGAATTTTTCATTAAGGCATAAAAAGAGCATAACTCCTCAAGCAACTTTTAACCTAAAGTCATTTGTCATTTTTTAAATTCTTCTTCCTTTTTAAAAATATGCAGTCAGAGCTAATAATTTTTTCTCTTAAATCCTCAGTTTTAAAAGGGTCACAAAAAAGCCTTTGCCCTGACTCTTGCAGAACATAACTATTCTTTCCACACTGAGGTGCTTAAGTCATCTCCTTGTACCCAAAGCACATTATCCTCCAACCAAAAGGGCAAAACCCTGGAGTTACCAGAGAACTTCAGAGGGTTTCAAGATACTAATGAGATAGACAAGCCTTTGCCATGCTCACAGTGGCTGCCTATTTTGGAGATATTTAGATAGTATTATTTAAAACCAGCCAACTTATTTATTTAAAACCTTAGGGGAACACTTCATGTGTCTAGACACAAAGCCACAAAATATAATCCCAAAGACAAATTGAATCTGATCATATCGCCTGCCTCCCATTTAATAACTTATGATTTGCTTTCCAGTATTCAGAGCCGGGATCTCTGAAATGAGGTATGTGCACCCAAGGGATGATGAACAAGATAAGCCACTGGAGTGTGGGAGTAAAGAGATACAACTTCTCTTTTTAGATATCTGAAATATAGGAAAGTAGTTAAGGATTTCTAATATTTAAAATAGGCATTGACTTCAAGGATTTGACAGTGGAGCCCTCAGTCATCCATTTTTTCTTAAGCATATTACAACACAGTTCAGTTTATATGCTCACCGTGAAACAGATTTACAGGTTATGCGGGATACTTTTCACTAGACCAATCATCACTAAATGGACAAGTGGCTTAAAGAGATCTTTCAAAGAGGCTGTGGATTAAAGAAAATACTAATGATGCTTATAAATAAGAAGAAAATAGCAGGATAAACATTCCTGCCTTCCCAGTTTGAACTTGGTCAACCACAAGAGGAGGTGAACGCAGCAATGAGATAATCAGACTTCTCAATGAGATGCATTTACTTAAAAAAAAATAAGTAAGCACAAAATCTGTTCCTTCTAGGTAAAGGTGACAGTGTTAGAAAGAAAGAGGAAATAACTTCTTTTCAGGAAAAACCTATTTTTGAAGAGAGCATTTAAAAAACAAATGTTTAGAAACATTTTCCCTCTTATATGATTTTTGTTGCTGGAAACTGTATGTATCATTTAAGAACCAAATCTAGATACTCAAACTTACAATTTCCTTACCTGTTTAAAAATTTCCAAGTGAACAGTTTTAGTGGCTGAAACACCTTGTGAACAATAAGTTTTATAAAATACAATAGCAAAGCACTTGCAAATTCATTTGCATATTGGCAAGCAATTGACATTAGGGAAAATGTAAATATACCAGATAAATTAAAAACTTTGGCATAATTGGTAGTTTTGAAAAATAATAATAAATGGTAAGTGAAACCAACAATGTACTTCTTTTACTTGAATTCATGTATCTTTGTGAGTTATTTTTCACTGTGATACCATTAAAACTGCATATCAAAGAGAACGAATCTTAGAATAATACCTTCAAATAGCCATATATCAGTGTTAAGCCTAAATTTCCAAAAATAAAAAGCACATGAATTAACATTACTCTCATTAAATATCATCATTATTAGAAGGCAGCCAAAAGGTACTATGAACCAATAATAAATAAAATAAAAATTATTTTAAATATTCATTTTACCTGCAGTTTATTTGTTTTAAATTTCTATAATTATATGTTTTATAATATACTAGAGGCCCAGTGCACAAAATTCGTGCATGGGGGGGGGTGTCTCTCAACCAGCCCTGCACCCTCTCCAATCTGGGCCCCCTCAGGACCACTGGCTCTTAACCACTCACCTGCCTGCCTGCCTAATTGCCCCTAACCCCTTCTGCCTGCCAGCCTGATCACCCCAACTGCCCTCTCCTGCCATGACCCGCCTCCTCCATGTGAGGTGGCAGAGACGCTGGGACCAGCCTCCTCCACTCCATGCAGAGCCACAGGACCCCCAGGCTTCACTGCACAGAACAGCCACTGGGCCCAGTCTCTGCTGTGCACGTGGCCATCTTGTGGCGACATCGCAGGAGGGCATCACGTGATGCCACCTAGGCTTTTATTATATAGGATTCAATATAGTACTAATATAATGTTATGTGTAGGTAATTTATGAGGAATAAATATATTTTGAATCAATGCTCAAATTATTTTACTGAGAAAAATGTACAAGCAAAGCACAGACCACGGGCTTAGAAGTTCAAGTTCAGGCCTCCTGGTTTGGCACAGGTTCCTTTCATTCTAGCACCCTCCTTTCCTGGCAGTTTCCCTCCACTGCCCCCACGACCTCAGACACCATGTTTTGGTCAGTCTGACAAGCTATCTCCTAAACACTCCATGCTCTCTCATACCTCTGTGCCTCAGCCTAGAATGTTCTGTCCTCTCTTGCCCAACTTTTCCTTTAAGACTTAGACCAAATGTCACCTCCCCCGTGGAAATTTGTTCCACTCCTCTAAGCACGTCACCAAGGAGATCTGTTTGTGGGAAAAGTTGATAGAAGGAAGTGTGATGATTTTGAATCTCATTTCTGTTATTTACAATCTAAATATGAGGAAGTTGTTGAAACTTGTTGATTTTCAGTTTCCTCCTCTGTGAAATGGAGATTCTGCATTAACTTATAACAGAGGTCAGCAGACTTTCTGTAAAGGTCCAGATAGTTGGCTTTGCAGGCACAAGAGTCTCTCTTGTAACTATTCTCTATTCAGCCTTTATAACACAAAGTTGCAATAGATAATACATAAACAGATTGGTGTGGCTGTGTTCTAATAAAATCTTGATAAAAATAATTAATGGGCCCTAACCAGCTTGGCTCAGTGAATAGAGCATCGGCCTGCGGACTGAAAGGTCCTGGTTCAATTCCGGTCAAGGGCATGTACCTTGATTTTGGGCACATCCCCAGGAGGACTTGTGCAGGAGGCAGCTGATCAATGTTTCTCTCCCATCAATGTTTCTAACTCTCTATCCCTCTCCCTTCCTCTCTGTAAAAAAATCAATAAAATATATATATAAAATAAATTAAATTAAAAAAATAATAATTAATGGGCTGGATTTGACCCATTAATCATAGTTTGTAGTGAAGACTGAAGTAACCCACACAACATAAAATACCTGGCATACAGTGGGTTCTATGTTCTAGGTCAAGAGAAGCATCAAAAAACAAGCATACAAAACAAGTATACAAAAAACAAGCTTAAAGTGGAGGAGATTGATATTAAACAATCACATTCCACCTCCCACCAAACTTTACTACGAAGAGTGGAATTGATCATGGTCATCGCAGGTCCATGAAAGCCTCTTCTATTGCCTTCTTTTATTTACCATGGTTCTGTTATAGGCATTAGGGAAAATGTATGAGCAAAGCAAAGGTGATGGGCCAGGTACAGAAACTCACCAGGGCAGAAAGCCCCAGATGCCTACCAAGGAGAAAAACTGGGAAAATAAGAACCTTACTCTCAGGGCAACCTTTCCTACCCTAGCATATCCTGGTCATGTGGTTTAGCTCCCTGACCTTTTCCTCCCTAAAGATAACATCTAAGCATCAGTTGTATTTCAGCCCCAGGCCCAGAAAAGTAGCAAAACCAGACAAGTGCTGCCTCAGGACCAGCTGGAACACACCACGACCTCCCCTACAATAAAAAAGAGATGAATATCCTCAACACAAGGACATAGCACAAGCTCTCCCCCAGGGGAGCACACCTATGCCATTCCCTTCCCACTTCCTCCCTCTAAGGGACCCATGAGACTTGCAACCAGGGCAACAATTGGCAGCAGTAGCTCATCCCAGGCTAACCCCCTGAACCTGTCTTCAAGGCCTCCTTTTCTCTGAATTCTCAGTGAGCCAAAGCCTAGGCTCTCCTGTTGCTTCTTTTATACACTTCCTTGTTTCACTACATATATTTTTGCTGTGGCCAGTAAATTCTTACTTTGCTACACTATGTCTCTTGATGGAAATCTTTCCTTCAAGAAGACAAGAACTGAGATCTCCTCATCTCGCTGGTAATTGTTCTATGAAGAAAATATAGATGGTGTTATGAGAGTGCATAGCAATGCTCTATGAAAATTACATTGCAACCTAAGAAATGAGTTAATCATGTGAAGAAAGGAGAGAGAAAAGTGTGTCCCAGGTAGAGACCAACATGTGCAAAGGCCTTGAGAAGGAAAACAATTTGGTCCACTTCGCAAAACAAGAGGAAGGCAGAGTTTGGGGGTCAGAAGAGTCTGAAGATCAGGCTGGATAGGTAGGTGTGGTAAAGAGGCCTCATAGTACATGTAAAAGATTTGGGATTTGATTCTAAATCCCAAAAGGAAGCCTTAAATGCTCTCCAGTGATCTCATACCCAACATATAAAAGTTAGTGATTATTGTTTTATGTAATTATCCTATACTAGAGGCCTGGTGCATGAAAATTCATGCACTGGGGTGGGGGAGGGGGCGGTCCCTCAGCCCAGCCTGCCCCCTCTCAGAGTCCAGGAGCCCTCAGAGGATGTCCTACTGACAGCTTAAGCCGCTGTCTGGCCTCCCTCTGCAGGAGGCAACCGGGCTGATCAGGGGAAGGCGCCGCCCCCACCACCCTGCTGCTGCTGCCACTGCTGGCCGCCACAGCTGCCAAGGTGTTTTCGTCAACACAGACTCCAGTCCCTTCACCACGAAAAAATGACAACTTTCTTTAGGCATTTTCAAGATGTCTCTTTCATAAGATATGACCTTCCTTCCTTCCTTTCTTTCTTTCTTTCTTTCTTTCTTTCTTTCTTTCTTTCTTTCTTTCTTTTTTCCTCCCTCACCTGAGGATATTTTTCCATTGACTTTTAGAGAGCGTGAAAGAGAGAAGGAAAGACAGAGAGAAACATCAATGTGACCTGGGCCTTGGCCAGGGAGGAGCCTGCAACCTAGGTACATGCCCTTGACGAACCTGGACCCTGTGGTCGGCAGGCTGAGGCTCTATCCACTGAGCCAAACCGGCTAGGGCAGGATATAGCATTTCTTAGCCCCTCCAGCAGTGGACCTTCTTTTTTTCCTCCAGGAGTGAAGTGGAAAAACCCTAGATCACCTTCTTGGATTCTTATTACCCAAGTTACCAAGAACACTGTGAGTGGCGTACCGGGAGCTTATGAGAAGTCAGAAAGGTGTTTCCTCTGCAGCTCATGCACAGAGGCGGGACTGCCGGCGCACCACAGCTGGCAGGCCTGCTTCTCTCCAGGCCTCCTCACAGCCATGGTGGCTGGCAGGCCCTGCACCATCCGTGGCTTGCCTCACTGTGCACGCAGTCCCCTCCTGCCCACCTGCATGCGCAGCCTCCTCCTGAGTGGTCATGACATTACAGCATCCCAGACAATTTGCATTGATATTACCTCTTTACATATATATAGATAATATGCAAATTGTCCCCTTGACCGGGAGTTTGACCAGAATTCAACCAGGGAGCAGGGCCCACCAACTGCCTGTGGCCTCTCCCCCTAGCCAGCTTCACACCAGATCGCCCCCCAACCCCGACTGGGGGAAGGCCAGCCAGTCAACCTCTCATGTCCCTGGCCCGATTGGCCCCAATCTGGGCAGGCCATCCAGACCCCACCAGTGCATGAATTCGTGCACTGGGCCTCTAGTTATTAATAAAGCAGCAAAAAGTTGAAGTGGGATTTTTGGACTGGAAAGTGCAGTGTTCCCCTGGGCAGGAAGGTTCCCCGGATTCTTTGTTCTTCGGAGTTGAAGAATGAATCCACAGATGGAGGTGGTATTGCAAAAGTGGAAACTTATTAAAGAACAAGTACAGACTCCGATGTGGGGAAGGAGAAAGAATTTCACAGTACAGACTCCAACTTGGGGAGGAGGAAAGGGTCCCACAGAGTCCCTGTTTCCATGGTTTATAAAGGCTACAGATCTTTGTGCCTTGGTACCCTTTCGGATTGGTCACCATTCCCTTAGACTTGTTACTATAGTAACTCCTGAGCTCAAAGGTAGAACCTCACATGGGACATGTGAGGTTTTTTTCCCCTTCTTCCCTTTATTTTGTAAATATAGACCTTCTGCTGTTTCCAGTTCCCTCATTCTATGGAAATGTACCTGTTGCAGCTTTTCAGCTTCCCTATTCTATGGAAATATATCTTCTGCTGCTCTGCAGTCCTGTGCTTCTTCCATGGTCCCCTTAATTTCTAAAATGTCTGAAAGTTCCTAAACCTGTCTTGTTCACCCCTAAAAATTCCTGTTTCAAAGTATTTCATGAACTAACAACATCTTTGAAAAGAATCTCTCCTTCAAAGTCTCCTCAAAACTCCTTCTGATTACATCTCTCTTGCCTTTTGGAATAGACCACTAAGACAGCTGCTTCAGTCCTAGTGTGAAATGTGTGGCCCAGTTGAGCATGGGACATCCTCCCTACTTCTGAGTAGGATGCAACATGGCGGCAAACACTGGGACAGAGCATCATTACTCAAGCATAGCAAGGCTCACAGAGCATGAGAAGCCTAAAGATTGAAGTAACCCACACAACATAAAGTACCTGGCATACAGTGGGTTCTTAGTGTATCACGTTCTAGGTTAATAGAAGCATCAGTATACAAAAAACAAGTATAACATGGAGGAGATGGATATTAAACAATCACACCTCACCTCCCACCAAATTTTACCGGCACAGGAGTCAATGTGGCCACTGATGGCAGGGGCAGCAATGGTGGTGGCATTCTGCCCCACAAGACTTCAGAAGCAAGCAGTAGAGCTCAAGGGAGGCTCAGCTCAAGGAGTACATGGTGCTGGACATCCTCTCACGTGAGGCACTACCTGCCCTCTCCAAATCAGGTGTTTACAGAGCTAATTGGCTAGGTCCACATGAACAATAATCACACTAGGAGGGAGCAAAGGGTCTTATGGAAGCAGGTGAAATGCAAGGCATGAAACTGGTTCACAGTACCACAGCACTTTAGTTCTATTAGTAAGAAAAGACAAATAACGTTGGGACTAAGGGTCAGAAAAAGAGGATGAAAAAAGAGAAGCAAAGAAAAAAGATAAGAGAAAGGGAAAAAGATTAGAGAGACACAAAGGAGAGGAATACCATACTCCTTTTTGCTTAAGAGGGGAGAGTACCAAAGGTGTGATATTGTGATTCACAATAAGAAGTATATATTAGGCCCAGCCAGTGGTGCTCAGTAGTTGAGCATCAACCTATGAACTAGGAGATCATAAACCAATTCCAGGTCAAGGCACAGGCTCAAATCCCCAGTAGAAGGCATGCAGGATGCAGCCAATCAATGATTCTCTCTCATCACTGAGGTTACTATCTCCCTCTCCCTTCCTCTCTGAAATTAATAAATACATTTATTCCCATTCCTAGCACAGAGATCCTAACACTCTTGGAATTTTTTGTTTTAGGGATGAGAACAATAAAGGTGCCTTTTGTTGTCAATGAGTTGACATTTGAGAAGTCCATAGGTAACCTGACAGAGAGCTGGTTGCCAGAGGGACCCACCATGCATGGAAGATTGGAACTTTCAATCCCACCCCCTGATTTCTGGAGAACAGAGACCAGCAGGAGGTTGAATCAGTCACCCAAAGCCAATAATTTAATCAACCATGCCTAAGTAATGAAGCACAGGAGACAACCTGGGTTTGAAATGGGCACCTGAATGGGAGGGTCGTCTTTGGGGGACTGAGCCCTTAATCTGTGGAATCTGATGCTATCTCTGGGTAGACAGTGTCAGAATTGAGTTGAATGGCAGGATACCCAGCTGGTGTCAGACAATTGCTGGTGGTGTGGCGGAACCCCATTTATTGGTTTTGGGTGCAGAAGCCCTTACAAGTGGAACATACAATGACATAGAATACCAAGAAACAAAACCCAGATAAGACAGAAGCAGAAACTGAAAGACACAGATGAAGAGGACAGACAGAGCTTGAGGGAGACAAAATAAGCTCAATAGATTTCTGAAGTGCATTTATCAAGATAAGTTGCTTTTGTCACATCCTGCTATTTGTGAATGGGAGTTAGTCGTTGCCTGTTATCACTGACCTTTACAATTCTGATTAGCTGCTCAGCAATTAACTAGTATTCCCCAGACAGCCTTAATTCGGCACTAGAGGAGATAGCCACAATAGGTCCCTTGGGTGGAGGATGAGGAAAGGGAACCTGCTGAGGAGGCAATTACCACACTGGCTGTACAACAATGATGCCTCATAGGCTTCTTGCCTATGATCAAAAAAATAATAATCATACCATACATTTATTAAATTTAAAAAATATTTTCTATCTTTGCAACAGAGAAACTGCTTAGCTCCACTCCATGTACTTGCAAATGTAAGGCAGATCTGGTTTAAGTTACACAGCAAACATCACACAGACTACTGGGACAAAGAGGTGGGAGGTGAACGCGGATCGCCTGGCTCTGAGCCACAGGTGCTTTCTCGCCCACCTCATCTCCTCAGTAACCAGGTAGAGAGCCAGACACTTTGCTGGACCACAGCCTGGAAATGTTTGTTCTTCTGAGCCCTCATTTCAGAACACCTTCCTTGACTCTGGTTTCAGGCAATGAGATTAGCAGACAGTTTCTCCAACACAAAGATCTTGGCAACCTTCTCAAGCACCATTTTTTAGGTCTCCTCTCCCCATTAGTCACCACCACCACCCCCCCACAAAAAACACACAAGAGGAATTTAAGGCAGAGAGTGTAGACTTACACACAAAAAACTTCAACCCAGGACTAACACAGAGATCTTCAGTCACTCAGCACTCCTCCTCCTCCAGCTCCATCAGACTTAAAATATCCCACACTGAGCCCACAGGCCATTGCCCTCCTCACCCCTCAGAGAATGAAATAGTTCCACTATTATGAGAAAGATGCCGTTCCAGGGTAATGATATATAAATGATCTAAATATGGTTCATCACATAATTATCCTAATTAGAATTTGAGATGAATCAGACATTTTCCTATCAATAATAAGGGAAACTTGCATTTTCGTCTTTATCCACATAGACGCACCACAGTGCCTTTTTATAAGTTTCTTTAAGGTTAAAAAATGTAAGGGAAACAGAAATTAAAGCTACAGTCAATTTTGTTCATGTGAAACAAGGGTGCTAATATAATCGCTCTGAAACCGTGATGGCTGGAGGATGAATTTCATAGAACTGTAGTAGAAAATGTGAATGGACTCAGAGCCCAAGTGAGAGGCATGTTGGTATAAGCTGACACCAGAGCGTCAAACTAGATTACTGTCCCTCTTTACAGACATCATTCTGAAACAACTGAGCCAAATGCAGTTTTATTACTAAGTTCTGGAAGAGAAGAGGAGACCCCCTCAAAAAAAATGTCATTGTTTACTGTCTAACATTCCTGAAAAGTAATTAAAATGTTGTTCTTGCCCTGATTTTCATAGGAGTGGGAATGTAAATGAGTTCATGTAAGTAAGACCTGGACTCAGCAGAGCCTGGTTGAGCCTGGAGGCTGAATCGCTGCCCCTCAACATCAGGTAGCAAAGCCATGCCCCAGCAAACACAATGTACTAAAGATACCACAAAGCATTTTCCTTGACCTCTTAACCTAGTTTCCCAGGCAGGAATGAGATCTGCATCAAAAGGTAGAGATGGAAATGTCAATAGAAGAACATGGAAGGTCCTTAAAATGTGTGACAAGCGGGAGGTCTGTATATAAAGGGGATGGGGCAAACATAGTTCTTACATATCTGTTAAATTACACACAGCATGGGGAGATTTTGCCCAGCTTTCTGAAGCAAAAATGGCCAGTTGGATTATTCTGTCCTTGGCCCAGTCACAGGTAGAAAGATTACAGAAATGAGTGTTGTCAAGTGTTCTCCCTTCTGCATTGGAGGGCCATCGCATTTAGACTTTAGCTTATTTACTCCTCATAACAACTGTATGAAGTAAGCACTATTAATAGCCCCATTGTACAAAATGGAAAAGTTGCGCTTCAAGAGGTTAAACACCTTACCCAAATCATGCAGCTAGTAAGTGGCAGGTAGCACCAAAATGTTAATGTGTCTGATTCCAGAACCAAATTTTTAACTTCTGTCCCTACTGTCCCACAACTCTCCTCTAAAGAGAGAACAGCAATGAGGGTACATTCAATCACTGAACTTTAATGAGTGTGAGACCCATTGTATTTCCTGCTTACAATGAGTTGGTTGAATTCTGTTGGAACAATTGATTGTTTTTTTTCTTTATTTCTCAAAAAAAATCTCTCTTGTTTTCCTCAACTTACCTCTCCACTTCAGACACTAAGTGTGTGGGTTTTACATATCGAGAATTCTGACACTAACTGCCTAGAGTTAGCCTAGGCCCCACAGATTAAGGACTCAGTCCCACAAAACTGCCCCCTCCCACTCCCTCCTGCCAATTGCAAGTCCAGGTTGTCACCTGAGCTTCTGACTGACCTGCTATAAATTGAAGGTACCCAAACCCCCTCATCAGGTTTGATAATTAGCTAGAATAGGTCACAAAAGTCAGAAATGTACTTTGCTTACTATTCCATCCTATCGAATAAAAGAGTAATATGCAAATTAACCATCACTCCATGACAAAAATGGTGGTGCCCATAGCCACAAGATGGCAGCGTCCAGTCCTCTCAGCCCCGCTGGAGTCCCCCAGTCTCAAGGATGGCTGCAACTGAGAGCCTGCAGAGTAAGTGGCCTGGCAGAATGCTGCCCAGAGGCCCTCCTGACCCTTTACAAACAACATATTTACTCCCCACGGCCCAATCCCCTCCCAGCGGCAGGCAGCCTGGGCTGGGGTCTCAGCCCAGCAGAGCCACACACCCCCACGGCATGATCCCCTCCCAGGGGCAGCAGCCTGGGTTCTCAACCACTGAGTCACACCAGCCAGGCAGATATGGAGGAATCGTAAATGTTTCTTTTTTAAAAAAAAACATATTTTATTGATTTTTTTACAGAGAGGAAGGGAAAGGGATAGAGAGCTAGAAACATCTATGAGAGAGAAACATCGATCAGCTGCCTCCTGCACACTCCCCACTGGGTATGTGCCCACAACCAAGATACATGCCCTTGACTGGAATCGAACCTGTGACCCTTGAGTCTGCAGGCTGATGCTCCATCCACTGAGCCAAACCAGTTAGGGCTGTCCAATATTTAAAGAAAAAAACCCTATCTAATAAAGAGGGAATATGCAGGGGATGGCATTTGGGTGGGACTGGGTTGTCAGGGGAGGGTAGTTGGGGATGATCGGGCTGGCAGGGGAGTGGTTAGGGGGTGATCAGGCTGGCAGGCAGAAGCAGTTAGGGGCAATCAGGCAGGCAGGCAAGCAGTTGGGAGCCAGCAGTCTTGAATTGTGAAAGGATGTCTGACTGTTTAAACAGTCAGTTGGACATCCTCTGAGGAGTCCCAGTTTGGAGAGGGTGCAAGTTGGGCTGAGGGACACTGCCCCGCCCCCTCTCCCAGTGCACAAATTTCGTGCACTGGACCTCTAGTGTTTATTATAAAAATACAACTCAGGAACAACCACAGAGAAGAGGATGCAGAGAACAAGGCATTAGGGGGTGGGGTTTGGTGTGTGCACAGACCTTCCACGTTCTCTGGGTGCACCACCCTACCAGCACCTCCACGTGTTCACCAACCTGGAGACCCTCCAAATCCCTTTAGTTACAATTTTTATGAAAGTTCATTACATAAACATAATAATTAGATCATTGGCCACTGGTGATTAACTCAGCTCCCAGTTTCTCTCTCCTTCCTAGGTGGGGGTGAAAAGGGGAGGAGGGGAGATTGAAATTTCCAAACTTGTAATAACATGGTTGGTTCCCCTGGCAACCAGTTCCTATGCTGAGGTCATATACAAGTCCCCCAGCCACCAGTCATCCCATTACCATACAAAAAGATACTTCAGAGATCCCCAGAGTTTTGGAGCTCAGGCCAGGAAATGGGGGAAGAGACCAAATAAATATTTCGTATTATGTTACAGTTTCTTTATTTGTTTTGCAGAAAATCTATAGTGCTGGGTTGTTAATGCATACTAAATTGTGTTTAATAATCAAATCCTTGACCTAAAAGAGCCTTATGTTAATACACAATGGATTTAGGCTGAGAATTATGCTCATGATTAAGATTCCTTTTGCAAGAAACTAAGTCAGAATATGGAATTTGCTGTTAGTAAAAGTCACATTGTCAACAGTTCTATGAGGCCGCTGAAAATGATCAAGTTGACTTAGAAAACTAAGATTTGCCAGATAGATGTCCTTGGCAATTCAAGGCACCTTGAAGGGAAGAGCATGCTCTCCCAAAATCATTGACATAGCATTAGCTTTAACAGTCCAAGTATATGATTTCTGTTCACAATTAAAGACTCTCAGAGGCACCCATGTACTCCACATCTGGAAGAAAAAAATACCTTTTCTTAAATTGATTTGCCCTTTGTCACTGTCACAGATATGTTTTCCCTGTTTTGACAGGTAGTTGTAATTCTATTAGCAGCCCATCGACTTCCCTCTGAAATCGATCAGTGTTGGGCTGGCTGGGTCTTCTTAAACTGGCTGATTTATTGCTTCTGCATGTTTTTAGAGAGAGAAAGCACATGCATGCTCACAAGTGAGCTAAAGGGGCAAGGGCTGGGAGAGGGGAGGGAGCCGAAAAGAGATACTCCTCTGTCACCACGGAGCATAAAGTATCTAAACAATGTTTGAGAATGAATCATTTTTAGCCTCACTGTTGGCTGTCTCCATGGCAGTGAGCTGTAACCTTTTGTCAGCAGCCTAGCTGAGATGCCTGCTGATACCAGTGGTATAAATGACTATCAATTTCTCTCATTAATTTATCTTGCTGTCTCCTGTATAAATTAGAACAACTTGCCCACATCAAATGTCTTCGATGTCAACCTATCATATTTTGCTCTTGCATGTAATATCACTAAGTAACTAGAACATGATGAGTAGCTGCCTCCAAGTACTCCTGTCTCTGCCTGCAATCTTGACCATTGAAAGGAAAACACCCAAGCCAATTTGTAGAAGATCAGTTTGCCAGAGGTCAGAGACAGAAATTGTGCCAGTGCATTTTGTTTAAAGAGCTATATCAGAAAAGAAAAAAAGGAGGGGAGGGGAGGGGAGAAGTTTAATAAATAGCCTGGTCTAAAAGTTCCATTCCACATGGATGGAGATGGAGAGTATTATGTTAAGTGAAATAAGCCAGGCAGAGAAAGATAAATATGATCTCACTCATTTGTGGAATATAATGAACGGCATAGACTGATGAACAAGAACAGATCCAGAGACTGAGAAACGTCGATCAGAACCTCAAACCTCAGGGAAGGAGGGGGTCCGTGGGAGTAAGGAGAGATCAACCAAGGGACTTGTGTGCATGCATATGAGCCTAATCAATGGACGCAGACAACAGGGGGGTGGGGCATGAGTGGGGGTGAGGGGTAAAGGGGGAATAAGGACACATATGTAAAAAAAATAATTAAAAAAAATAAATAGAAAAGAAATTGTGAGGTAACCAGAACACCAAGAACGCCTGAGAACGTCTTTCTTGCCATCCTAGCAGTCATCAGCTGTACGGTAATATTACCTGGGGCAAATGGGCAAGTATTTTAGACTTATGTTCCTGACCCTTCATGGGTAAGAGCCCTTATGTGGGCTGATCCCCTGCCTAATGTAGTCACCAATAATATCAAACACCTTGGTCATCCAGGAGGACCATGGGTAGGGCAAGGAAGTATAATTACACAGGGGTCGCCACCCAGCTTCCATTTTTATGACACAAAATCAAACCACTGCTCCTTTGTGTGTAAAATTAAAGAGAGGTTTCTGGCTTGCATGGACACCAAAGGAAGAGACTATCACTACTTGCTCCTGGGAGAGGTGCAGAAAATGTAACTAAGACCTTGTCTATACAAAAAGAAATTGACAGCCAGTTTGAAATAGAATTGCCATGGCCTAGAGCAAAGAATATCATTATATGATATTATTCTACAATCTCATTATAATTTCCCCAGATTTGTATTACCCCCATTACCTGTAATAGTACCTCACACCCTTGGGAATCAATAAAAAATCATCTCTTTGGTGCTTGGAGACAAAGGTAACACATCTCTTGATATTTTAGAATTACAACAGCATAATGTACAATTATCCCAAACAAACTTACAAACTAATTCTTTGAATGTCTGGCAGCAATTTAAAAAGGACATGAAAGGATTTAATCCCTTCCACTGTGTAGAGGGCCCCCTGGGAAGGCACCAGAGCATTCTATATTGGCTCCTCTTGCCCTTTTGGCTAAGAGGGAACCTCTTCTCACAATCCAATTGCCCACAGCTGTTGCCTGTGCTTTCTGTTCATGCTGAGGTTGAAGCCTTGTAGTGGCTGGTACCATGGATCTGTCTCTCCCCAGTCGGGTGAGCTGGGCCCTACCTGGAGAAGAAACCCAAGTTCCCCAAGATATGTGATTAGTGCCAGGGCCCCGCCAGCAGGCAAGGGGATCCCAAGGCAGTTGTTGGGCGTGGAGGCCATGGGGGCATAGGCTACCAAGGGGACAGAACTGAACCTCACATCACCCTGCTTGGCCCTGGAGGATGGCTGGTTAGCCAGAGACAGGTAAGATTCCCCAGGGAAGGAACAACCTAAGACAGGCACAGTCGCAGAGAGGCCATCAAGAGAGAACATGGGGTCAACAGAGGTGGGGCACAGACCCTCAAGCCCCACCCCCGCCAACTTTGCAGGGGCCTGAACCCTCACCCCTTCTGAGGGAGGTCTCCTGCCCCCATGGCTGCTTTGCTTCCCATGCCCAGCTCAAATCAGGACCCAAGTAATAGACAGAGACTCAGCCGACAGCAGGTGCCCTCTCACTGCAACAAGACTTGTTTGAATTGTCTTGTACCCATGGTGTGGGGAAGTGGGTTTTCGATATCTAAATCCAACCTAGCACCAGGAACGGTCAGGGCCTACTCAAGAAGGCAAATAATCTTTTCCACTAATATTTACAGGATAAAATAAGATTGTTGTTAGAGTATTAAATTTGACAGTAAAATAGTAGTCAAGTTCTCAGACTAATTTAAATTGGCTAAGTGAAATAATCGAATATTCCAGAAAAATTAATGGTACTGGACAAAAAGCTGTTCCTAAAGTGTTAACTAAAATTTTTATTGGTAGTTCATTTCATGGTAAAATTGCATAACATGTAATGAACCTAAAGCAGTCATATTTTAGTGCAAAAATTAAAATTTAAAAGCTATCAAGACTACATTATAAAATTTCCAAAAGCCTCCTAATATTTAAATCAAAAAAGGGGGGGGGGGGGGTTAGTAGAAGAATATCATGTAAGGTAAAATGTCCTGTAAGTAAATTACATCTAGAAAATTTTTACTTTAGAAAATTAACTTTCATTTGTAATGCTAACAACAATACAGCCATGAAAAACACACATGGTGTCAAAACAAGCCAAAGGAAAATCGTCTGGGCAAAAAATGAAAAAGGATCCCAAGTCAAATTTATAGAAAATATTCCTTTATTAACTTTTGGTCGAGAATATGTTTGTATATTTTCAGAAAACACCTCCAAGACCATGTGGATTCCTGCAACAGAGAGGAATGGACAGGACTGTTCCAGCCATGAAGACGGAAGAGAAACAGTCCAGAGATGGAAGACGCTGATGACGCCTTGCCATACCAGCAGTCAGCAGCTGTGCGTCGCTGCAGGTTGCCCAGGACCAAACCAGAGAGGGTCGGACCTGCATTACCACCATTTGTCCACCATCCAGAACTGAAATATCATTGCTGACATGTACACATAAGGAACTGTTTGACATTGAAATTGGGACTCAAAAGAACTGTTGGCCCAGAAAGAAACTCACTACAGACTGATTCATTTGCCTCTCAGCATAACCATTATTTCTTGTCTCATTTTCAGTTCTTATATGTGTATTTCTAGTATCACATGATCTCACTCATCTAGGGGAAATAATGAACAACATAAACTGAAGAACAAAAACAGACCCGGAGACAGGGAAGCATCAATTAGACTGTCAAACCTAAGAAGGAAGGAAGGGGAGGGTGGGCGTAAGGGGTTAGATCAACCAAAGGACTTGTATGCATGCATATAAGCCTAACCAGTGGTCATGGACAACAGGGGGTAGGGGCATGCGTGGGGAGGGGTTTGGGATGGGAATGGGGGATGATGACAAATATGTGATACCTTAATCAATAAAGAAATTAATAAAAAATAAATTAAATAAATAAAAGTTGCATCCCAAGATTTATAATGGAATTAGCTAATGCTAAATAGTATATATAAAGACCAGGCAAGCTGAAAAATCAGTTGATTTTTCAGGTACTAAAGAACAAATCAAAAAAAAAAAAAAAAAGAACAAATCATTGCACAGTTAAACTGGAGATGATTCTTGTTAACTTTATGAACATGAATATTAACATCTCACATGTACCATTTATAGTTTTTTTTCTTCAGCAGTATAGTGAAGAGGTAGAATTGTTACTAGGAAATACAGTTAAGTAGGCCAATTACACTTTTGCACACTTTCTTCTCCAGTTATATACCTCCTATATCTTTAGGGGTTTCCTCCAAAATACTCAACTCATCCTTACCTTCTAGGATAACCTTTTTAGATGTCAGGCTAACAAAGTGATAAAGTAAGGTTGATATAAATGATGAATTAACAAAATTTAACATATTTACTCTCCCAGTAATATTATGCATTTTAACTGAGAATTTTTTATAGACATAATACTATAATGCAAAGAGAGATAAATGGTAAGAACTCTGGGCACCACTGAAGACAGATTGGTGAATATTTCTCACCAGGTATGCCTTTCAACAATCCTCAAATGATAGTCCTAATATGGTGCTGGTTCTAAACCGCAAACAATAACTCTACTGTCCTACAGAACCCTGTGAAGAGGTAGCAGCCACACAGAAATACCTTCCCAAAGACTTTTCCATGGTCCCAGTTTGGAACTGGAAGAGCTTGGCTTCTCAGACCAGAAATGCAGAATTCTCTTGCAAGCTCTGACTTGTCCATCTTAGCCAGTACTTCAGGAATACAGGTTTAGTTACTCCTTTTCAGATCCTCCAACTCCTCTTCACTACATTTCTTCCTCAGTTCCTCACACATTTTCTCTAAGAAATCTCCTATGCCCAAGATACTAGTGGTACTGCTTCCTGACTAAGCCCAGACTGATACAATTCCCTGCAGAGGCCACATCCTACACAACAAAAGGCTGTGTACGTGTGCATCATGCACAGTCATAAGTGATTACCTGTTACCAGGTACCATAATCAAAAATAAACCTACACTATGTGTCTGAGCCTCTGATTTGTGTTGTGATAGATGTAATTTACAATTCATTCTTTAAAAGTATCATTTTGAAAGCTGAGACTGATTTTCAACATGAACTCTCTAAGCATCAGCTAAATTAATGATATATACAAATTCAAGTTTCAAAAAACAAATTACTAATGAAGTGATCATCAACAAACATCTTGAAACCCCAAGCTAAATAGGTCACGTTATACCATATATCCTCTTAAGTAAGGGTACTAGGTCATGAATATTTATAGTTTCTGATCAACATTAGTCCTAAATCAGAGGTTTAAATGTTCTAGATCTCAGGACACAGAGCACTCAAGACAAATACAGACATCAGTGTGTGTCCTACGTGAGATTTCAAACAAGTTGTCACAGGGGAAGGGGGATGAATAAGTGGGAGAAAGGATTGTTTTGTTTTGTAAACTTAACATGAGATCTACCCTCTTAACAGATTTTTAATTGTACAGTACAGTATTGTTATCTATAGGCACAATGTTATTCAGCAGATCTCTAGAACCTATTTATATTGCATAACTGAGAAACACAGGCACTAAGGTGTGGTCATACCTCCACTAAAACCAATGTTGATTATGTGGTCTCCAGGTGTCATGATTACAGAGTTTAATCAGTCAGCTATTGACACTGATGCTGACTAGAATTAAGTAAATCATTTTGAGTTGTTCAAATCTAAATCCACTAAAATTACATCTTGAAACTCTACCATATTTAAGTGCATTAGTCTGTTAGGTCTGCCATAACAAAGTACCACAGACTGGATGGCTTAAACAACAGAAATTTATTTCCTCACAGTTCTGAAAGCTAGTAGTCCAAAAGCAAGATGCCAGCAGGGTTGGTTTCTGTTGAATTCTTTCTGCTTGGCTTGCAATGCCTTTGCCTTCTCGTTGTGTCCTCACAAGATCTTTTCTCTGTGAGCAAGTATGCTTGGTATCTCTTCCTCTCCTTATAAGGACACTACCAATCACATTAGATTAGGGCCCCACCCTATGACCTTTTTAAAGTTCCTCTCTCTAAATATAATCACATTGGGGGTTAGAGCTTCAACATATGAATTTGGGAAGGTAGGGGAGGAATTTGCATTTGAATTCATTTTTCATATGTCCATGACTCAAGTTGGAGTCTTATCATATATGCCAAGCAGAGATGTTATCCATTCACAATTGCTATACATTTACAATATTAAAATTTGATATAACATTCATAGATACTGATTTCTAATTATTTATTTGAAACTTGAGTATGTTTGTAATGGTGAAAGAAGGAACTTAAGAAAAGAAGAGGCTGGAGACATACAGTAGGAACTAAATGTGCAAAGAAAGGTAGAAAATCAGGTACTGGGTAGTAAGTAGATGGAATGGTGTACAAACAGATAATAAGGAAGGCCTGGAGATGTAGAAAAAGAAAGAAAATGGGCAGAGGGGAACACATGTGTGTGAGCATGCTGATTATAAAGCATAAGGCCAGAGGATTTGGGAGGTCAACATATAAAAGGGATAGACTGGCCAGCATATAAATGCTGCTTTTGGTCTAATGCTCACAACTGGGCCAATCATACTGGATCAGAGCCAGGTCCACATATTGCTGTGGAAAGGTGACTGCTCACAAGAAAGCTGTGCATGTGACAGGTGCTCTAACATCTCTCTAAAAGGGACACCTGTTTCTGGCACTTAACATACATGATAACAAATTGGGACTTCAGAAGGGAATAACACAAACTTCTTTCATGAATTTTACCCCATTTACTGTACAAATTGAAGAAAAAATATTTTAAAAAAATATACATCTAGTTCAGCTCTCTCTAGGAAACACTGACATTTCCCCACCTCCTTTCTCAAGGTGTGTTTTCCTTGCCTCTCTCTTTCTCCTCAGCTTCAAGGGCCCTTCTTTTGCCTCTGTAACTTATTAAGCCCATTTCTTCTGTGGCTCACTTCTGTCTCTGTGACTTTTAAATAAACTCTCTCTTATAGTTTGAATCTTGGCTCTAAATTCTTTCTTAGCTGTAACTCAAGTACAGAGGTTGCTGAACCAAGGTCAGGTTTGACTCCAGTGGTCTAACACCTGGTGCTGTCTTGCACCAGCACACTCACCTCAACCCACACCCCACAGCCTTACAGCAACATACCCAATACTAATCGGTCAAGGCCTAGTTTAGCTGCTACCTTCTCCATGAAGACACTTTCAGATGAGCTATCTCTCTCTGAAAAAAAAATACAATAGATACCATGGTCGAAGAACTCCCGCTACAATTTCTTCTTCAGAGTGGACTAAATTTTAAAATTCCATCTTTAAAATCTAAGAAGCTAGAAAATAACTCTAATATGCAGAGCTTTTCTTGTTTGCCATTAATATCAAGTGCTGCTAGAGTGCTCCAAATTGCACAAGCCATACAGATAAGCACAATATCTACCTCTGAAAAAGCAAAAGCATTTTTCAGAACAATACTGTAAATAACACAAATAAAAGGCGACTTCTCTGAAGTTGCTCAGGTGTTAGATTACATCTGCAAAATTAAAATTACATCACAATATTCTTGTCTGATTTTTAATTTGCTTTAAGCCAAATAAACATGAATAATGAGAAAGAAATTTCAGCCTAGAAGTTGATAACATCATAAACCATATACAGGACACTTGATTGGTTTCAATCATAAATTTTCATCATAAAATCACACCTGCATGAAAAAAGTTTTTTCTAATTTCTGTATTGTCCCCTCAAAATAGCCATTCCTTGCTAAAGGACATTAAGTTAGATGCCTGGGACTATCAGTTATTAGGGCTTGTCAGCAGTCAAAATCATTCAAATATATTTCCTGCACCTTTTCAAAACTATAAATAAAAATTTTACACTAGCACCTACTGAACAAAAGGATTTAAGCTAAATGACAGCAGTCAGGATTTAGGTTAGAAATAAATATTCTGGGATGAGGGAAGTTTAGATATCAGAAAGGGTCATATTGATAAAGACTAGAGTCCCCCTCTCTGAAACTATTTAAAAACAAGATGTGTTTTTCTCCAATATCCCATAATAACAAAACAAACAAAAGGATTGCATCTATTCATTGCTATATTGATTATCAAATCCTACAATTCCATTTCCAGCCTGGAGGTAGAGACAAAGAAAATGAGTTGTGTAGGTTGCTTAATGAATGATAAGGACCAGAGTAAAGGTTTGATGGACTTCAAGCTAGTGTGCTTAATAATGTTCTTTTTTTCTCACCACCATGACTGGAGAGCTGCCACACCCAGTCACAGACCTTCCTGAACAGCCCCTGCCAGTGTTCTACATCTCAGTCTTTTCATTTATTTGTTCTTACTTTTCCAAAGTGTCACCATAATCTGGTTCCAGAATTTACTGGATACCATTTAAAGTCTTCATAAATTCAAATAAATGTGATCCTAGATTTAAAACTAACTAAAAAATTTAACAGCTTTATTGAGATATAATTCACATGGCACACAATTCGCCCATTTAAAGTATATATTTTGATAGCTTTTAGTATTTTACAGAGATGTACAACTATTATCACAATTTCAGAACATTTTCATATGAGTGGAATCATAATATATGGTATTTGTATCTGGCTTCTTTCATGCAGATAACGTTTTCAAGGTTTATCTATGTGATAGCATGTCTCAGTACCAATTCCTTTATTTTTATTTTTAATTATAAAATATACATAACATAAAACTTATCATTTAAACATTAAAAAATCAATTAACTGCTCCGAGTTTCAAATTATTCATGAGTAAAATAACTCCTGCCTTACCTACATCACAGGCTTGTCATAAGGATTGTATGTAACAATGTCTATGAAAGTGTTTTTGCAAACTCTAAAACATAAATCATATGATGGTGTCATTACTATTACAGTAGTTCCCCCATTATCCTTGATTTCACTTTCTACAGTTTCAGTTACCCATAGTCAACCACAACTTCAAAATATTAAAAGGAAAATTCTATAAATTAACAATTCGTACATTTTAAATTGTGCATCATAGTATTCACTTTATCTCATCACATAGGCATTGTATCATCTCACATCGTCCCAAGAAGTAAGGTGACTATAGTACTGAAACAGGAATTTTAGGGGTAAAATAGGACAGGTTTAGGAAATTTCAGAAATTAAGGGGACCATGGAGGAAGCACAGGGCTGCAGAGCAGCAGAAGGTATATCGCCATAGAATAGGGAAGCTGGAAAGCTGCAACAGGTACATTCCCATAGCATGAGGGAGCTGGGAACAGCAAAAGGTCCACATTTATGAAATAAAGGGAAGGAAGCCCTTCATCCAGAAGGAGAAGAAAGCCCAAAGGGAACAGAAAAACAATAAGGAAGGAGGGGGCCTAGGAGTTACTCTAGTGATCAGGCTAAGGGAAGTGACCAATCAGAGGGGAAATCAAGGCACCAGGATCTGCAGCCTTTATAAGCCAAAGGGAAAGGAACTCAGTGGGACCCTTTTCCCCCTCCCTACTTGGGAGTCCATTCTACTATTCTTCAATAAATCTCCACCTTTGCTCTACCACTTTCTGTCTGTGGATTCATTCTTCGATTCCGGCGGACAAAGAATCCGATTTCCAATCCAAAAATTCCATCTCAGTACAATAAGATATTTTGAGAAAGATAACCTTTATTATAGTATGTTTTTATAATGGCTCAATTTTATTATTAGTTATTGTTGTTATTATCTTACTGTGCCTAACTTATAAACTAAGTCTATAATTATCTGCAGTTTCAGGCATCCATTAGGGGATCTGGTAACATAAACTCTGTGGATATGGGAGCGGGGGGGGGGGGGGGTGGCTACTTTATATGACAAGTAGCTGTACAATCAGATTCAAATCACAGAAAAGCAGACTGCACTCAGTTAAAAATATATACGTAATGCACATGCAGTGAAAAGTAACCAAGCACCAGCAGGATGAGGGCAGGGAATAAAAACCAACTGAAATGTTTACCCAAGTTGTTCTTGAACAGATGGAAACCACAAGGTCTCTGCCATACTTCATATTCTCTGGGTCTCCTGTGTTTTAGGAGACAGCTTTGGCCCTTCCACTTTTCAATCCTTGATATGGTTTTCAACCACTTTTGCTACACTGAGAATCACTGTGTTAAAGTCTGCTGACATCCAGCTCTCAGGAGTCTAGACACTTGTGCAATCTTAGAAAACGTAGAATATGAATCATGATTCTCTTTAGTGTCCTGTGTTAGGCCCATGAGGGTTTACAATTAAATTCTAACTGCAGGCTCACCTGTGTTTGCCCTGTGTTTGTTAATCTGGGAGACTTGAAACTTTTTTGAAGGCAGTGTTGTGGCAAAACTTTCTTATACACAGGAGATAGTAAAAAACCCAGAGAGATCAGGAAAAGTCATATGGAAATTACTATAGAATCACACAGTATTTCTAGAACACACTTGTCATAATAATTAAAATTACTTCAAGGTGCCTTGCAATATATGAAAGTACTAAATAATAATTGCAAAACTGGGTGTTTGATGATAGATATGAAGAAAAGATGAAGTGTCACAGATAAGTTCTCTTTTATTTTAAAACCTAATGTAATAGAAGTAAATTATGGGTCCCAAAGAGGCATACAAATTCCAAAACTCAACTAAATATTACCGAGAGACATAACCAAGTACTTGATGGCTTATTATGTGGCTGCTTTCTTTACAAGATTCATGGAATCTATTTTAACTCTGAACTGTTAAAACAATATATAACTTGAAATTGCACTAAATTTCTCCAGTAATTAAAAGTGGTATCCTTAAAACCAAAATGTTTTTATGATAACATAGATAATTCAATTCCTAATTGCACAATTTTAAATGATGATACCTAAACCCATAATGCCCAAATTAGTACTGCATGTAAATACCAAAAATAATTCAAGACTTAATTTTATATTTAATAGACAATTTAGATTCTTCAATTACTCATGTCCATGCTGGTGTATGATTTTTTTTAATCATTTTACAGGTTTTCCTTCCAACAGAGCTCTACCTTGGTTATTTTGTTTGGCTATGTCAAACATCGAGGTTATAGTCTATTCCTTACTTTGATAAATGTGTGTGCTACTGAAAGCTAAAATACCAACATGTATTTATGGTGTGTTAGGCTTTGTACTCTGTTAAGCTGTGGTAGACACAGAAGATGGACCCCACACAAGATCAGTTGAAAATCAAGTCTATAGGTAGCTAAATTGTGATACAGAATACAAATGCTCTTGGAAATCTAAGGAAAGGAGAATGCTAAGAAATGAAATAGTTAAGTATAATCTCTGGGGAGCAGAGGATTTGAGTTGATTTTTAAAAGGTAGTGTAAAAAAAATTAGCAAAAAAGAAAGAGAACTCATGGCCATGGACAACAGTATGGTGATTGCAGAAGGAGGGCATGGAGAGGATAAATGTTAATGGGGAAAATGAAATAAAGTAAAAAGATAGTATAGGATTCAGAGGGAAAGGTGCTGAATTTTCAAGTGGGGAAAGGATCATGATCAAATTCTTTAACGAAATCAGTCAGAAGTCTAAACTGATGGGAGATAAGGGGCGATGTTATAAGGCAGTGGTCGGCAAACTACGGCTCGTGAGCCACGTGCGGCTCTTTGGTCCCTTGAGTGTGGCTCTTCCACAAAATAACCATGGCCTGGGCGAGTCTATTTTGAAGAAGTGGCGTTAGAAGAAGTTTAAGTTTAAAAAATTTGGCTCTCAAAAGAAATTTCAATCGTTGTACTGTTGATATTTGGCTCTGTTGACTACTGAGTTTGCCAACCACTGTTATAAGGTAATAAAAGATAAACTTGACTAAGTAGAAATCATTTTGTAGAATCTTGATAACTTGACAAAGAAGTCAGACTTAATGCAATAGGCAACAGGGAGCCATTAGGCTAGTTCTGAACAAGGATATAACACGGAAGATTAGTGTTTAAGGAAGCTTCAAGTGACAATTATATGCATGGGATTGAATGAGAATGACACAAAAGCTATGACACCAGTCACCAGTCACTTATAATCTAAATGGTAGCATCAGAATCAGAAAGAAAAGATACCGGACTGAATACCTGGCAGAGAATTCACTGGCTATCTAATTCAAAGCCCTCCTTTGTTCAGATGTGAAAACTGAGCCTTTGGAAAGTTGTGTGGCTTGTACAAGTCAATCATCTTTCTAGTTAGTAGCAGAATCAGGTCTAAAAGCTAGGTTTCTAGAAAAATTTTGAAGAAATTGCAAGACTTAGTAATAAGCAAGTTTGGTAATCCTATATACTAAAAGGGTAATATGCAAATCGACCAAACGGAGGAACAACTGGTTGTTATGATGCGCACTGACCACCAGGGGGCAGACGCTCAACGCAAAAGCTGCCCCCTGGTAGTCAGTGCACTCCCACAGGGGGAGCACCACTCAGCCACAAGCCAGACTGACAGCTGGTTAGTGCAGCGGCGGTGGTGGGAGCCTCTTCTTCCACAGCAGCACTAAGAATGTCCAACTGGGGCCATCAGTCAGACATCCCCCAAGGCCTCCCAGACTGCTAAAGGGCGCAGGCCAGGCTGAGGGGGACCCCCACCCCAAGTATATGAATGTCATGCACCAGGCTCCTAGTAATAATAATAATAAAAATGAAAAGCACAAAGCTTACCTCTGTGACTTAGAGTCTAGAGGTAAGTGGTTTAACAGTGCCACAATTAACCTTGAGGTAGTTAAGAAAACTGGCTTGGGGGGAAAAACTGATGACCAAGAATCTGATTATGAAGAATTGCAGGTGATGATAGACTAGGAATACATGTCCTGCAACAATTGGAAATAAGAAACTGCTGGGAGCTGGCAGCACAGTTCTACAGTTGCTGCCTAGATCTCTCTCCAGACATCTAGTTTCATCATGTATCCAACCACTCATCTGAGACTGGCACCTCCAATTTAAATTGGCCAAAACTGAATTAATTATATTAATTCTCTACCTGAATTAGTACCATTATCCATGCTGTTAATTCACTAGACAAATATTTATCGTCACTGAAGTCACAAATGTGGGATTCATCTTCATCTCCTTCTTTTACCTCATTGACTCCAACTAGTCAGTGACCAAATACTAGTTGGTTTTTCCTCCTTTCTATCTGTTCGTTCTTATTACTGCCATCTTGGTTTAGACCCCTGTCATCTCATGCCTGGTTTATGGCAACAGTCTCTTAACTGGTTTCCTGGATTCCATTTTAGTCTTCCTTCATATAATTAATAGAATTGTCTTCTAAAATGCAAATCAGACCATCATATTACTCCTGTACTTATAATTCTTTAATTACTATTCTTATAGTCTATATAGAATTTAAGACCCTCACAATTTTATTCTTACTTTCTAGAGCTCCAAGCAATGAAAATGTATGGAATTATCTAAATATTTCTATCCAGTTTACATCAGTATCTTTGATTGGGTAACTCTCTCTTTTTGGAATACTTTTCTCTCCAAATCTCCCCTATTCATAGTTTTCACCCCTTCTAACTGCTGAACAACTACCCCTATTTCAAAACTGAACTAAAAAAAATGATCTTATCTATATAAACTTTTTTAATCTTCCCTCATCCAGTAAAATCAATGAGCCTCTCCTGTGTGTCTTCTTTGTACAGAACCCATATTAGTCCATTGCAAGTGAACTTGAATGCCTTACATCTTCTTCTAGACTGGATGGTCTTTGAAAGCAGAAACTATATCCTATTCACTATAGTATCTCCTAAAAAAAGATCCTCTTTAACAGTGGGTATTTCCTAAAGGTCATCATTTATGCATTGTATAGACACCTGAGATTTATCTGAATAAAGGTAACACTTGAAGGATACTAGATATGCAAAATTCCCAAAAGGGGTTGCTTCAGAGACCTAAATAACAGTTAAGGTCCAAGAATAGCTAAAGAAGTCATTGGGGAGAAAAAGACAGAGAAGGAATGAAAAGTAATTTCTAAACAGCCAAGGGGAAAAAAAGAGTTTTAAGAATGAATGAGAGAAAATCATTCAAAAAGAGTAAAAAAATTTTTTAAATATTTGTAATACCATTACTCTAACAGTGAAAAACTGAAGACAATCCAAATCTCCAAAATAGGGCACCTTCTGACATAGAATACAAGATGCCAATATAAAGTTAATTGTAAAATATAGGCAGATCAATACTCATGTAAAATATGCTCAGTGAAAAAGTAGAAGATAATGTTGTACAACCCAACGATTACGATCTTCTTTTTTTTTTAACCCTCACCCAAGGATATTTTTTCAAATGTTTTCTAGAAAGTGGAAAAAAGGGAGGAGGGGAGAGAAAGCGAAACATCAACGTTAGGTAGACACATCACGATTGGTTGCCTCCCCAATGCAGTCAAGGTACATGCCCTTGACCAGGAATTGAACCTGGGATCTTTCGGTGCATGGGCCAACACTCTAACCACTGAGCCAAATCAGCCAGGGCTGCTTGTGATCTTATTTAAAAACTAGAGGCCCAGGTGTGTCCCTCAGCCCAGCCTGCACCCTCTCCAATCTGGGACCCCTCAAAGGATGTCCGACTGCCTGTTTAGACCCTATCCCAGGATCAGGCCTAAATGGGCATGCGGACATCCCTCTCACAATCCAGAACTGCTAGGTTCCAACTGCTTGCCTGCCTGACTTCCTGATTGCCCCTAAACACTTCTGCCTGCCAGCTTGATCACCCCCTAACCACTCCCCTACTAGCCTGATTGATGCTTAACTGTTCCCCTGCCAGCCTGTTTGCCCCTAACTGCCCTCCCCTGCAGGCCTGGTCACCACTAATTGCCCTCCCCTGCAGGCCTGGTCACCCCTAACTGCCCTCCCCTGCAGGCCTGGTCCCCCCCAACTGGTCTCCCCTGCAGGTCTGGGTCCTCCCAACTACCCTCCCTTGCAGGCCTGGTCCCCCACTTAACTTCCCTCCCTTGCAGGCCTGGTCCCTCCCAACTGCCCTCCCCTGCTAGCCATCTTGTGGTGGCCATCTTGTGTCCACATGGGGGCAGCCATCTTGTGTGTTGGAGTGATGATCAATTTGCATATTACTCTTTTATTAGATAGGTTAGAGGCCTGGTGCAGGGGTGGGGGCCAGCTGATTTGCCCTGAAGGGTGTCCCGGATCAGGGTGGGGGTTCCCTTGGGGCGTGGGGCAGCCTGGGTGAGGGGCCTGTGGTGGTTTGCAGGTGATTCAAGCAGAGGCCCTGGTATCTGGGATTTATTTATCTTCTAAAATTGAAACTTTGTAGCCTTGAGCAGAGCCAAGCCTCCTGCTTGCTCTGTGGCCGCAGCCATTTTTGTTGTGATTTATTTGTCTTCTATAATTGAAACTGTAGCCTTGAGTGGAGGCCTAGGCTGGCCAGGGTGTGTGGAAAGCTTGGTTTCCTCCATTACCAGGGAAACCCAAGCCTCCTGCTCACTCTGTGGCCGCAGCCATCTTGGTTGGATTAATTTGCATACTTGCTCCTGATTGGCTGGTGGACGTGGTTTGTGGGTGTAGGGGAGTGATGGTTAATTTGCATATTACTCTTTTATTAGATAGGATATATGACCTTAAATTAAAAAGCTGAAAATGAATGAAAATACTGTAGTAAACAAAGGAATTAAATCAATATTTTCTAAAATATTTTTGTTTCATTAAAATGTTGACTTTTTAAAATGCTGGGTGTTAGTATTAAATTCAATTTTAAAAGATCAAACAGTTATTTATAATCATGAATTACCTGGGCTTGATAGTTACTACTAAAAAGTATATAGCGCTGGTTCCTTTTATAAAGGAAGTAAACAGTACATAACAAAAGTCATAAAGGCATGGCTTAATAAGTTCAAATCTTTGTTTTGTGGGTTTTTTAAACAAAGCATATCTTCACTGATCAGCATGTGTTATTTTATGCTTGTGCTGGCCCTCTCTTTAAAACACATATAAGCATATATTGAAGACCTAATTTTAGGAGTAGAAGTGTTCAGAATACCAAGTCCCTTTATTTCCAACCAGACACCTACCCAAGGCATTACTGCCTTAGCATATCATGAGATAAGATAAGATTTGGGAGTAGATAACAGGTGGCAATAGAAGGACTATACCTCAATGTAATAAATGTTATATATGACAAACCCACAGCCAAGATCATACTTAATGGGGAAAAACTAGAAGTGTTTCCCTTAAGATCAGGAACAAGAGAGGGATGTTCACTTTCACCACTCTTATTCAACATGGTATGGAAGTCCTAGCCATAGCAATCAAACAAGAAGAAGAAATAAAAGGCATCCAAATTGGAAAGGAAGAATTAGAGTTGTCATTATTTGCAAATGACATAATACTGTATATAGAGAACCCTAAAGATTCTACTAGAATAAATAAATTCATTAAAATAGCAGGATGCAAAATAAATATCCAGAAATCAATTGCATTTCTATATACCAATAATGAACTATCAGAAAGGAAAACTAAGAAAACAATCCCATTTACAATTGCATAAAAAAATATCTTGAACAAAATAAGCTAACAAAGTGGAGACAGACTCATGGATAAAGAGAACAGACTGATAGCTATCAGGGAGGAGTGAGGTACTGGCTGGGTAAGATGGTTAAAGGGATTAAGCAGAGAGAAAAAAAGAAAGATTCCTAGATACATACAACAGTATAGTGATTGTCAGAGGGAAGGGGGGTGGGGAGGTAGAAGAAGGTAAAGGGGGATAAATGGTGATGGAAGGAGACTCCAATTTGGATAGTGAACACAATGTAATATACAGATTATATATCATAGAATTGTATACTTTAAAGCTATATAATTTTATTAACCAATGTCACTACAATACATATAATTTTTTTAAAAAAGAAAGAGATGATAAAAATTAAATTGACAACAAAAACCATCCTTATCACCCTGTCTGATATATAACAGGCACTCATTCATTACTTTATTCATTCTACAAGTACATAGTTCATGCAGAGCTTGCAGAGTACTCTTCCATGTGCTGGAAAGTCTCCAGCCTCACAATGTTTATGTTGTGGAGATCAATCAATAAGTATGTAACACAAAAATAGTGACATCCCTCACTATCTAAATCAAATCAATTACTGACAGTGTATTAGCAGCAATTATTTTTAAGGGCAGGAGTAGCAAATTTTTGATAATGAATTATTTTCACAAATATTATCAGAATTACTAAAACATATATTTAACAATATATCAAGGATATTTACACAATATTAAAAAAATAGGTTGAGAAAACCAAGATGGCGGCATAAGGTATACACCTGTATGTGCTGCCTCTCACAACCACACCAAAACTACAACTAAAAGACAAAACGTCTATCACCCAGAACCATGGGAAAGCTGGCTGAGTAGAAGTTCAACAACTAGAAGGAAAGAGAAAAGATCATTGAGATGTGCACAAGTACAGAAAAGCTGAGGTATGGGAGGCAGGCGAATCGCGCAAATCGGGCTGGCGGCTGGCGGCTGGGCACGCTGTTTTTTTCAACCAGAAGGGAGAATCAAGCTCCTGATTACTCCGAGCTCCAGTTTCTGGCGAGACTCTGGGGACCCAAACTCCTACGAGGAGAAGCTGGACTGTCTGCCATCAAGTAGGAAAGTGAGGGTGGCTTTCTTGCAGAGGTGCACGCAGGAATCATTGTTTACTGCGCTGGGGCACAGGACACGGGGATGCGGAAACTCTGAGATGCTGAGACAGGTGACTGGCAGCCATCGCTGTTTGCCACGCCCTAGCCTACTGATTCCCTGAGACCCCGCCCTGCACAATTTACAAACCCATCCAAGCCCTGTGCAGTGGCTTTTGCATATAAATGGCATGCCCTTTCACAGCTTAACCTAACAAACTGCAGCTCTGGTCAGACAGCTCCAAAACCTCCAAGCAAAGAGGAGAAATCTGCAGATCACGCTGTAGCTCCTGCTGGGTGGCCTCAGACAGTAGCTGACCTGCACCCCACTGGAGATCCAGAAGCCAGTGTACCTAGTGGTCAGTGTGAGACGACACCAGATTTCAACTCCTTACATCCATAAGTGACACATTCAAGAGGCAGACTCAGTGAACACCAAAGACCCACTGAAACAAGTTCTGCCCCATAAGGGTGTCTCCAGCACAGCAGTTCTTCCATTATAGACACAGCTGATCCTCACAGCCAATTGGCCTGGAGGTCATTCCACCCAGTGTACCAACAGCAATCAAGGCTTAACTACAACAAGATTTTGCACTCAGCCCACAAAGGGGTGCACCAAGAGTGTCCACCTCAGGTGATAGGGGAGGCTGAGCCACTGGGCCCTATAGGTCACTTACCACAAAAAACCACTCCATCAACACAGGGAAGCTGCAAAATGCAGAGACAAAGAAACATGTCACGAATGAAAGAAATGGAGGAAAGCAAACTACTGGACATAGAGTTCAAAACCACATTTATAAGGTTACTCAAGAATCTTCTAAAAACCTCTGAGGAATTTAGTGAGACCTTTAAGGATCTTATTGAGAATGCCAAAAAAAAAAAAATGGAAAAGGACCAGTCAGAAATTAAGCATACACAATCTGAAATAAAGAATATACAGAAATTCAACAGTAGATCAAAAGACCCCAAGAATCAAACCAAAGATCTGAAATATGAGGAAACAAAAAACACCCAACCAGAAAAACAAAAAGAAAAAAGAATCCAAAAATATGAAGATAGTGTATGAGCTTCTGGGACAACTTCAAGCGTACCAACATCCAAATTATTGGGGTACCAGAAGAAGAGAGAGCAAGATACTGAAAACCTATTAGAAGAAATAATGACAGAAAGAACTTTTCCTACCTGGTGAAAGAAATAGACTTACAAGTTCAGGAAGTGCAGAGAACCCCAAACAAGAGGAATCCAAAGAGGACCACACCAAGACACATCATAATTAAAATGCCAAGGGCAAAAGACAAAGAGAGAATCTTGAAAGCAGCAGGAGAAAAACAGTTAGTTACCTACAAGGGAGTACCCATACGACTGTCAGCTGATTTCTCAACAGAAACTATGCAGGCCAGATGGGAGTGGCAAGAAATATTCAAAGTGATGAACAGCAAGAACCTACAACCAAGATTACTCTACCTAGCAAAGCTATCATTTAGAATTGAAGGTCAGATAAAGAGCTTCACAGATAAGAAAAAGCTAAAGGAGTTCATCACCACCAAACCAGGATTATATGAAATGCTGAAGGGTATTCTTTAAGAAGAGGAAGAAGAAGAAAAAGGTAACGATAAAAATTATGAACAACAAAATGACAACAAATGCATACATATCAACAAGTGAATCTAAAAATCAAGTAAATAAAAAATCTGATGAACAGAATAAATTGATGAATATAATAGAATCAGGGACATAGGAAGGGAGTGGACTGACAATTCTTGGGGGGAAGGGGGTGTGAGTAGTGCTGGAAGAGACTGGACAAAAATCTTACACCTATGGATGAAGACAGTGGCGGGGGGTAAGGGCATGGGGTGGAGTGGGGAATCAGGTGAAGGGGAGCTATGGGGGGGAAAAATAGGAACATCTGTAATAATCTGAACAATAAAGATTTATTTTAAAAAATAGGTTGAAATAGAAGGGCCAAATTAAAACACCATAGACAGGCAAGGTAAATTAATGAATCAAATCGAGCTTGAGAGCACATGCCTTTCCATAAGAGAGTAGTAGCTACTCAACTCCATGACCAGTTGCTCTAAAGAAATGCCAGCACAGTGTTACTACAGCTTCACATTAAATGAGAAGGAAGAAATACAGATTGAAATCTTCCAATTTTAAATGTCTATTGTATGAATGATGGGACTAGTGAGTAATTGGGGTCTATAGCCCCAGCTGGGCCTAATAACCACAGGTCACACATGAAGGTCATAGCTTGGAGACAGGTTTTATTTCACTTATGCTATGTTTTGTTTTGTTTTGTTTTTAATATTTTTTAATGATTTCAGAGAGCAAAGGAGAGGGAGAGATAGAAACATCGATGAGAAACATCATTGATTGGCTGCCTCCTGTACATCCCCTGCTGGGGATCAAGCCTGCAACCCAGGCATGTGCCCTGACCAGGAATTGAACCATAATCTCCTGCCTGGTTCATAGGTTGATGCTCAACCACTGAGTCACCATTGCCAGGCTCTTATGCAGTGTTTTTTGAAAATGTTGAGCTTCTGCTTCATTCCAGGCACTGAGCTAGGCAAAAGATTAGTAAGAGATTTCAGGATACATCCCTCTGGTCACACCCTTGAATAAAGTTCACAGAGAAAACTGGGGAGGCCCCATGAGAAAACCAAAAGGAGGCTAGGGCGTGCCATGGCATAGAAGTCAAGGGACCATAGAATTTCAGTGGTATAGGGATTGAACAATATTGTTAGAATTGAAAACAATTTTGTTAGAAAGTTATAGGTGACATTAAGGAGAGATATTTTTGGTAAGTGCTAGTGACACAGGTGCAAGAGCATAGAGACATAAATTGGAGGAGAGGAATTAAAAGCATCAAATATGGATCACTCTTTTGAGGAGTTTAAATAAAAAGGAGAGGAAACATTGTATAGTAGTATAGCATGACATGAGGGAAGAATTTATTTTAAGAATTTTTAAGGATGATAAAAACTTGAGTAGGCTCACAATCTAAGGGACAACCAATCAGAAGACCTTTTCTCTATAAAAGGGACTAGGGCATAACATATCTATTTGAAATAGTTAATTTCAAAATATCTTCTGAGATAAAGTCTTCCAGCTCTAGAGGATAATGACAGTTACCTGAATCCAATCTACGCCACATATGCTCTTTAAAAACAAAACAATAACATAAAATCAACAAGAAACATAAATAAAATCACACATTGCCCTTCAACATTCCTAAGAGAAAGAATATTCTGAATTTTAAATTGTCATAAATAGAGAAATGAACATGATAATCCAACAAAATTTCTAGGATTACTGAAAGCTTGTGGAATTAAAGTATGGGAAAAGGACTCTGTGAAAAAGAGGAGTGGAAAAACAGAGGACAGAGACTAGACACAAACAAAAATGCCCCCAGAAGAAGAAAATCCAACACTAAGTGCCAAAATCCTGAAAACAGGACTTGATAGTTCATAGCACCAGCTATGGAAAGGGCTAAAATGGAAGAAGGATGGAAAGTAACAACCTTCAAGAAGCACTGTTTCTGGGGAAGAATCATGTTAAATAGAGAAAGAATGGTACCTCTGGGAGGCATAGCATCCTACTTTTTAAAGTGAAATAAAAAAGAAAACTTTTAAAGTTCTACAAAAAGAAAAAAAGAAAGAAAGAAACACCAATCCCTCCACCTGCACCACACTACCAATATCATTTATAATAATAAAAGCATCATATGCTAATTAGACTGGACATCCATCTGGACAACCTTCTGGACAAAGCCAGGGCTACGAGGGAAGCCCGGGTTCCCGGTGCCTGCCGGCAGCCAGAGGGAAGCCTGGGTCCCAGACCTTTAGTTGATTAATAAAAATGAACATCATTATACTTCAGGAAATAGTGCTCTTTTTTAAAAAATATATTTCATCGACTCTCCACAAAGAGGAAGGGAGAGGGAGAGAGAGTTAGAAACATTGATGAGAGAGAAACATCAATCAGCTGCCTCCTGCACATCCCCCACTGGGGATGTGCCCACAAACAAGGTACCTGCCCTTGACCGGAATCGAACCTAGGGCCCTTGAGTCTGCAGGCCGACGCCCTATCCACTGAGCTAAATCAGCCAGGGCAGAAAATAGTGCTCTTAAATTAAAAACCCTATCAAAAAAGTGCCTAGAAGTAGAAAAAATTAGCTCCATATAAAGCTGATATACAAAATTGTATTTCAGTTAATGAAAATTCTCTTGCTCCAAAAAAAATCATTTGACACAAGAAAACTACCATTCTCTTCTAATTAAATTAAATGACATCAAATGAATATTTTGAAAACTAAGAGAAAATTAGATTTAGAAATTCAAAAACTAAGGATTTTCTTTTAAACTGGAAAAATAAGCATGGATATTGATTAAACAGAGAGATTGATGTAAAGGACAAACCATCCCAGTAAAGAAAAATATAAGTTTCCCAGGACAGAACAAATTCAAATGAACATTTAATAAAGAATGATTAGAAGGCAGAATATCAACCAAGAAAATTAAAATAAGATTTAAAAAAGAAAAAAACAGAAGAGATCAGAAAAAGATACTTAAAATGGAAAACAGGAAAAGAGGGTCTAACATACTTATAGTAATTGGAATCCCAATAGAAGAAACACAAAATAATACACCAGATCTAAAATTTAATCAAGAAAACTTTTCTGAAAATTAAAGTTATAACTGTATACATGAGAAAATTAAATAAAGCAATCCCAGTAAACTACTGTACTTCACAAACAAAGAAAAATTCTCAGTATCTGCAGACAAAAATATCAAACTAGTTATAAACTACTTTTGAACACTGACTAGTAAAAGAATTGCAAACAAGTCTGGAACTCATCTTAATAGGTTTATTTTGTGTTTGTAAAGGTGTATGAATTCTTAAACTATTTTATGTGCATTGAATGGATAAGCAAATAAGTAAATGTGTTGATGTTGCCAGAAGCCAGAGACACGCAGAAGAGACACGCAAATATGGAATGGAGAAAGGCAAGTAAAGGCAACTATTTTTCCTAATTTGTCATCTTCCTTTTAATAAACAGACACTTTTTATTTTTAAAAACTCTTTCTGACAGTATATGCACATTAAGAAAAATACCTACAGTGTTATATTCCCTCAACATATTCCTGAACTTTTCCTCACAAATATAAAATGTACAATCCCCACCCCAAACCCTAGAAGGCACCACTCATGCCAAAATGGAAGAGAAAAGGAAAGGAACAGAAAAGAGGGAGACTTTAATGAATTGTGAGGATTAGTGGGAGAGGAGTCATACTCCCTCTGTTGTGCCTTAAACCATACAATTGCAGTAGGGAAGGACATCAGAAGAGAGAAATATGATCCTCCTCCAGGGAGAAATTAAGTATTTTCTTAGGTTTAAAAACTTTTCAATGAAAAAAATGTCCTTTTTCCCAGAAGCACCTTTCCAGTTAAGGATCTTTAGTTTCTCAGTTAGCTTATGCTGCACAGATTCCTTCTCGTTTATAAGGGATGGGGTATTTAATCTGTGAACTGCAGGCTGAAAGAACAGGAGAGTTACACGCAGGATATGAGCTGACAGCTGGAGTCCTTAGGGCCCACTCATGCTTGGGCTATAAGGATCTTTGCTCCTTGGATTGGTGGAGCTGACTCAAAGTTCTAGCACTTTCTTGAAAAATCACTGCATAGTTAACTTTTAAATTACTGAGAATAATTGTAGAGATCAATAGAAAATACCAACCTCTAGTAACTTCCTACAGCATAATTTGAAGAAGTAGAATACATGAAGCAGTGATGCACAGAAAATCAGGTCTCATCTCTAATTAGAACAATTTCTAAGCTTTCTCTCTCAAGAAAATCAGTTCATCGGTTAAAGGATCAATTCGAAACATGGTTGGTTTAAAAATTTTCATTTGGGGTGAAAAAAATTACAGATGGATATATTCAAACCAACATTCTAAGTAAAACTGTGAGACTCATTAATTACTGACAGTTAATAAAATTATAATGGAAAATTGATTATTCACAGGTAGTGAAAAGCTATTTTCCACATGTCAGAAGGAAGACAGCCTAGGAAGCAGAAAAACATAAAACACCCACAAGAGCACCTCATTTAATCCTAAAAAGAGGAAAGACGTTTAATATTGTGTCCCCAGAAACATAACTTCCTCCCTTAAACTTTGATTTTATAACATTTACTTGCAACAACTCAGTAAATGCTTGCCTCATGATTAGCCATTAATCTGACTAGCAAAACAATTTTTTTCTTTTATAACTCAATCCTGTTTGACCTAGAGTAGAGATGCCACAAAACTCGTTTGTGTGTGTGTGTGTGTGTGTGTGTGTGTGTGTTTGTGTGTGTATGTGTGTGTGTGTGCTTTCAAGGAAATAGTTTAGACGCTATTTCCTATCTATGGAAATTCCTGCTTAACCTTCATCACAAATGCACCCATCTCATTTCATTTTTGTATGTGTGGTTCAACTGTTCACTGATGTGATGTCTGAATTACAGTGCCCTGAGCTAAAAGCTATTCTTCTAAATAGAAATAAGAAAATACAGGAGAAACCAAGATGGCGGCATAGGTAAGCAACTAAACTGCTGCCTCGCACAACAATTTCAAAACTACAACTAAAAGACAGAACGGACACCATCCAGAACCACAGGAAAGCTGGCTGAGTGGAAATTCTACAACTAGAAGGAAGAGAAAAGCTCACAGAAAATTGAAGGAACAGGAAAGGGTTGAGATACAGCAAAGGATCTTTGTGCACGCAGAGAGGAAGGGCGGCTGAGAGCCTGGCTGACTTTCTCTGGCGGGAGGGGGAAGGAAGCCCCCAACTGCACTGAACCCCAGTTCCAACTGCAATGAACCCCAGTTCCGGGCTAAACCCCGTGGACCCAGGCTCATACAGGGGGAGTCTGGACTGTCAGGTAGAGAGAAAGGCACTCGGAGACTCAGACACCGAGGGGAGCCCTGGCGGGCTGGGATCTGGAGGCACACAAGTGTGCACAAAGACTGTGGAGGTTGCCACAGGCTTTCCCTAGCAGAAGGGAGTCGGAAGCTCCTGACTGCACTGAACCCCAGTTCTGACTGCACTGATCCCCAGTTCCAGGCGAGCCCCTGGGGACCCACACTCTTGCAGGGGGAATCTGGACTCTCGGGCAGAGGCTTGGGAGCCAGGGAAGGCAGAGGTCTGGAGGCGCACACACGCAAGGGCAGGGCTGACAGGAAGCCAAGACTGTCTGCTCCGCCCTGAGACTCCACCCCCATCCAAGCTGAGCACAGAGGCTTTTGCAATTTGGCAAGTCTAATCCTATAAGGCTGTCTCCAGCACTGAACTTCTCCCAGCGTAGACACAGCTGATCCTCACAGCCAACTGGCCTGGAGGTCAATTCTGCCCAGTGATACCAACAACAATCAAGACTTAACTACAACAAGGCTGTACACACAGTCCACAAAGGGGTGCACCACGAGTGTCCACCTCAGGTTAACTGGGGAGGCCAACCCACTGGGCCATATAGGAAACCTAGCACACAAAGCTACCCTACCAACTCAGGGAAGCAGTGAAAATGTGGCGACAAAGAAACAGATCACAAACGATAGAAATGGAGGAAAACAAATGACTGGATATAGAATTCAAAACCATGGTTATAAGGCTTTTCAAGAATATCCTAGAAAAGGCCAATAAATATAACAAGATCCTCAAAGATATGAAAAAGGACCAACTAGAAATTAAACATACACTGACTGAAATAAAAAATATTATACAGAGACCCAACAACAGACTAGAGGAACGCAAGAATCAAGTCAAAGAATTGAAATACAAAGAAGCAAAAAACACTCAACCGAAAAAGCAAAAAGAAAAAAGAATCCAAAAAGTTGAAGATAGTGTAAGAAGCCTCTGGGACAACTTCAAGTGTACCAACATCAGAATTATGGGAGTGTCAGAAGAAGAGAGAGAGCAAGATACTGAAAACCTATTCGAAGAAATAATGACTGAAAACTTCCCCCGCCTGGTGAAAGAAATAGACTTACAAATCCAGGAAGCGCACAGAAACCCAAACAAGAGGAATCCAAAGAGGACCACACCAAGACACATCATAATTAAAATGCCAAGAGCAAAAGACAAAAAGAGAATATTAAAAGCTGCAAGAGAAAAACAGTTAATTACCTACAAGGGAGCACCCATACGATTGTCGGCTGATTTCTCAACAGAAACTATGCAGGCCAGAGGGAGTGGCAAGAAATATTCAAAGTGATGAATAGCAAGAACCGACAACCAAGATTACTCTACCCAGCAAAGCTATCATTCACAATTGAAGGGCAGATAAAGAGCTTTACAGATAAGAAAAAGCTAAAAGAGTTCATCACCTCCAAACCAGTATTATATGAAATGCTGAAAGGTATTCTTTAAGAAGAGGAAGAAGAAGAAAGTAAAGATAAAAATTATGAACAACAAATACATATCTATCAACAAGTGAACCTAAAAATCAAGTGAATTAAAAACCTTAGGAACAGAATAAACTGGTGAATATAATAGAATCGGGGCATAGAAAGGGAGTGGACTGATAATTCTCAGGGGGAAAAGAGTATGAGGGGGTGCAGGAAGAGACTGGACAAAAATCGTACCCCTATGGATGAGGACAGTTGCGGGGGTGGAAGTAAGGGCAGAAGGTGGGTGGGAACCGGGTGGAGGGGAGCTATGGGGGGGAAAAGGAGAAACAATTGTAATAATCTGAATAAAGATTTATTTTTTAAAAAAGAAAGAACTAAGAAAATACACTCTCCTTGAGCAGATCAATTAGACCATGATTTTCCTCACTCGAAGGGATACACCTTTATAGAAATAGGCAGCTAGGGTGCTAGCCAGCCCTTCATCTTTCTTTAAAGGAAAGTCACACCTTCTGTCCTGAGTGATTGGTTTGACCAATCATTATTCTATCATCATCCTTCCCAGATACAGACTCAAAATGTGGTAAAATTTAGATCAATTTCCTTTTTACTTCATTTTTCCTAAATGCCCAGGTCCCATACTCTATATAATCTATTCATATTATTTTAAATATTTACCTCTACATTTGCAAAATTAAAATTTAGATCCACTGTTCAATTGTCTGTTTTTTCTATTTCTGAGTAGAAATAGCTTCTGTAGTTTCTCATTTGTGTGAGACAAATTAGGTATTAACTGTGTTATATTTTGCTAAATTTTAATACTTATTGTAATAAAATATGTAAAAACAAACACAGAGAAAAAATAAATAAATAGGAGTTAAAAATATATTTTAGAACCAACTAAATATCATCAATAGTATACAGTTGTATTCTAAAGCCATATGAAGGTTTTCCTGCTAAACATTAGGCAAACTGGAATACTCTGTCCTTTTTATTACATAATTAAGTGTATTTACTGTAGGAGAATTAGGAAAACATGGATATAGATATAGAAAATTAAAATCTCCCATAGTTCCAGTGCCTGCAATGACATTTAGTCCTTTCCTATTTTAACTATGTCCTTTTCAATTTTTCCCATTTTTATATATATTGGGTTTTTTTATGTATTTTATTGATTTTTTACAGAGAGGAAGGGAGAAGGATAGAGAGTTAGAAACATCGATGAGAGAGAAACATCGATCAGCTGCTTCCTGCATACCCCCTACTGGGGATGTGCCCGCAACCAAGGTACATGCCTTTGACCAGAATCTAACTTGGGATCCTTCAGTCTGCAGGCCGATGCTCTATCCACTGACCCAAACCAGTTAGGGCCATATTGTTTTTTCTTACAGTAGTTAGCTTCATACTGTGTAGCCTGTTTTATAATGTACTTTCTATGTCAATAAATATAAATCTAAAACATCATTCTTTATGGCTGCATTTTATGAATTTTATGGATATCCTATTTGGATTATCCAAACCTTAGAAGATTTTTAGATACTATATCTGAATCTATTGTTTGCACATAAGTTTGACTTAAAGATTGCTTTATTATAGTTAATGCATACTGCCCAGGTTCCACTTAAAGCCTACCATTGTATAAAAACATCAGCAACAATGTTTAGCTCTTAGAGGAAACCATGCATAATAATGTGAAATCCCATTAAATACATTTTCTTATTGAACTACAGAATTTCGCTCCTCAGGCTCGTCTTCTATCAATTAGAGTGATAAGCAGGCACTCAAAAGCTAGCTTTTCAATTATATTTTCTACCTTTCAACTGAAATGTTCCTGTCATTGCATATTGTGTAGTAATTTTGAAAAGGCTTCATCTTAGCAACCAAGTAATAACTTTAAAACCAAGAATCTGAACCAATTAATTCCTAACATTAATTATTTCTTTTAAAACAAAGGCACTTTAAAGTAAGTGACTGCAAATATACTTTTTATTCCACTAACAGTCCTTATCTCTTTTTCCCCCAGCTCACAATTCTGTTGACAACTCATGCTCAGACTCAAATCGTCATTCAAATCATAATTAAAGCATAACTCTGAACTCTGTTTGTACATGCTAATTCCATAGCCACCAGATATGAAAGCCACACAGAAACTCCTATAGAGAATTATTAGCTGGCAAAGAGCAGAATTAAGATGCATAAAAGTATCTTCTATAGCAAGTAAATATTTTGGTTTTAATTACATTATTACCTAGTTTTATGCTACTAATTACTACAATTTATTCTATAATTGACTATCAGAAAAAATATTACCAGAGCAATTCTGCAGTCTTAAACTGGAGATAATATATACTTGCAATTTTGCCTAACTCCTCAGTTTCCTTAAAAATATAATGCAATTTTTTGTAGTAGGTTTGATAAATCTTGTTCCTGTTCTTTCATTAATATATAAAGTTTTCATATAGTACTATAATTATTTGCTGATTTATTTCTCAGAAACTTTTAAAATTGCATTTTCAAGCCAAAGAAAATGTATTAATTCATCTTTACTGCCCAGCACCCAGTCCAGAACTTGAAAATTAGTAGGTACTCAATTAATTTTATCAAATAAACTAATGGATTAATCCTTTAAAGTAGTCCTTTAATTTAACATCATAAGAACATTATTGTTAAATACTAGCAAGTATCTATTTCAGTCTTTACTGATTAAAAACCTGAAGCCTTTAGAGCAAAAGACTGAACATTAGAAACAATAACAGTTTGCCTTAGATGGAAAACAAATGAACTCATTCTGAGACTCAGCAGTCATTCATAAGCCACTTGAGCTGCCTGCCTTCTTGCAGTTTATGACCTCAGTGAAGCTTTTCTAGTGAAATAAAGCCTTGTGTTCACTCTAGGACCATCTATTGTTCTCTTTGTAATTTGTAACAAATTTTAAAGGTTATAAATGTTTGTGGTGAAGCATAGTTGCTGAGCTGCATCTATTCACACATAGGTGCCTTTTTTTTTTTAATTAACTATAAAACCAGGGACTGGCATTTACTTACTTCATAATAACATAATCTTACGTACCTTTGAACTCAGGATGTTCTCCAAATGCCATGATTTATGTCCTCCTTAGTCACATAGTAGTCAACCTCATCAGATTCAACTAGGCCAACCTCATTCTCCTAGGAGCAGTAGCTAGCAATGAAAAGTTACTTCTTAATGAAACTGTAACTGGACAAACAATGGGTTACAGTTTTTCTTACAATATTAGCTGGTACCCCAAATTCTATTGCTGCCCCCTTTCGAAACTATATATACTTGAATTCTTTTCAAATTAAAAAAAAAAAAAACCCTGATAAATTGTAGCGAATTAAAGTGAAATGTGGGAAAATAAGCATAAGTATACAAATTTTATCTGTCTACCACTATTAAGCCTATTTCCTTTTTGTTGCTTCTTTAATTTCTCTTGAACTAATGTGCCCTCTTATGGTTAAAATAAAAATATAATCAGAACCATAAAAGAAGTGCAAACATATTAACTGCAAGGAATATTTTTATTTAAAAGGTATTTATTTGACTCAAAACTATGCCTTCAAGATTAAAATGGAAATGTCTTTAAAATAACAAAAATATGCATTTTATCTGTTCTGTATGGTAGACAATGCAAACAAGGTGCAGCAAACAGACCTTTGTCAAATAGATTTGTGTTAGTTCCTATTTTAAAAAGTGTTTAAATGTTTTTGTTATTTTGTTATTAATTACGTCTATAATTAAGTATTGCATATATTGAAGTTGAAATATAGACTGAGATTATTCCTATTTGGATATTATAATTCAAGCATTTAATTTAAGAAAGCTATTACTGAAAAATAGATTATTATTTCATTTTTTCTTCATTTTTATTTCTTTAACCTGAAATGAAAGTCTACCCCAACCTCTAAAAAATATAAACATATGTATACAAAAAAATTAAATAACTATGCTATTTATTTGTTCACAATTTACTCTCAGTGATCTCTTATTTTTGGTTCAATTAAAACATCAGAAAGTAATAAAGATTCAGATATTACCCAGTCAATGTGACCAATACCAATAGTCCACTGAGCTAAGATAAGGATTTAGGGAGAAATTGTGTGGATGATTAAGCTTGGTTTACTAAGTCCAGGAAACTTAGTGTAGTTCTACAATACAATATTGCTAATAAGAATTAAATCGAGAAATAAAAACATATATACAGAAAATATAGTTAATTCTGTCTACCTAGAAGACTAGAATGGAAATCAAAGCCATAAACAGAAAATATGCTTAAAGATTTTCTGCCTTATTCAACCATTATTGTTAGTATTTTATATAATTTGCTTCTTATCAAAGAACTAGAGGCCCAGTGCATGAAATTCATGTGGGGGGGGTGGTGTCCCTCAGCCCAGCCTGCACCTTCTCCAATCTGATATCCCTCTCACAATCTAGAACTGCTGGCTCCAAACTGCTCACCTGCCTGCCTTCCTGATTGCCCCTAACCACTTCTGCCTACCAGCCTGATCACCCCCTAACCATTCCTCTGCCAGCCTGTTTGCCTCTAACTGCCCTCCCCTGCAGGCCTGGTCACTCCTAACTGCCCTCCCCTGCAGGCTTGATTGCCCCCAACTGCCCTCCCTTGCAGGCCTGGTCCTTCCCAACTGCCCTCCCCTGCTGGCCATCTTGTGGCAGCCATCTTGTATCCACATGGGGGCAGTCATCTTTGACCACATGGGGGCAGTCATCTTTGACCACATGGGGGCAGCCATCTTATGTGTTCGAGTGATGGTCAATTTGCATATTATTCTTTTATTAGATAGGATTAGATAAGATAGTGGCCTGGTGCAGGGGTGGGGGCAAGCTGATTTGCCCTGAAGGGTGTGCCAGATCAAGGTGGGGGTTCCCTTGGGGCTTGGGGTGGCCTGGGCGAGGGGCCTGTGGTGGTTTGCAGGCCAGCCACACCCTCTGGCAACCCAAGCAGAGGCCCTGGTATCTGGGATTTATTTATCTTCCATAATTGAAATTTTGTAACCTTGAATGGAGGGTTGGGCCCGCCAGGGCAGGTGGGAAGCATTGCTTCCTCCATTGCCAGGGGCTACCCAAGCCTCCTGCTCTCTCTGTGGCCACAGCCATCTCGGTTGGGTTAACTTGCATACTCACTCCTGATTGGCTGGTGGGCGTGGCTTGTGGGTGTAACTGAGGTACAGTCAATTTGCATATTACTCTTTTATTAGATAGGATGATAGCATGTTCATAATATGGAACGTTCAAGTCCTTTCAATTGTTGAGATGTTCTTTAAAAAGGGATACAGCTTTTCCATGCTTCAGAAAATAAAGACATTCTTTTTCCTATTATATACATGGGGCAACCATCATTGAGGTGAACTGATCTACCAAATACTGCACAGAAACTGTGATGGATGCAAGATTAGAATTTAGAATTCCTTATGCAGTTTGCTGATTTGGTCTGATGCTTTGTGTGCATCCCAGGAGTGTGTTATTTTGTTAGAGAGAAAAAAAAATTCATTTTCCTGAATTAGATTTCTGACTTTATCTTTCAGCACTAGATTTATAGAATACTAGGGGCCCAGTGCACTTTGAAAGGAACTGTGGGCCACAAGGCTGTGGTGGGCACAGGGACAAGTCTCAGATCATCCTACGTGCCCTCACCTGGCCCCTCCCACCATAGCCCCTGGTCCCCTTCTGCCATCAGTGCTGCTTCCTCCACCACTGCTCCCACATGCTGACCTAGCAGTCCCTGCTCATCCCACTAATGGCACGGAGTGATTGGGGCCTGTGCCAGAAGCAGGTGCAAGCAGTAGCTGCTGTCCTGATCACCCCTAAGGAGCAGGGGGTGGTAGAGAAACCCTGAGGGGCAATTGGGGCCAGCAGCTGCTACTTGCACCCACTGACGGCACTGAACGATGAGGGCTGGCGCCGGGCACTGGCAGTGGGTGCAAGTGGGGCCGGCGCCGACAGCAGGTACGAGTGCCTGCCGGTACCATGGTGCATGGGAGCAAAGAATTTTCAGTAACCATCAGAGGCTCGCCCCAATGACAGCGACTGGCACCCTGCCTTGGTCTGGCGCCCCCCCACCGCTCACCTGTCCCACCATCCCACTGCAGCCAACGCCAGCCATATTCCATGCTCTGCCACCTGCTGCTGACACCCGCCATGTTCCACATGCGCCCCCTGGTGGTCAGCACACATCATAGCGACTGGTTGTTCAGTTGTTTGGTTGTTCCACTGTTTGGTCTATTTGCATATTGGGGTTTTATATATATATATAGATATTCTATATTCTATATATATAATGTTAATTTTTTTATTTTAAGTGAACACAAAGTATTTAAAGAGTTGCAAGCTGGGAGTAGGAAACCTGGATTCCAGTTCTGTTTGTACTCCCAAGCAAAGTTGAGCAAGCCATGAAATACTCTGATTCTTGATTGCTCACTCTATAAAGGAGGAGAGTGAATTATATAACCTCAGATCTCCTTTCTAATTTAAAACTAAACATGCTCAAAGTCACTAATCTTCTGAGAGATGCAAATCAAAACAACAATGAGGTACCATCTCACACCTGTCAGAATGGCTATTATGAACAAATCAACAAAAGACAAGTGCTGGCGAGGATGCGGAGAAAAAGGAACCCTCGTGCACTGCTGGTGGGAATGTAGACTGGTGCAGCCACTGTGGAGAACAGTATGGAGTTTCCTCAGAAAACTAAAAATGGAACTCCCATTTGACCCAGTGATCCCACTTCTAGGAATAGATCCCAAGAAAACAGAAACACCATTCAGAAAGGATATATGCACCCTTATGTTCATAGCAGCACAATTTACCATAGCTAAGATTTGGAAACAGCCTAAGTGCCCATCAGCAGATGAGTGGATTAAAAACTGTGGTATATCTACACAATGGAATACTACAATGCTGTAAATAGGAACTCCTACCATTTGCAACAGCATGGATAGACTTGGAGAGCATTATGCTAAGTGAAATAAGTCAGTCAGAGAAAGATAAATATCACATGATCTCACTCATTTGTGGAATATAATGAACAACATAAACTGATGCACAAAAACATATCCAGAGACAGAGAAGCATCGATCAGACTATCACACCTCAGAGGGAAGGCAGGCGGGAAGGGGGGAGAAGGGGTGAAGAGATCAACCAAAGGACTTGTATGTGTTGCATATAAGCATAACCAATGGACACAAACACTAGGGGGGTGAGGGCTCGAGCTGGGGCTGGGGGGCAATGGGGGGATAAGGACATATATGTAATACCTTAATCAATAAAGAAAAAATAAAAATAAATAAAAACTAAAGGGCTTTTTAATAGTATATATGGCCCTAGCCGGTTTTGCTCAGCGTCGGCCTGCAGACTGAAGGGTCCTGGGTTCTATTCTGGTCAAGGGCACATGCCTGGGTTGCGGGCTCAGTCCCCAGTAGGGGGCCTGCAGGAGGCAGCCAATCAATGATTTTCTCTCATTATTGATGTTTTTATCTCTCTCTCCCTCACCCTTCCTCTCTGAAATCAATAAAAATATTTTTTTAAAATAGTACATATGAAAAAATGTATTTTATGAATGTAATTCAAAACTACAAATTGTTAGCTTTTTAAGATAATACTTTGCTTAGATTTTAACACTGTATTTTACTATTTTGCAAAAATACTCAAAAATATTCAAACAAATTAGGGTAGGATAAAATATCTGGTGAATGCACTTTTAAACTATAATCACTGAGAATTACTGTAGTTTCCATTATCATTTTCCTACTATTTATGTTATTTTTTATTAAATTATTTATCTTTTATTTTGTTTTGCTTTTTGTTATATGTTTCTACTTCTATATTTTGTTTTTTTGTTTTTTTTAATAAATCTTTATTGTTCAGATTATTACAGGTGTTCCTCTATTTTTTCCCCCATAGCTCCCCTCCACCTGATTCCCCACCCCACCCCATGCCCTTACCCCCGCCACTGTCTTCATCCATAGGAGTAAGATTTTTGTCCAATCTCTTCCCGCACCCCTCACACCTGCTTCCCCTGAGAATCGTCAGTTCACTCCCTTTCTATGTCCCTGATTCTATTATATTCACCAGTCCATTCTGTTCTTCAGATTTTTTATTCACTTGATTTTTAGATTCACTTGTTGGTAGGTATGTATTTGATGTCATTTTGTTGTTCATAATTTTTATCTTTACCTTTTTCTTCTTCTTCCTCTTCTTAAAGAATACCCTTCAGCATTTCATGTAATCCTGGTTTGGTGGTGATGAACTCCTTTAGCTTTTTCTTGTCTGTGAAGCTCTTTATCTGACCTTCAACTCTGAATGATAGCTTTGCTGGGTAGAGTAATCTTGGCTGTAGGTTCTTGCTGTTCATCACTGTGAATATTTCTTGCCACTCCCTTCTGGCCTGCATAGTTTCTGTTGAGAAATCAGCTGACAGTCGTATGGGTACTCCCTTGTAGGTAATTAACTGTTTTTCTCTTGCTGCTTTTAATATTCTCTCTTTGTCTTTTGCCCTTGGCATTTTAATTATGATGTGTCTTGGTGTGGTCCTCTTTGGATTCCTCTTGTATGGGGTTCTGTGCGCTTCCTGGACTTGTACATCTATTTCTTTCACCAGGCAGGGAAAGTTTTCTGTCATTATTTCTTCTAATAGGTTTTCAATATTTTGCTCTCTCCCTTCTTCTGGCACCCCAAAAATTCGGATGTTGGTTCGCTTAAAGTTGTCCCAGAGGCTCCTTACACTATCTTCATATTTTTGGATTCTTTTTTCTTTTTGTTTTTCTGGTTGGATGTTTTTTGTTTCCACATATTTCAGATCTTTGGTTTGATTCTTGGGGTACGTTGATCTACAGTTGAGTTTCTGTATATTCTTTATTTCAGACAGTGTATGCTTCATTTCTGACTGATCCTTTTCCATTTTTTTGGCATTCTCATTAAGCTCCTTGAAGGTCTCATCAAGTTTCTCAGCGGTTTTAAGAAGATTCTTGAGTAACCTTATAAATGTGGTTCTGAACTCTATGTCATCCAGTAGTTTGCTTTCCTCCGTTTCTTTCATTCGTGACATGTTTCTTTGTCTCCTCATTTTGGCTGCTTCCCTGTGTTGATGGAGTAGCTTTGTGTGGTAGGTGACCTATAGGGGGCAGTAGCTCAGCCTCCCCAATCACCTGATGTGGACACTCTTGGTACACCCCTTTGTGGGCTGAGTGCAAAGACTTGGTGCAGTTAAAGCCTTAATTGCTGTTGGTATACTGGGAGGAATTGACCTCCAGGCCAATAGGCTGTGAGGACTCACTGTGTCTATAATGGAAGAACTGCTGCGCTGAAGACACACTTATGGGGCAGGACTTGTTTCAGTGGGGCTTTGGTGCTCACTGAGTCTGCCTTTGAATGTGTCACTTACGGATGTGAGGAGTTGAAATCTGGTGTCTCACTCTGACCACTAGGTACACTGGCTTCTGGATCTCCAATGGGGTGCAGGTCAGCTACTGTCTGAGGCCATCCAGCAGGAGCTACAGTGAGAGCTACAGTTTTCTCCTCTTTGCTTGGGGTTTGGAGGTTTTGGAGCTGTCTGACTCAGGCTGCAAGTTTGCTAGGTTAAGCTGCGATAGGGCGGGGCTTTCTTCTGCTAACGCTGCTGCTTGGAGCTTGGGTGGGTTTGTAGGTTGTGCAGGGCGGGGTCTCAGGGTGTCACTAGGCTAGGGCGTGGCAAACAGCAATGGCTGCTAGTTAGCCGGCTCTGTGTCCCCAAGGGTGTCCCAGAGTCCCGTGCCCCAGTGCCGTAAACAATTATTCCTGCGCGCAGCTCTGCAAGTAAGCCCCCCTCACTGGCAGACAGTCCAGCTTCTCCCCGTAGGAGTTTGGGTCCCCCGCGTCTCCCCAGAAACTGGATTTCAGAGTAATTGGGGGCTTGTCTCCCTTTGGGTTGAAAAAAGCAACGCCCGCTGCCAGCCCAGATCATGCGCCTCCGTACCTCAGCTTTTCAGCGCTCGTGCACGTCTCGATGCTCTTTTCTCTTTCCTTCTAGTTGTAGAACTTCCACTCAGCCAGCTTTCCCGTGGTTCTGGGTGATAGGCGTTTTGTCTTTTAGTTGAATTTTTGAAATTGTTGCAAACGGCAGCAGTTTAGGTGTTTACCTACGCCGCCATCTTGGATTCTCCCCATCTACTTCTATATTTTGAAGATGGAAATTATTTTCTCCCCATAGTACCAATATTCAATGAAAGATCCTCAATAAGATTGACCAACACAATTAAGATTGAGATTGCCAGTTTAAGAAATACAAGCAATTAAGACCCAGGTGAATGAGCATGTTCTCATACTAAAGAAAAACTTAGACATAATATATCAAAGGGTTTAAAAGTATATGTAATAGATGTATGTTTAACCCAAGTCAATCTAATGATAAATTATTATAATTAAAGATATCTTGGTTGATAAGGATGAAAATAACTGCCTGAAAGACCAATAGAACATATATTAGAATTGGCAGTATATTGCTCCCAGTTTTTGAATGTCATAATTCCCCACTACACAGAGAGCTAAAAATCAAGAAATGATCAGTCTAGTGGTTCCTCAGTGATTTCTCAGCATAGCCTCAGCATGGTAGAACCTCTGTTAAGGTCTCCAACAGGTTAGTGGTAGCCAGGACTGCAGCCTGTGCCAAGAAGCCACAGTGCATTGACTAGAAAAACCTCCCTCTGTCCCTGTTTCTACCAGCTCTTTTTCATCCTAGTATTCCCTGGAAGGAAGAGCAAGGCTTTCTCTTCTACTATAAAAAACTGCAGCCAAGGTAGAGTTCATGGGTGATCAAATAAATGGACAGGAACCTCCATTTTCTATCTTTACTCCCCACCTCAGTCAGATGCTCCTTTCGTCTCAGACTGTTCATCCTGGGCTCACCACCTGGATATCACTCCTTGAAGCCATATGTAAGACCCACGCCTTAGCAAGCACAATGAAGGGCACCCATAAGTGCAGCTTCATTCTGTAATTTCTGACATATAATACCAGATATTTTACATTGATCTCTAAGTATCTACTTCAAAACCTCCTACCCTGGACTTCCAATTTTTATGATTCCTAGGATTGCAAACCTCTGAGATCTACTCAACCCTTCAAATATCACTGCTATTCTAGGCCTGCCTCCACAACCATCAGTGCTAGCAGCATGAGAAGCAGAATAAGGTAATGGCTAAGACTCTGGAACCAAAATACTTGGCTTTGAATCCCATCTTTTTTACAGTGTACTTACTAGCTTTGTGACTTTGGATAAGAAATTCAACCTCTCTAGAAATCAGTTATATATAAAATTGGGATGAGTAACAATCTTACATAGTTATCATGAAAATTAATCACATTTTTACAAATAAAATACTCAGAATAATGCCTGTTATCAAAAATGTTATCTATTCTTAGAATGGAGAATTTAACTTTTCCCTCTGTCATAATGGCAGCACACCTAAAAAGGCAATTAAATTAATTTTAATGACTCAACCATCTGGTAATCTTAGTTTCTGTTTTTTTTAATTAAGGTGCTCATAAATCCAAGCTTTCCAGTTTAAATTTTTTGTCCTGGGATAATTATTAGAGCAACCTATTTTGTTCTTAGTGTCCAGATTTGGACAATAAAGTATGTAATCACCCTAATTATGATATGGAATTCTCAGTTGTTCTCCCATACAATTAGGAGAATGAATTAGATGGACTCTGAAATCATGTAAAACATAAGGGTTTGTGTTAAAATAGATAGTATTTCATTAAGATACAAATGTGTTTTGAATTTTGTTAAAATACAAATGGAAAGAAGAAATATTTGAATGTTCTATAAATATAGTCTAAAATATTATAAAGTGCTGTTAGGTATTGTTAAGATGACATAACCTGATGGCTTTTTAAATTTTAAATAAGAAGAGTTTGAAGTTACATGTGGAGATCTTTAAGTTCACTTGTTCAAAATGCGTGAGAGTCACTCTCCTTCAGTTTTTCCTCTCCCACTTGCTTTCACTCCCTTTTCTCTCCCCTAGATGTGAGGGTGAGTGAAGGGTGGTCAAGAAGAAAGAGAGCTTCTTCCTCTCCTTAAACTCAACCTTCAAATCAGGGTTTCCACCCAAAAAACTGGCCAGTTTCCCATTCCAGCTTAGAGAGCAATCATTCCAATAAAAATATTATCTGCACTTCTTAAATGTAGGAAAGAAAAAATAGATTTTTGCAAGAGTCTTTTGTCACTGCGTGATATCTACAGAATGACAATATCAAACCTGAGAAGTGCTAACATCTTCATTTAGATCATTACTAACATTTTAAAGTACTTAAAGCAGAAATAGCTTCTAGAGAATGACAGAAATTTTTAGAGATTAGATTTAAATACACCACATGAGAACTATTTTTATTCCTTATCTCTTTTCCCATCACACAGAATTGTTTCTCCAATTTGAATATTATACTATTTATGTCCACCTTCAAATTAATTACATTGCTTCATTATAAGTCATGGATTGATAAATCTTATAAAATTTAAACCAAATAGGTATTACTTATAAAGCATATATTGCAATCAATGCTATTTGCTTTAAAAGTTGATTAATTATGTAAATATAGTTCACAATTATGAAAAAAGAGACTTTTCTTTATATCTCAGTAGACATGCAAATTTTAATCTTAAATAAGAATCATACTATAATTGCTTGATTGTTGCAATGAGATGAAAGGAAAAAAAACAGCAAGGTTCCTACAGAGAACAAGACATTGTGAAAGTAATCATAGAGGGAAATAATTGTTACATTTATGATTCTTTCGATTATGGATTATGGAGACGACTTCTTAGCAACCTCTTCAGTTTCAAGACAGCATGGTGTTTTATATAATAAGGCTCTGAATAAAGCAACTATTATCAATAGTGTTTGCAACTTAATTGGCTACCTTTGAAGTTAAAAGGGTCTTTTTGCTTTCTAACTTTGATTCACAGCTGTATTTTAAAACATTGCCATTCTGTCCAGCTGTTTAACCTCCATTTATGTTCTTAGAGTCTCTGGAGGATAGTGCATATATGTTTTATTAGAGCTGAGCAACATTTTCACAAGGGAGGAATAAAAGCACAAATTCTATTAAACATCTGTTAGTTTATGTGTTTATCCAACATGTCTACACTGCACCCCTATCCTATTCATGCACTGGAGGGAGGGGTTCCTCAGCCCAGCCTGCCCCTCTCACAGTCCGGGAGCCCTCAGGGGCGGGAGGCAACCTGGCGATCAGGGGAAGGCAACACCGCCATCACACCTCTGCTGCTGCCACTGCTGGCAGCACAAGCCTCAGCCAACCCTGGTTACCTGGGCTTCAGGCAGCCCTGGGCAGCTGGGCCTGCCATCCGAGGCTTGCTTGCACCTCGGGCTGGCCCTGGGAGGCTGGGCAGCCGACATCCGAGGCTTGCCTGTTCCTTGAGCCAGCCCTGGGGTGGGGGCTGGGGAACTCCAGAGGCAGGCCCAGCCATGCCGCGCCTGCTGCCCCAGCAGGGCTGAAGGGACTGGGCACCACCATCTTCTGGCTGTGGGCACCGCCATCTTTTGTGAGGGAGTGATGGTCAATTAGCATATTCCCTCTTTATTAGATAGGACTTAACATTAAAAAGAACTTCACCTTAAACCATAAGTAGAATTTCGTAAGTTCTTAACCAAGGCTAGCCTCTAATGCCTAGCCCATTTACCAGAAATAGTACTAAGAAAGGCGCATTCCCTGTTTAAAGGTTTGTCTGGAAGAAGCTTTGGTGAAGGCTGATGTTCTCAAAGGTATCTACCCCAACAAAAACACCAGTTAATGAAGATGGCTGCTTGAGAAATGAATTTCATTGCCCTGGTTTAACCAACCAAAAAGAGAGGAAGATTTGGTGTAACCAAAAAAGGGGGAGACTTACTAATATTAATACTGTAAAGAGGGAAGGAAAGAAGGTAAAAATGTACACCACCTTATTAAAGGGGAGATCAAGAATTACATGACCTAAAAATCTTGGAAGGTTAAATTTGGGGGAAGGAAATATTCATCTCGGGTTAATCTCAATGATCCTTTTCACTTGATTTTCCTGCAGTAAAGTCTCCACTATAATATGACAACATCCTCTTTAATTAATGCCATAGAAAATAAGTGTTTATTTGATGCCTGTTAAGTGTCATTTGATCAGTAATACCAACATAGAAAGTGTAAGAGAGTGTATTATTAGATACAACAATATTTAAAGAGCAATACACTGATCACAAAGTGACCTTTCCCACTGTGGTATCACTTCAAGTGACTTGATTGGTTTCACTTAGAATCTATGTTTTTCCTGGATCATCTATGCTTATATAAAACTATTTGGAAGGAAGTAAATGCAGTTGCAGGCAGTAAGGTCCCAGTCTTAGATCTCACTTCATCAGCCTCTGTAGGGAAGGAGTCCTGTCCCTCAGTCAGTTCCTCCTGTTGCTGGCTCTACAACCTGCTGGCCCTGAAGAAAGGTATATTATAATTTCAGAGACATTGAAAGGCTCCCAAAAAAATCTCTCCATGAAATCCAGTACTGATAAATTCCCCCTTTTATGACTTGTCCTGCAGCTCAAACAATTGACTCCAGAAAGCTTATGTTAAAATACAAATATGTCACTGGAAAATACAATACTTTATCACCTTTTATGATAGCAACACCAACTTTGTAAGTTCCTAAGCTCTTTGTTAGAAAAGGCATTAAATAATGAAGTTAGTTTTCATTCAAATATATATTGTCAGTATTCCACAGCTAGACTAAATGCTGAGAATCTCAAAATAAATAAAACAGTGTCTTACCCTCAGGAAGTTTACTGTCTGGTGGGGAAGTTGGACATATATTCAATCATTTTGTTGCATGTACTAGATAAGTCTTAGTAAGAAATAATTTGAAAACAACAAACAGAAACACTTGGAAAACCTGGAAAAAATTAATTAATTACTGAAAGCATACAGTCTTCCAAATAGGAAGAATTAGAAAACCTGAATAAACTTATTACAACTAATGAAATTGAAGTAGTAATTAAAAATATCCCAGCAAACAAAATTCCTGGACCAGGTATCTTCACAGGCAAATTTTACCAAACACTCAAAGAAGAAATAACACCCATCTTTCTCAAAGTATTCCCAAAAATTCAAGAGGAGGGAAGACTCCCAAGCTCATTTTATGAGGCCATTATTCTAATTCCATATCCTAATTCTGAAGATAAAGATGCTACAAAGAAAAAAAATTATAGGCCAATATCCCTAATGAACATGGATGCTAAAATTCTCAGCAAGGTATTAGCAAACTGGATCCGGCAATACATTAAAGAGATCATGCACCACAATCAAGTGGAATTTATTCTGGGGATGCAAGGTTGGCACAATAGTCACAAATTAATAAATGTTAACATAGACAAAATGAAGGATAAAAACCACATGATCATATTAATAGATGCAGAAAAAGCATTTGATAAAATCCAGCACCTATCTTATATAATAAAAGCCTAATATGCAAATTGACCAAACAGTGGAACAACTAGCAGAACGACTGGTCACTATAAAGCACACTGACCACCAGGGGGCAGATGCTTAATGCAGGAGCTATCCCCAGCCCACAGGCCTCAGGTCAACCAAGGCAGGTGCCAGTGGGGCCCCCTCTAATCTCCTCACCATTATTCCGCAGAGGGAGGCGACTGGCAGTGATGGCAGGGGGCAGGGCAGGTGAGCGGGTGACACCAGGCTGGCCAAGGTGGGTGCTAGCAGGGCCCCCTGATTGCCCCTCCAGTCGCCCCACAGGTAGGCCCTGATCCCTGGCCAGGCCTAGGGACCCTGCCTGTGCATGAATTTCATGCACCGGGCCTTTAGTTTATGATAAAAACTCTCAGCAAAGTAAGAACATACCTCAACATAATGAAGATGATATGTGATAAACCCACAGCCAACATCATACTGAATGGGCAAAAACTAAGTGTTTCCCTTAAGATCAGGAACAAGACAGTGATGACCACTTTCACCACTCTTATTCAACATAGTACTAGAAGTTCAAGCCACAGCAATCAGACAAGAAAAACAAATAAAAGGAATCCAAATGGGAAAGGAAGAAGTAAAGTTGTCATTATGTCATTATGTCATTATTTGCAGATGACATGATTCTGTATAGAGAAAACCTAATGGTTCCACCAAAATACTACCAGAATTTATAAATGAATTCAGTAAAATAGCAGGATACAAAATTAATATACAGAAAACAGTGGCATTTTTTTAAATATATTTTTATTGATTTCAGAGAGAAAGGGAGAGAGAAATAGAAACATCAATGATGAGAGAGAATTATTGATCAGCTGCATTTCACACGCCTCCTACTAGGGATGGAGCCCGCAACTTGGGCATGTGCCCTGACCAAGAATTGACCTCCTGGTTTGTGGGCAGACTCTCAACCTCTAAGCCACACTGGCCAGGCTCAGTGACATTTTTAAACACCAATAATGAACTATCAGAAAGAGAAACTAAGAAAATAATCCAATGTACCACCCATAGCTATGAAATTCATTCTCTCTATCCCCATATCAATTTCTTTGAAAGAGAATCTGAAATAATTGTCCCTTGAATACAATAAAGGTAGTTTCAAGGTGAGCCTTGAAGAAAAGGTAAGCATCTTCCAAGGGAAAAATGGGAAAAACACAATCCAAGCAGACAGAATGTCATGTTCAAAGGTATGGATGGAGCAAAGTGGCCTACATAAAGACCTCTGGCCATGAAGCAATTGATTATGCTAGGAAGACAGCCAAGGACCAGATGACAACGTACTTTTTATACTCTGCTTAAAAGTATTAATTTTATCCAATAGTTTATAGAAGTGGGATGTCAAATTTTTTAATCAGAGGAGGGACAGGTGCAGACTTGTGTTTTAGGAAAAAAAAAAAACTCTAACAGCAGGTAGAAAGATGAACTACAAGGAGACTAAACTGAATGTACCACTCAATAAGCTATTGCAATAATTCATACAAGAGATGGAGCTGTCTCAAAATAGGACTGTGACAAAGGGGATATAGAGGAAAGGAAGGATTAAAGCATATTATGAAAACATTCTAAAATGTAATTAAGTCTGTTCAAAAAACCGAAAAACCATACGCTTTAATATGGGAAGAGAAGGAAAGTCTAAACCAAAGCCAAGGCAGATGCTAAGGGGTGAACCAGACATAGGAAGAAGAATACACTGGCAGAGAAGAGCATAGAAGATACACTTTGCATTCTTTCTGATCTTTCCTTGGGGCAGCCTTTCCTATGGTCTCTGAATATTTTAACCCAAATAAAGGCAGACTCCCAATCTTCAGGAAGTGAGCAGCAGAGGTGGCAAAATAATTGGTAATCAAACTTTTATCAAAGGTTTACTCTAGTTATCCTGCCATTTTATTAAAATGAGTGTCAATTAGGCCAACCACATAAAAGGACAAGAATTCATTCCTGGTGAAGCCTTAACTTGCAGGTGCCAGGCCTTGTTTCATTATGTATTTAATTAGAAGTTTTTGTGGTGTTGTTTTCCCTTGAATTCCAAGAATAAAAATTTTTAAGTGAGAAATGTGAACTTCTCTGATGATCCTATGGCTTTGAAGCCACATATTTGAATATATGATCTCTTGCTTTTGCATTTAGAAGCCCTGGGGAGTAACATTATCAAACTGATTAAGAATGCGTAAATTTTCATAAGAATATGCAATCTTGGCCAGCTCAGCACAGGACACTGAAGTGACTAAGTATCAAATTAAAGATTATTCATTTTTGTGTGGAATTCACTCCAGCAAGAAATTGAACAAGGGGATTTAAAGTCCAAAAACAGTGGGACCACCTCCTGAGACATTATTAATTATTAGTGGGCCTCGGTCTTTCGGTTTCTTATCTCCCTATACACCCAATGCTCCCATTGCTTTAAATTATTATCATTATTTGCTAAATGCCTTCAATGTACTTGGTACCCTGGCAGGCATAGAAAAAGGTATCATACCTGCCCAGGGGTTTTCTTTTGAAATTGCAGATATAATTTAAGTTTGAAAATGGTCTGCACTTGTCAGTTACAGTCTTTTCTACAGGCATAGACGCAATAGAACAAAACTAAAAGTATATAAGTTGATCCACCTTCTTTTTTCCCCTTGGGTCTTCTTTATATTCCACAGCCTGGTCTACTGCCCAGAAAACAATATCACAGAAATATGCCACAGGTCAGTAATGAAAGGCAATCAAGAGCTCGGAGTAAATGATGAACACTTAGGAACAATCCTGCATCTGACTTGTCACCCTGCTCCCTGCTGTGTGTGCTGTGTTCAGAAGCAATGAAAAGTGACAAGAGTTGATTAAAGAGTAAAGTCGTCTTCCCTGTCCCTACCCCAACCAGTCCAAGCCATGACATTGCCAGCAATATCCACACCCTGTTCAGATCTTCATCATTCTTTCAGAAACCTTATTCTTCCCATGTACTGGTAAACTCCAACTCCTGTGACAAATGTCTCGGGAGAGAAGTGGAATCTGAAACATAGCCTCTGATTTAGGTCTTTCTGTATACATTTGTGTTTCCATAAATATCTAAATGTATAAAAGAAAGGAATAATGGCAGTAGCCTTTCACCTCTATTTGTTCCTCTACCCTGTTATTACTAATAAAAAAAAATCTTTTTAAAAACTAAAAATCTGTGTTTGTTTACCTCAAGGTCAGATAAGTGATGGGGCAAAAGTAGTGTTCAGGGCTCTATTTAACCATAGGATAAAGAAAACCCCAGACTAAAATCCACATTATTAACAGGTATACTGGTTAAAAATGGCGGAATTTGTAATCAAAGAAAACATGATAATTTCAAGAGAAATATCAAAAGTGCTTTATTCAAAGTAATGCCCATGACTAGCTACACATTTTCCCCATCTTTCAAGTAATCTGTGGATATCGTCCCAATTTAACTTTTCTTGTTTTGAGGCAAACCATCAGAGACCCAATTTTCCACTTCTTGGTATGTTTTGAAGAGCTGCTCAGAAAGTGCATGTGCCATCAATGGGAACAAGTGGTAATCTGAAGGAGCAAGGTCTAGTGAATAGGGCGGGTGGGTTAATACTTCCCAGGCAAGATCTTTTAACGTGTCTTTAAATGGTTTTGAAGTGTGTGATGGTGCTTTATCATGAAGCAAAATTACTTTGCCGTGTCTTCTGGCCCATTCTGGCCGTCTTACGATCAAAGCATGGTTCAAATTGACCTGGACGTTCTTTGTCTTTCACATCGAAATCATCACTTTTAAACCATTTAAACCAGCGTTCACAAGTATCGTGAGATGGAGCATGTTCACCATAAACTTCCCAAAGTATACGATAACTTTCAGCAGCACTTTTCTTCAAAATAAAGTAATGAATTAAAACTTCCCGCAAATGCTCTTTTTTTTTTTTTTTTGGCACGAAATTCAACATTTTTAAGTGTAAAAATATCTACGATGTTAACACTTTCAGAAAATTTGACATAAGAAGTTTTGAAGCTTGTTGTCAATACAACAAAATAGCATACATATCAAATCACATATATATCAACATATGTGTAACTCCATCTATTGAAAAAAATCCGCATTAGTAACCAGTACACCTCGTAACTAGGGTATTCCCTGCTTCCTCTGTCCAGCAGAGAAGAAAAGGAGGAGTTCTTCCTGACGGCACAAAAGAGAACCATGAGGTAGACCCAGAAATTCAATCACTGAAAGTCACTCCCTTATACAACATCATTACACATAGTGAATTATCTAAATATAAGCACGTTTTTCTTTGAAATACATATTCCTTGAAGGCAAAGCTCTTATCTGAGCATGAATACAACGAACAGTGCATATGGATACATTTCCAGAGGTAAGTACTTAGATATCTACTGGCTTTGCCCTCTGCTTTAATTCCCACTAAGCCAGCTCTTCACTCACTGCAACCCAGCAAGGCACTACCAACCATGCTCAATTCCACAACTAGCAAGATCCAACTTTGCCACTTCCTCTGGTCTTCTCTTTTCAGTTTCCTCTCTGTATTCATTCTATCCTGCATTCCTTCTTCTATGCATGTGTTACACACACATTCATTACCGATGTAAGGATTATTTACTGAGTGCCTACTATATACAAGACATTGTCTGAGTATAGGCACAGTTAAGTTTGGAATCCCTGGAGTTTTAGCATTCCATTCATGGCTACTCTAACCTACCAATTTCTAAAATGTCAAGTAGGTCTTAGTCCACTGAAGCAATATGAACCTAAGTTCTTATTTCTCATACTCCTGACATTTGTCTAGATTCTTGAATGCATGCATAGTTCTTTTCTTACTGATCCTTTGCAGTATTATTGTTTGAACCACCAAAATCCTAGCTCCTAGCCCATTTTCTCAGAATGAACCCCAGTTGTTCAATCAAATAAATAAAATTGCCTTCAATAGATAGCTCAGTGAAACTGTTTTTTACAGAGATTGTATAAAAGTAACTTTAAAATGGTTATGTCCAGAGATAATTGAGGAGATAAAGAAAGAAAAAGGAGATGAAAATTATCATAAAAGTAAAATAACTAAAATCCTCAAAGTAAGAGGTACAACTGTGTCATGTTTGGTGAAAAAACAAAAAAAGATTTCTTGGGGTAAATGAGGCAGAAGCAAGTGTTCCTTTGATCAAAAGATTTACAGCATCACCTTACAATCTGAATAAAGTATGGTTCAATCTATAAAAATAGAATATACATACTTCTTTTTTTATTATATGGATATAGCACATCTGTAGTATTTGTACACTAATCATGCAAAATGAGTTTGTTAAATAATAGATGCCCATTTCTCAAATTTTAGCCCCCATTTCATCTTTAAAACCTTGCCAAATACCTATAAAAATAAGAATAACCAGGAGGGAAGCATATTTTAAGAACAGGTTAAATGATTTATGTTTGGATCAGTCCTCTGCTTTCTCTTATCCACCCAGACAAAAGCTAATATATGATTGTCAGATCTGGGATCCCTAAATGTCATAAACACAAAAGCTGGATAATCTATATCAGGGTGGGATGTAGGGCACAGAAGGCAAGGGAGAGAGAGGCAGAGAGATTACATTTAAAGAAAACATTTCATATTACATAGTTGCTAAATGTTGGTTAAAGGAATAGTTTAATCTTACTGAAATATATTTTTCCTAGTTTCTGTACTGCCTTAATTCTTTCAGTCCAAATTACTACTTGTTATTCTTCCTTGTCAGTAAATATCCTATTTTTTCCATCTTTTCTATAGATATTTTATTCTTATATTTCTCCAGGTTTTTTCATCCTTGCCTCTTCTCCCTTTTTCATTTGTTTATGTAATCTATTCCTCTCTCAGCCACTTTATTTTTTTTTATAAATTGTATCTTAAATCTGGTTTGTATACAGTCAGATTTATAGATAACAGTGGTAGCAAATACAGGATACTAAAAACAAGTATAAGAACAACAGTTGTATCATCTTATTTTTAAATTTTAAAATATCAGCTTTTTGTTTTTCTCAGGGAGGATGCTTTCTTTCTTTTTATTGTTATAGCATGTTTACTCAGTTAAAGGTATATGTGTGAATCAACGTTTCCAACAGGAACCCAAACCCCAAGCGAGAAGCCCAGAGAATCCAGGGTCTATATAAACTTGCCCGGCCTCCACTTTTCAATAAGAATAAATTTGGGTCTGGATGAAGTCACCCATGTGCCTCTGAAGAAACAAATGTCAGAGCGACCTATTAAAATCAACCGGGAGCTAGGTAGCAACAATGAGCTGGGGATTAGCATTGACAGCTCCCTTAATGTGATTCTTTGGGACAGGGATTAATTTAATGTGTTGCTGTCAAATGAAACAAAAAACGAGATGGATTTACTAATGACTCTATTCTATACCACACATTTTTCCACCCCTGATCTATGTCAGGAAGAATCTGACAGCAAAAGAAAATAATTTTTTAAATAAAAAGGAAGAAGGCATTGCCTTGTCGACAAACTTTCAAGAAGAGCGTTTTCACTGGGCTCACAAAGAGGGAGGATGAGCATAAAATGCGGGGCCACGTGGCGGGAGGTCTTTGGAGCAGTCTGGCCACCACTGCAAGGAGGGAGTTCGCAGAGCACCAGATCAGGGACCTGGTGTCCAGTCCCGGCTTGGGTACAAACTTCCCCGATGACCTTAACTTCTCCAGGCCTCCTTTACCTCCGGTGTGAAAGTAAAAGTTAGGAGGCTTCCAAATTTCCTAACTCTAAATTGCTAATGGCTCAAAATGGAGGCCCGTAAACCTGCTGGGAGTTGCAAAGAAAACTCCGCAGTTAGGCTGTGACAGAGAGGGGGCGAGTAAAAGAGCTAAGGTTGATCTTTAGCAACAGTTTGCCAAGTCAAACGCTAAAGCCTCCTTAAAATAATTTGGAATCTTCTTTGTTCTCCCTAACAAAGAAACTTTAATTTGCAGTTCTCTGCGAAGAAAGACAATGCAGACAAGCCATTTTCAGGTGAAAGGTGTCTCGTCGATTAATAATCATTAAGCAATCACTAAGGATTGGCAGGAGCTATTCATCGAATAGAATGCTCAACCTGAAACTGCATCGATTTGCGATATAGACTGTGTGGGGCATTGTTCCCTGTGATTGTTTTGTTTTTACCTCCTAGGAGGTGCACAGCTCCCTAGTCTTAAGTATTTGTGTACATTCCTGTACGTTACCCGGAGGTTGGTAAACACCCCGGTTTCCTCTGGTCTGAGTCTGGTCTCATTGAGAGGGATCGATGTCCCCACCCGGCGCCTGAGCCCTGAAGCCTGTGGTTATATTGGCACCCATCAAGTGCAGTCCCCACCCGCAGCCCTCAGGGAGCATTGTTGGGTCCGGTCGGAGCTGGAGGCGCGGCCCCGAGAAGGGGGCATCCCGCGATGCCCGTGGCTGTGAAAACCGGCTGCAACCCAGGAAGAACCTGAAAATGACGGGGAGCGGAGAGATGTCGCGCCTCTCGCCTTTCAGCTCGCGTCTCACTCCTGGGCCCAGACAAGGGAGGGGACCTCTGAAGACGCCCCCGGGCAGCGCCCCTGACAAGTGCTCTTGCTTGGGGAGGCAATGACGGCTCCCCGCCCCGCCGTCTCCACTGCGATCTCCTGGTACCTAAGCCCAAGTCCCGCGCGGATCCTCGCTTCGCCTGCCCCGCGCGTCCCTTCCCGGAGCGGATAGCGGTTGTGGAGCCGAGAATCCTGGCTCTGGCACTAAACTCGGTGACCTTGGGCAATTACCTAACCTCTTAAAAATCCACGTTTATCCACCGGGTAAACGAGACCAAAGATGCCGTCTCCGTCTTCGTTGGATTCCGTTTCCTTTTCTCTGTTCTACCTTCTCTCTTCTCTGGCTTTTGCTGTCTCTTTCGATCCTGTGTTTTCCCTTGATTTTGTCTCTCCAATTTCTCAGAATCTTTTTTCTTCTCTTCTCTCCCCCTCACCTCCACCCCGTCCCTCCACCCCCATGTTCATTATTGTAGCCAGCAAATTCATCAAAGATTTGTTTCCACTTCCTGGACTCTGAGCTCTCCAAAGCAAATCTTAATCTCCGTACACCCCCCTCCCTGGGCCACCCCAAATAATAGGGCAATCAAGAAAGAACTCTGCAAGACACATGTCCCGTTGCCGCCTCCATTTCCAACCATTACATTCCTATAATGTAGGACCCCTAACACCATCGCTGCCCTGAGGTCAGAGGCCGCTGTGACCCAGAAATCTATGCAAGGGCTCAACAAAAGTCCTCCAGCGACCAGCGAGCAGAACCCCGGGAAGCTGAAACCAGAACCCAGTCTTGCAATTATTCGTCTTGTTTCGTACAGAGAAAAACAAACTTGTATATGATGTTCCATACTCATATATGAACATATTTTTAATCTTTGAATAAGCTGAAATATGCAGTATAAGAAGAAACAGCACAAGATCTACTCAAGGTTTTGTTTTTTTTTTAAAGCATATCTGTAAATTTTACCTATATAACTGAGATTTATTTCATCAAGTTCTTAATTATTGAGGTTGGTTAGAAGAGACAGAAAATTTAATTGCCTAAAACTTGCCTAAAAACGAAGAGCTGCATTTAAACTCACTTATGGAAACATTTTAAAAGATGTCTGATAATGTTATTTCTTTAGAATAACAAAAAACTACTATATACACTATCATAGTACATAGTATAAATAAAATAGTGTAAACTATAGGCAAAGTTTGTATAAGAATTTCTTTTTAAAAATCTAAGAAGAGAAAAACTCTTAAAGAAGGCTAGATAGAGAATTTTTAGTTGCTTGCCAGTTACCTCAAACCTAAAAGTATCAAGTTTCCTTTGAAATTATTTCTCAGTTTTATTATAATCTAATTGAAGATCACCTGTAAAATGTTGGAGGAAGGAAGACAAGTAGGAAAATATAAATTCAACGCTTAGTTTTTGAAAGAGTAAAAGAACCACAGTACCACCTTGTGGAGAAGAGAGATTTTTTTTCATCTCCTGTATTCTGGTTGTTTTATTTCCCTCTATTACTCAGTCTCATAGATCTACACACATTTTGAATAAAATTAATAAAGCATTTAAGGCATAGGACAAAAACTTGGGTCTATATAAATAAATTATAGTGTCTTCTCTACTATTTTAAACACACTAACATGTTTATAACAAAATAAATTGTAAGTTTTATCAAGTTAAACATAATATATGGTATTAAGAAATTGTGCTCCTACCTGAGCTGGGTGGCTCAGTTGGTTGGAGCATCGTCCCCTATACTGATGTTTCACACTCCCTCCCTCTCTCTCTAAAATCAATAAAAACATATCCTTGGATGAGGTTTTAAAAAAATTGTGCTCCTAAATTACTAATAATACCAGAAATTAAATGTTAGGTATAAAACAGTAAAAATAAAATTATGTGTACCTTTTAAAAGAAGAATAATTATTTTTAAAATGAGTTTAAATTTCACTATTAAATACTATTTGTGCTTTTTAAATATGTATTTTTTGTTCAGTTGTTAGGATCTGGAAAATGCATATTCTTAGATAAAATACAAAATAATGTTCTATTTTTAAAGTTGTTTGTCTCATTACATTTAAGATTGGCAGAGCAACAAGACATTTATAGAACCTATATTTGTTAGTTTAACAAAACTGTTCTAGTCACTTTGAGGATACAAAAAGGGTATAAATCATAAAACTTGGATTTTAAGAAGTAAGATTATAAGCCAAGAAATGCAAAATAAAAAGTGTTTCTCTACTCTGGTACATCTGGAAATATCGTACATGACACAAATGTTTCCTGTCCTACATATGTTTTCTGTAAGGCATGAGAGAAATCCAGGGTTACCTGTAGGCATTCTTTATTCTCTGTGCTTTAGAATCAGAGAGCTTGTATATCCCTCTGACCTTCAGGAAGGACTAAATCAAAAGCATCCCAGGAAGAGACCAGTGTATTTCAAATTATGTTCAGTAGAGCCCTGGGGGCTGTCAAGAGATTATAAGGGGAGAAGAACATGGAGAGAGGCCCCTCACTCCCAGCTTCTACCAACTGACTGCTTTTATCATTTTACATAAATCCAGTAAAGAACGTTTATTAACAAATGCACTTTAAGAGCAGCCTACCAGGCTTCCACATACCACATTCTTCTTTTTTCTTTAAAATATAGTTCATTACAAAGCGTATACAAGTTGGTTGTTTTAAACACACGCGCGCGCGCATACACACACACACACACACACACACACACATTCAATTAAAACAGAAGTATATTAAGTTTAAAATCTCTGTATCACAACTCCAACCATTCATTTCCCAAAAATAGCAGTTAACATTTTGTTTTGTACCCTCCCAGAAACGTTATCTCTGTGGGCAAAGATACAAGTGCGTGAACACACACACACACAGAGATCATTTGTTTTAAGAAAACAGGATTATATCAACTTTGTTTTCTCCCTCAATAATATAATAGAAATATCTTTCTGTGACATTACATAAAGAACCACCTAATTCTTTGTAAAGACTCTATATTATTGAAAGTATAATTTATTTAATCTGACATCTATTGTTGAACAGGTGGATTTCTGCTTTTATATCATGTTCTTCCCCCTACCAAAAAAACATTTCCTACACTCTAACAGACTAACATCTACACACACACAAGTTTCTGTTTTTTATGTTACTTCAAAGTAACCACACTAGCAACCAATGAGAAGCAACAATTTCAAAAAATGTAAAGCATAATTTCTCAACACAATATATTTCTCTACCCAAACATTTTAAACATGATAAAACAGGATTGGTGTTAATTTCTTCTCAAGAAAACAACAAACATACATCCTTTTTAGATTGCTGCAGTGCCTCAAGAAATGGGGTTCATGCTTTTTGGAGCAATTTGGTTGTGTCTATCAATATTTAAAATGTGCATATCTTTCAACCTAACACCACAGTAGCTTTTCTATATGACTATTCATAAAAATTCATTAATTCATTCAACATATTCATTGAGCCAATCTAAATGCTAGTAATTTTGCTAGATTCTCATGGAAGAGTGGTTAAAAGAAGAAAAGAAAAACTCAGGGATATATTTATCTGTGGGATAAATCTACACTGAATAAATAATTACATAGTATATGTGTCATTAATTGCAATAAATAGTAATCAAAAATTATAATAAACTATTTTAACATTTGATTTTTTCTCAAAGAGCTACAAACTACTACTAGTATACAATCTCTCATACTTTACCTTTTAAACCCAATCTTTGATAGTATATTTCTAAAGCATTCTACATATGTCCTTTCATTTTTTTAAAAATACGCCTCAATATACAGACAAGCCACTTAAGCCTAATGAACATTTGATTGAGATTGGTAAATCACTGCTTTCAGCTAACTTAATAAATTTAATCTTTGTCCCAAATTCATTGTTAAAATACTTAGGCCTTTATGTCTTACCATCCCCTTCATTTTTCTATTGTGAATTCATTTTAAAAATAAAGATAAAATAGGATTTTCAAATATTTAATAAATACTGTGCCTAAATAAAACCAAGAAAGGTAAAGCTAAATTTTTGGCTACCAGTCAGTGCCAAACCTGCACTATTTCAAAATCATTGGTGATAAGATGGTTTAGAAGGATCCAAATTCAGTGTACAGCAGGTAGTTTGGATGTGCCATTGTTTAATGGATTAAAGTCTGCAGTTTAATACATGAAAAAGAATGCATGAAAGCTAACATCCAACATAAAATATAAAATATTTGTATTGGAGGAATAAGACATAGAAAAAAAGATGTGGACTTTATCAATGGTTTAGTTTCCAAGGATGTCATTTGGAATAGTAGCAACAGATACCAAGATGAACCCACAGAAAATGTTTGAATATATCTAGAGGACAAGTGAGATTTGGCCACTAAAGGTCTATTTCTATAAGAGACCAAGGATGCTCCTAGGAAGCAACTCATCTTTAGGTTAGCAGAGACTTTAGGAGTACCAGTAAGGTACCAAGTAAGTGTAACACACTAATGGCAACACTAAGGGATACTTTTGGCCATGTTAGCAAGCTTATGTGAGATGTGTGGAGACTCCTGAAAGCACTGGTAAGAATTTAAGAGGCCAGAATGATCTCAGAGTGGGCCTGGGGGATTGAGGGGGTAAGAAGGGTGGAAATGGAGGGGAGAGGATAACCAGAGAGATATTGTTTCTCTTAGTGTGAACCTGTGACCCTTGACCCTGGTGCACCCTAATGAATGTGAGTTAAATAACATAACACAACTGGGAAAAGTCATTAGGAAGTTGACACTGTGCCAAGTTCTTTCTTTCAAGTTTGGGTTGATTTTAAATTTTGGAAGCAGAGTTCTTTTCTATTTGAATCATGAGAAGAACAGATCACTGGAGAAAGATTAGTTGAGTCCTCATTAATGACACTAACCTGATGTAAATTAATATCTTGAAACTATGATGGGGAGGAGGGGAAACCCTGGCCTCTGGAGTCTGGGACAGGAATTGACAGGGAAAGGGGCATGAGGAAACTTACTAGAATGGTAGTAATGTTTTATATCTTGATTATATAGGTGCATTTATTTGTCAAAATTCAGCAAAAGTATACTAAAGAGTTGTGCATTTATTATATGTAAATTTTACCTCAAAAGAAAAAAATGTGAAAAATATTGAACTCTTGTTAATGATATGAATGCTGAAGTATGCAAGGGAAAATGTACCAATGTCTGCAATTTACTTTCATCAGTGAATACATCAAAAACTAAATACATTGCCCTAGCCGGCTAGCCGGTCTGGCTCAGTGGATAGAGTGTGGGCCTGCGGATTGAAAGTTGTGGGCTCGGTCCCCAGTAGGGGGCGTGCAAGAGGCAGCTGATCAATGATTCTCATTATTGATGTTTCTGTCTCTTCCTTTTCCTTCCTCTCTGGAATCAATAAAAATATATTTTTAAAAAATAAAATACTAGTATTAAGGAGAAAAATTAATTTCTTGGATGTAAGATTTTAAGTTTAAAAGAGGCCACAGTAGGCTAAGATTTAGTGTTTACACCCCATCTAAAACCAACAAAACCAGATTGAGATGAGACCAGGCAAGATCAGTTATGTCAGCTATCTCACTGCTCCTGCCTCTGACTTCCCCAGCACCCCAGGGTTATACTGATTTTCCCATCTGGAGGGTCAATCTTTACCTGATTATCCAGCCATTCCATATGCAGTTAATATGGAAATATAAACAGCTGTCCACTATATAACCATCCTGACACACACATCACAAAGGAACTTAGAAGCTGATACATTTGTCCATATTCCCAGTCTCATCATGTGGCTTCCTGAGCCTCTTCTGCCCACAGTCAGGCTTCAGATTCAATACCCATATGATGACCAATGATTTCTGAGATTACTCTGACCCTTTTAATTCCAGCTCTGGGGAACTAGTTGTAAGGGTGGAGTTTCTGTTTTGGTTCTTGTTATCTCATCAGGTTTCTGTGGTCACTTTCCCAGTTTGGTGTCTGAGGCCCAGACTATCACATAAATAGATGATGACTGCTGTACCAGAATGACCCCAGGACAGACGGCTAAAGAAGGCTAAAAAGGGTCCTTGACTTAGAAGGCATGAGGCTCACAAAAGAGTTGAGATGGTAAAAGCTACATCTAAAGAGCCAGAGATCAAGCCTCATAGTTATGCAACAAATGTATTTAAGTTCCTACAATGTGCTAGGCACTATGCCAATCACTGAGTAATTTAGTGGTGAACAAAATAAATATAGTCTCTGACCTCACAGAGCTTACAGTGGTGGAGAGGTAGTAAATAAACACTAAATAACAAATAGGGTTCTTTGTCAGAATATTGAGATCTACTTTAGACTGGGTGGGGAGTAATGTCTCTCTGAAGAAGTGTCATTTAAGCTGTGACCATGTGAGGTGTCAGGGGGAAGAAATTATCAAAATGAAAAGGAGAAGATACAAAAGTTTATGAGACAGATTAATGTTAGAGGAAAGGGAAGAAAATTTATTTGACTGGAGCAGCATGAGTAAGGGGGTATGAGTTCTTGGATAAGGTTTCAGACAAGTGAGCATGGGTCAGTTCCTGGTGAAGGCTTTTGGATTTTATTTAAGTACTAGAGGCCTAGTGCATGAATTGGTGCACAGGTGGGATCTGGCCAGCCCACCCCGATCAGGCTGATTGGCCGGCCGCAGTGCACGTCATAGTGACCAGCTGTTCTGGTTGTTCCGGTCGGTTGGCTTTTATTATATATATTATCTATATATTTAGATAATGGGAAACCACTGGGTTTTAGACAGAGAAATGAAGTCTTCCTGAGTACTATCTGCTCCAGAAATGGCTCCAGTGCTGGGTACCAAGTCTTCTGGAATAATACAAGAATGTAAGTTCCAAGCAATCAGGAATTTCATCTGTGCTGCTCACTGCTCTATTTCCATGCCCAAAGTAGTAGGTAAACATTTGTTGAATAAACAGTATTTCTCTAAAGATAACAGATCTGCTATATGATTGCAGATTTAGGTCATACTTAGAGTTTCAATGGTTCTGTTCTCCTTTATGCATCTAACTATGGTTTTTACACCATAGATACCTCTTATTGTTTTACAGTAAAGAAAAGGTAACTCTCTAGCACATACTCCAAGAGCAGAAAGGCTTTTAAAAGAGAAGACTATTTATTTGGTGTTTTGATCACAAGTCTTATTGGGAAAGGGAGAGTCTCCCTTATAGTTTCAGATAGTCTAAATAGTAAGAATTGGAACTCAATGGTTCATGTAAGTAAGAGTCCAGGGAAATATACTCAGGCATCACTGGACCCAGATGTTCAGGCCTCATCACAGGATGCTAGTTCCCTCCATCCATGCTACAATTCCCTTTATAGGCTTTGTTCTCAACCAAGCTCTTCCTAAATAGCCAAAAAGACAGTAACTAGGAGCTCCAGATATTCAGACTGCCAGTCCAGCAATCCTAGCAAAAAGAGAATGCCACTTTCCCACAGTGCTAGCTGAAGTCTATTGGCTCTGATTCCCTGACTTGATTTACATATCCACTCCTGAACCAATCACAGTGGCCAAAAGAATGTACTATTTTTCATGGCCACACCTAGTTGGTGTTCCCACCACTGACAGGGGGGAACAGTTGATTTCGCCTAAAACCCAAGTATAGAGAGGGGTCATTCTCCAAAGGAAAACCAAGATGCTTATGCCAGAAGAAGGGAAAGTGAATGTTGGGTGGACAAATAAAAAGCCAACTACAGACTGATAAGAATCATTTTTATGTGCAAAGAATATTAAAGACAGAGAATGACTAATAAACAATTGGTCTTTTTTTTCCCAAAGGAACACACATATTATACGAGTGCAAATCTTAAAATAACAGAATCTATATATATATAAACTTTCTGCTGTTTCCTCCAGGTTTGGATGAGTGCAAATTTTAAGTGAACACTCCAATCCAATGCATGAACATGAAAAAAAAAAAAGAAAACCTAGCTCTTAAATTATAAATGTTTATCCTGATATATGTCAGGAAGGCAATAACCATTTATAAGAATTTTGTGCATTTCTAAGGAAGTTTTAACTTAATATTTTATAAATTAAGCTGAAAATTGCTACAATGTGGAAAGCTAAATGTGGTACTTATTTCAAACTGCTAGATGCTATTCTGCATAACATTAAGAATAATTTGTGGGTGGTGAAAACATAATACCATATATAGGTGAAGTATTATAGAATTGTATTCCTAAAACCTATATAATTTTATTAACCAATGTCACCCCAATAAATTCAATGAAAAAGAAAAAAAGAATCATTTGTCTTTTGGACCAGATATTTCCATAATTTAAAATGTATTCTGTTTTGAGCATTTTTCTACTTAATCAGAAACTAAAAATCTTAAGTGTAAATATCATTGAACCAAATATAAGAACATTGAAAAATGCTGATCTCAATGAGACATTAGTGGAATAATAAAGTAGACCTTGAAACAAACAAATTCTACAATAATGAAAAGTTATTTTTGAATAGAATTCTTGAAATAGAAGAATGACTGAAACTGAAAAGAAAAAAAAAAGAATTAAGTAGTCCTACCAAAAATGCAAAATCAGTTAACTATAATCAATAGGAAAAGCGTAACAGAGGAAATCTGAATCTTGCAATATAAGTACTGGGGGGAGGGGGGATGATGGAATTTAAACACATTGAGTAGAACCAATGACCTATTAACAATTATTAACATTTGTGAGACTTGCATACATTTGCAAGAACATCATGTAAACATAGCTGGAAACTTTAAGCTTGCATGAGAGTAGAGAGTTAAAACTAAATAATCATTATTCTTACTCTGCTATATCTCTAAAGCCTAGCATAGTGCCTGGCACATAGTAGACATACAATAAGTTGCGTCCAATTAAAAAATCCCATATAATAAAAGCCTAATATGCAAATTGATCAAACAGCGGAATGACCGGTCCCTATGTCGCACACTGACCATCAGGGGGCAGACGCTCAATGCAAGAGCTGCCCCCAGCCCACAGGCCCCAGGCCAGCCAAGGCAGGTACCAGCAGGGGGCCCCCCCGAATGCCCTGCCAGTAGCCCCACAGAGGGAAGCGACCGGTGGTGGCGGCAGGGGTGGGGCCAGCAAGCGGATGGCACCAGGCCAGTCAAGGCAGATGCCAGTGGGGGCCCCCTGCCAGTCACCCTACAGATTGGCCCTGATTGCCGGCCAGGCCTAGGGACCCTACCCGTGCACAAATTTTGTGCACCAAGCCTCTAGTGGCATATATAATCACTTAACCCAGTTATTTCCATTATTTAGTGGGTCATTTGATCTGGAAGTGAAACCAGTTAATACAATAAAGCATCTACATAAATTTAAATCTACAATCAAATATGCCACTCATATGTTGGGGTGTTTTTCAGGCATGAAAAAGAAACAAAACCCCTACCATTTGTATTTAGTAGAGTTGCACTGCCACAACCAAGATCCTTCTTGGATTGTTTGCAGAATACCAATTCTTAGTTGGGTTTCCCCAAGAAGCAAATCCTAAGACAAGGATTGAGTGCACTTGGTTTATTTGGAGCAGTGACCCTGACAGAGGGATGGGAAAGTAATAGATAAAAGGAAAGACATTCAACACAGGAACATTGTTAAGGCAACTACCCCAGTCGACACCACAAGAAAGCTCTAAAATTATTCCAGCAAAGGGGTGAAGAACCTGAGTATTTATACCTTTAACCCATAGATCACTGGTTAAGGGCCATCACCTGAGGGACATTAATTTCCACATTTTTTTAGCCTACCCAAGCATGTGGGCAAAGTGGATTAAGGTTAGCCCCTCAACAAAGATGTTGATGCTGGGCCCTTGGAAGTCAAGCTGGGATGGATGGAAAATAGTAAAAGAATCTGAGAAGATATGGGTGAGACACTCATAGTGTCTGCTACACTAGGCAAGCAACAATAATCTCTCTATATATAAAACCCTAATATGCAAAGAGACCAAACAGCGGGATAACCAAACAACTGAAACCAGTCGCTATGATGTGTGCTGACCACCAGGGGGCGTACGCGTGGTACATGGAGGCATCAGCTGCAGCAGGATGGTGGAGCAGGTGAGTGGGGACCCAGACCAAGGCAGGGGGCTGGTCGCTATCATCAGGGCAAGCCTCTGGTGGTTCCTGAAAATTCTTTGCTCCTGTGCACCGTGGTCCTGCCCAGTGCTCACAACTGCTGCCAGCACCAGCCCCGCTCACACCCTCAGGGCTTCTGCACCTCCCCCTGCTCCTGAGGAGCAATCAGGGCCGGCATCTGCCTCTCACATGTGCTGCTTGCGATGGCCCTGCTTGTACCCGCTGCCAGCACTCAGCGCCAGTCCCGATCGCTCAGCACCGTCAGCAGGTGCAAGCAGCAGCTGCCAGCCCCGAGTGGTGATCAGGGCAGCAGCCACCGCTTGCACCCACTGCTGGTGCTGGCCCCAATAGCTCTGCACCGTCAGCACATGGGAACAGCAGCAGTGGGAGCGGGGCTGCCAGCCGACAGGGGACCGGGGGCCACAGCAGGAGGGATGGGCGGGGTTGGGGAGGATGGGCCCCCCTTGGCCCACTGCAACCGCGTGGTCCACAGTTCCTTTCAAGGTGCACAAATTCATGCACTGGGCCCCTACTTGTTATATAGCAGAAGAGGCCCTAGAGTAAAAAAGAGGATATGATAATAAAATGATTCCACTTTGTTAGTTTAATAACAAAGATGGCTTATATTGATTAAGTTTTGAATTATCTGAATGTATGAGTAGGTTAAAACTTACTCTCAGTTAATCACGTATAACTTCTTAGCACCAGGCTAAATAGCTTTTAAGGGCACTATAGTTAGTGGTTACTACTATCTACACTCAGTAAATCACTGTTGCTTGATGAAGGAGTGAATAAATGACTTATGACTGAGCTATCCAGGAACACATACACCAGAACATAATATGCAGTCATAGTAGCCCACTTGTTATGAATTTAAATTTTTTTAATTCACTTTTGACAACAGGGATTACTTTGAGGCAGGAATTTTTCTTCTGTGAGACAGCCACATACTGTTCTAGCCATACAGTATCAATAATAAAAATAATATATTAAACCCCAATAATTTCTGCCTAATATAAACACAAATTAAAAATCTAAAGTAAAAAAGCATCTTGAAAGACGTACGGTTAACTTCTTTTTCTCTGTATGTTCAATGTCCCACATTCTTTCTCAAGATCTAATTGAATTCATTCAAAGCTAAATTTTTAATATAGATTTTATTTCTTATTATAAACCTCCAGTTAAATTTTGTTACTTTCAGAAATTATCTGTATGCCTGTTCAGTATGCTTCAGTGGAGGTGAATTATCATTTCTGATACCTATTTTTCTTTACAAATTAAGCTAAAGGCACAGGAAATAACATATTCTTTGTTTTTCAAAGGGGATTGATTTGAGAGTTATTAAAGTTGATAATGAGTCCTTTAGAAAAAAGCAGAAATCAATTCTGAGCAGGAAAGTTAAGGTAAGCAATATTATAAGAAACTGAAACCAAATATGACTTCATTTTTATTAATTTAATAATTACTACATGTCAATTCGAATGTTATTGTTTTTCTTTTAATGAAGATGGCTTATACCAATTAATTAAGTTTTGAATTATCTGGATGTATGAGGAGGTGTAAAACCTATTTAGGTTGATCAAGAATTGTTTAATTTGATCTCAGAATGAAATTTCCCTTTAGGCTATGAATTTCATCCAGTGTAGACCAGGATAATGATATACCTTACCAGTGGTCAGCAAACTCATTAGTCAACAGAGTCAGATATCAACAGTACAACGATTGAAATTTATTTTGAGAGCCAAATTTTTTAAACTTAAACTTCTTCTAACGCCACTTCTTCAAAATAGACTCGCCCAGGCTGTGGTATTTTGTGGAAGAGCCACACTCAAGGGGCCAAAGAGCCGCATGTGGCTCGCAAGCCACAGTTTGCTGACCACGGCCTTAAGCAATTGCCATTTATCAAGAAAACCAGAAGTATTTACTAGAATAAATCTCTAAAGAAATTTAGAGATTTAAAGCCCTAACATAAACTGAATGATAATACTTAATATTTTTATCCTCCCCAAATTATCAGCATCTCCTTAATGCCATGCAGCATAACATTACGTTTAATGCACTCATTACTTTGAGTAAACCAATAAAATGGAGTTACTGAATTTGTAAAACCAAAGATTACAGCCAAAATCAAGTTGTTCTCAGCAAGGTGAATTGTCCCATGGACCCTACTGTAAACAGTTTTCAACTTTAGTCAAAAGAAATATATTACAAATCAGAACAGAATCACTAACATCAACTTTTTTTTTTTAAACAATAGGAAAATGGGCCCTCCTGCCTGTTTGTTCAGTGGTTAGAGTGCCAGCCCCTACACGAAAGGGTCTAGATTCAATTCTCAGTGAAGGGCACATACCTCAGTTGCAGGCTCAACTCAATGTATGTGGTGCAGGAGGCAACCAAATGATGTGTCTCTCTCAAATCAATGTTTCTCTCTCTCCCCCTCCTCCCTCCCTTCCACTCTAAACATCAATGGAAAAACATCCTCCGATGAGGATTAAAAAAATAAATCTATTAAACAATATTAAAATGATACCAATAAATTTTAGTTCTTCAGAATGAATTAAAATTATTTATTAAATATATGCCAGTGCGTATATAATATGATGTTAATGGTTCTGAACTCTGACTGGGCTATGAAGTAGAAAGTAAGGCTGCCCCAGTCACATCTTAGACCTACTGTATCAGCATTTCAAGGAGTAATACTAACTTATCTGTAGGCTGAGGCTAACTTGTTGCATCATGTTGTCTATTTCTGTTCTTCTATATAGAATTCATTCATATTAACATTTTGGGGCACCACATATTTTCCAGGCACTATACTATATATTTTCACATACCATTTCAGATACATTAAGCTTTAGAGATAGACTGACATGTTAATAGTTAATAATGTTGCCCTAACCGGTTTGGCCCAGTGGATAGAGCGTCGACCTACAGACTGAAGGGTCCCAGGTTCAATTCCGGTCAAGGACATGTACCTTGGTTGCGGACACTTTCCCAGTAGGGAATGTGCAGGAGGCAGCTGATCGATGTTTCTCTCTCATCGATGTTTCTAACTCTCTATCCCTCTCCCTTCCTCTCTGTAAAAAAAAAATCAATAAAATATATATTTTTAAAAAATAGTTAACAATATTGATATGATTCATATCCCTATAAACAACACAAACAAAATAATTTTTGTTAATCCACACCTGAGGATATTTTTTTTTTCCATTGCTTCTCAGAGAAAGAGAGTGGAAGGAAGGAAGGGGGAGAAAGAGAGAGAGACATCGATTGGTTGCCTCCCACACAAGCCCCAACCAGAGGTGAGGAATGAACCTGCAACCCTGGAACCTGCCCTTGATTCCGAATTGAACCCATGACCCTTTGGTGCACGAGCTAATGGTCTGACCACTGAGCACACTGGCCAGGGCCACAAAATATTTTAATGTTGATAGGAACATAGTATAATTCACATAGCATAACCCACTTAGCTCAATACTGACCTCACAGTTAGGCTTCAAATATTAAAAATGTATCATATTAGCCCTGGCCAGCATGGCTGTTGGTTAGGCTGCATCCTGTGCACCAAAAGGTTGCTGGTTGGGTTCCAAGTCAGGGCACGTGCCCAGGGTTTCGGGCTTGATCCCCAGTAGGGGTAGTGCAGGAGGTGGCCAAAGGATGTTGAGCTCTCACACTGATGTCTCTCTCTCTCTCCCTCTCCTTTCCTCTCTTCCTCTAAATCAATAAAAGTATATTTTTTAAGTTATCAGATTATTTCCTTGTTAAACAATGCAAGCTAAAACTACTAGTGTGGACTTAATAATCCATGCTAATATTGTCATCTGCACTTCAGGTAGGATATTCCCTTAAGGAACAGTTGTCATAATTCATTGCCTGAATGTCTTATAACATTTCTAATATTTCTTAAAATATCTGAGCACTAAATACTGATTTCCCAAACTTAGAACACATGAAAATTGAAAATTAAACTAAAACCCCCTTTGACTATTTCCCTTAATGTTCTAAATGCCGCTGGGCATAACTGAAAGGCCCTGTTACTTTTCCTGTACCATGTGTTAAAGTTTAAGTGAGTTACATCATTGAATCGATTAACAGTTTTTAAAAAATTAATTAGCATCCCAACAGAAATTTAACTGAACTTTTCATTAACACCTTAATCTTGATAGTACCAATTTTCCTCTCTGAACACTCTGAATACCCAGAGATGGCTTCTAAATATGGAGTCTCTATTTACTTAATGAAGCTTTATACCACTGAGAGCAGCTCTGTGGGGTGCTGGGGAGCTCAGAGGAAGATGTGAAATGGGCCGCTTACGGAAAAAGAATGCAAACTAGGCCCACTCAGCCTTGCAGATTTCAAGCACTATATAGCCCTTACCCTGATTGCAACTTCAGCAGAGTGAAGTGGTTTGTTTATTGAAATAAGGAATAGTAGATGGCATCCATTTTAGTGGAAAGTTTTAATTTGTGATTCCCTGAGGCTGTGTAAAATGCAGCACCCTTATTTATTCCTGTAAATGAAGCCAAATTGCTTCTGGAATTTGTTCAGAGAAAGACCATCAAGAACATTGATTTGACACATTAGTCTCTGAAATAAAACATTTAATGAATGTGCTTTTGTAGTAAAGAACATTATTTCTATCAAGATTATTTTTATTCCTGAAGTATGTTATTAACTGATAAAGTTTCTACTTTTAAAAACTGCCCTAGCCCTGACCAGTTTGGCTCAGTAGATAGAGCGTCAGCCTGAGGATGGAAGGGCCCTGGGTTTGATTCTGGTCAAGGGCATGTACCTTGGTTGCAGGCACATCCCAGTATGGGGTGTGCAGGAGGCAGCTGATCGATGTTTCTCTCTCATCTATGTTTCTAACTATCTATCCCTCTCCCTTCCTCTCTGTAAAAATATCAATAAAATATATTCTATAAATAAATAAATAAATAAATACTGCCCTCGCCAGTTTGGCTCAGTGGATAGAGCGTTGGCCTGCGGACCGAAGGATCCCAGGTTCGATTCCAGTCAAGGGCACATGCCTGGGTTGCAGGCTCGGTCCTACGTGCAGGAGGCAGCCAATCAATGATTCCCTCTCATCATTGATGTTTCTATCTCTCTCTTCCTCTCCCCTCCTCTCTGAAATCAATAAAAATATATTTTTAAAAAAAACTGATGCTGAGGACATTGTGATGTTTAAGCCTGCCTCAGAAACTCAGAAAATAAAGATTTCTATTCTGTCTGATATTACATTTATTTTAGTTAAAATATCAGTTATTTCTGAAAGCAATCATTAGCACCACAAAAACATCTTATTATTAAACTTCAATGAGCAAATGGATTAAACAGTAGTGAGTTTTTAGAAATACGAGGCTAAACTTTACCCTTGCAAAATCTTAAAAGAGAACTATCTTAAAAATTAGTAATTTTAAGAATGGAGAGATTTAAATTGCCTAGGACAGTGGTTCTCAACCTTTCTAATGCCGTGTCCCTTTAATACAGCTCCTCATGTTGTGGTGACCCCCAACCAAAAAATTATTTTCGTTGCTACTTCATAACTGTAATTTTGCTACTGTTAATAAATCGTAATGTAAATATCTGTGTTTTCTGGAACCGCTGCTATAGAGCCTAAGACCATCGGAAAACACCGATATTTTTGCATATGAATGGCCTGTCCTTTCCCAGGCTAAACACCTGTCAAACAAGCTGCAGCTGGGTCAGGGAGCCCCAGATAAATCAATAAAAGGCCCAAGACCTGACACCGGCACCAGTTGCCTTGCCTTACAGCTGGGCCTCATCTGGGCACTTCCAAACCCAGTACAAAGAGGAGGATTCTGCACATCTCTCTGTAGCTCCTGCTGGGTGGCCCTAGACAGTGGGTGACTTTGCACCTCCCTGGAAACCCAAGAGCCAGTGGTCAGAGTCAGACCATACCAGATTACAACTCTTCACATCTGTAAGGGACACACTCAAGGGGCAGACTTAATAAGCACAAAAGCCCCACTGAAGCAAGTCCTGCTCCATAGGAGTGGCTGCTGCATAGGAGCTCTCCCACTGTACTCACAGCTGGTTCTCACAGCCAATTGGCCTGGAGGTCAATTCCTCCTAGTGACACCAACAGCAATCAAGTCTCAACTACAACAAGACTGTGCTTACAGCCCACAAAGGGGTACACCTAGAGCCTCCAGCTCAGGTGACTGGGGAAGCTGAACCACTGGGACCGATAGAACACCTACTACACAAGGCCACTCTACCAACTCAAGGAGACATAGCAGCTCTACCCAATACATAGAAACAAACACAGGGAAGCAGCCAAAATGCAGAGACAAAGAAACATGTTACAAATGAAAAAAGTGGAAGAAAGCAAACCACTGGATATAGAGTTCAAAACCATGGTGGTAAGGTTACTCACAAATCTTCTAGAAACCTCCAAAAAAATGGAAAAGGACCAGTTAGAAATTAAGCATACACTGACTGAAATAAAGAATAATATACAGCCCTAACTGGCTTGGCTCAGTACAGCCTGCAGAATAAAGGGTCCTGGGTTCGATTCCAGTCAAGTGCATGTACCTTGGTTGCAGGCACATCCCCAGTAGGGGGTGTGCAGGAAGCAGCTGATCAATGTTTCTCTCTCATCCACATTTCTAACTCTCTATCCTTCTCCCTTCCTCTCTGTAAAAGGAAGTTTTTTTGTTATTAAAAAAATCAATAAAATATATTTTTAAAAAAGAATAATATACAGGGATTCAACAGTACAGTAGAGGATTCTGATAATCAAATCAATAATTTGAAATATGAGGAAGCAAAAAACACCCAACCAGAGAGCAAAAAAAAGAATCCAAAAATATGAAGATAGTGTAAGGAGCCTCTGGGACAATTTCAAGTGTACCAACATTCACATTATGGGGTGCCAAAAGAAGAGAGAGAGCAAGATATTGAAAACCTATTTGAAGAAATAATGACAGAAAACTTCCCCAACCTGGTGAAAGAGTCCAGGAAGCACAGAGAGTCCCAAACAAGAGAAACCCAAAGAGGATCACACCAAGATACATCATAATTAAAACACCAAGGTCTAAAGACAAAGAGATAATCTTAAAAGCAGCAAGAGAGAAGCAGTTAGTTACCTATAAGGGAATGCCCATATGATTGTCAGCTGATTTCTCAAGAAAAACTATGCAGGCCACAAGGGAATGGCAAAAAATATTCAAAGTGATGAACAGCAAGGACCTACAACCAAGATTACTCTACCCAGCAAAGCTATCATTTAGAATTGAAGATCAGATAAAGAGCTTCACAGACAAGAAAAAGCTAAAGTATTTCATCACCAGTATTGTATGAAATGTTGAAGGGTGTTTTTTAAGAAGAGGAAGAAGAAGAAAAAGAAAAAGATAAAAAATATGAACAACAAAATGGCAACAAATACATACCTATCAACAATTAAATCTAAAAAAATCAAAATAAACAAATAAAAAATCTAATGAACAGAATAAACTGGTGAATAAAATAGAAACAGAGGCATGGAAATAGACTGGACTGATGAGTCTCAGAGGGAAGGGGGTTGGGGGGATAGGAAGAGATTAAACAAATATCTTATATGCATATATGCATTACCTATGGACACAGACAATAGGGTGGCAAAGGCCTGGCGTGGGGTGGGACCTGGGTGGAGCGGGGTAATGGGGAGAAGAGGGACATCTGTAATAATCTCAACAATAAAGATTAAAAATAAATAAAAATACTATTGCTTTCTCACACCATGTAATTTTAAAAAATAAATACACAGTATTAGAGACAATGTTAAACACTGAATTTGTATAAATATCAAATATATTTTTCAAATTTTTGGTAGAAATTTTAATAACCTTTTCTTCATAACTTTTAATATAAAAATGTATACTTGAAATGCCTACTATCAATTCCTGATCAAGACATTTTAAGAATGAGCTCTTTGAATTCTTGATTGTTATCATCAAAGAAAACTTTGTTCACACAAGTAAATGAAAAAAAGTATAAATATTTTTATAATCATTTTAAAGTTTACAAAGTTTGAAATTATGTTAAAGACTAATAATTCTTTATTTTCTTTAAATGGCAAATGTAATGTTAAAATTCTTGTGATAATACAGATAAATGAATTTTGAAACCAGTTGAATTTTTCATGCCACGTATTTCAAAGACAATGATACTTTATCTGCAGGACACAGGGGCACCACCAATGCAATTGCCTTGCAGCCAGCTTGGATGGAGGGGGGATAACATTAGCTACAAAGAGAAGGGTCAGCTATCTATAATGTCAGAGCAAAGGCTGCCTCGAAGCTGCATCTACCAGAATACTCAACCTTCACAGACATACTCTAATCGGCCACACAAACCCTTCTAGCAACTCCACGGTTCTGTGAAAAACCTAGGATGAAGATGTGAGATAAACTTAAATATTAAAGAAATGCATACATTTGGGGAGCTGCTTTCCAGCCATGATATTGAAATGCCATAGCTATCTTCTGTGTATTGCAGTTTTGAATACAGTGCAGCCGAAACTACTGAACTTCCTGAAAAGAATATTTGATCAAGTTGGACTAGTTTGGTTCTGTGACAAGGAGTTAAAAGTAGCACTTTCCAGGTACAGAGCTCAGCCTAAACAGACTTATGAATAACTAATAGCCCTGTGCACAAATCTGTGCACCAGTAGCTCTCTGTGGGGCCAGGCCGCTCTGCACCCACTGCCCAAAGGCTCTCCGTGACCCAGAGGCTCATCTGCGGCTGGGCACAGAACAAAGCAAGCATTCCGCCAGGCCGCTCATGCTGCCCACTCTCAGTGGCTGCCACTCTGGGACTGGGGGACTCTGGCAGGGCTGAGAGGAATGGGTGCCGCCATCTTGTGGCTATGGGTGCCACCTTCTTTGTGATGGAGTGACAGTTAATTTGCATATTGCCCTTTTATTAGATAGGATGAACATTTGTTGGTTGCATACCTTTCCCTGCTTTGCACTTCCTGAGAGTCTTCAGATTTTCCTCTGGTTAGCAGCTGCTCCTTCTCAAAGCCCATGCTTCCTTAAGTTCTCGATCTAAGCTATTTGCAACCTCAAACCTCCTGGCCTCCATTCCTCACTCAAGAGTAAAGTTGCCAAGGGCTTTTTCTTTTTTAAATTTATTTTTCTTTTTCTTTTTTTATTTCCATTGCTTTCCAGAGAGTTTAAGACAGGAAGGGGGAGAGATATAAACATCAATGTGAGAGACATATAGACTGGTTGCCTCCTGCTCACACCCAGAAGACTAACTGGGGCTGGGGTACAATATGCCCTTGACCGGGTATCAAGCCCAAGACCCTTCAGTCCCTGGGCCTACACTCCAACCATTGAGCCAAACCAGCCAGGGCACCAAAGGCGTAAGAAAGGTCCTGCTCTTCTTAAATTGCTACCAAAGAGATTCTCTCTGTCATTACACTGGAAAGTGCAGTATGTCAGATGAAAAATGACCCACAGGGATGAAAACAGGGGAAAGGAAAAAATCTTACTCTTTGTATATATAAAAAGAAATATGCACATAGTATAAAAACAAATATACAGGATATCTGTGGTATTAACACTTTAGGGGGCATTAGAAAAAGTCTTAAAATACTCCTTCGGGAAGCAATTCTATATAATAAAAGCCCAGCAACCAAAACAGCAGAATGACCAGAATGACCAGAGACCAGAACCACCACAGCCCCTTGTCCAGCTGACCCCGCCCCCCAGCAGGGACCCCACCCCGATCCAGGCCTCCATCAGGACAGGCTGGCCAGCCCCAACCCATGCACCAGGCCTCTATCCTATATAATATCCTATATAATAAACGGGTAATATGCAAATTGACCCTAATGGCGGAATGACCAGAACACCTGCTTGACCAGTCACTATGAGGCAACCTGTGGCGGGAGTGGAGCTGGTGAGTAGGCAGGAACGGCCGACCTCTCAGTCCCTTCCCACAGCCGTCAGGTTCCAGTCGCCTGAGGAACCGGGGTGGGTGGTGGTAAAAAAGTTGAGGTTAACAAAGATGGATTCAGCTCCTCTCCCTTATTTCTCTCTATTGACCCTTGAACAACACAGGGGTTAAGGACATTGATCCCCGTCATGCAGTTGAAAGTCCATGTGTAACTTCTGACTCCCCCAAAACTTAACTATCCTTGGTATCCAAGGGGAATTTGTTCCAGGACCCCTCACAAATAACAAAATCTATGGATGCTCAAATACCCAATATAAAATAGTGAAAATCTATGCATACAGTTGGTCCTCCATTTTCAGACTCCTACCCACAGATCAGAAACAACACAGATATTTACTGGGGAGAAAAAAAAAAGACACCCACAGCCCTAGCCCAGTGGTCGGCAAACTCATTAGTCAACAGAGCCAAATATCAACAGTACAACGATTGAAATTTCTTTTGAGAGCCAAACTTTTTAAACTTAAACTTCTTCTAATGCCACTTCTTCAAAACAGACTTGCCCAGGCCGAGGTATTTTGTGGAAGAGTCACACTCAAGGGGCCAAACAACCGCATGTGGCTCGCGAGCCGCAGTTTGCCAACCACGGCCCTAGCCGGTTTGGCTCAGTGGATAGAACATCAGCCCATGGACTGACAATTTCCAGGTTCAATTCCAGTCCAGGGCATGTACCTCGGTTGCAGGCTAGATCTCAACCCTGGTCAGGGCTCATGTGGAGACAACCAATCAATGTGTCTCTTATATCCATGTTTCTTTCTCTCTGTCTCTCTAAAAATCAATGGAAAATATCCTCGGGTGAGGATTAACAATAACAAAACAACACCCACAAATTTGCATATAAGAGAACCCACCACTTCAAGCCCCTGTTGTTCAAGGGTCAACTGTACTTAGGATTCTGATCACAAGTGACAAAAATACAACTTGAATTACCTTAAATGAAATATGGAAATTTACCAGTTCACATAATCAAGTCACAGAATGGGAGAGGTAGATTGGACTTTGGGGATGACTGAATCCAGAGATATAAACACTGCTGGGACTTTATCAGATGCTAGTGAAAAGGTGTCAGGCAGACTTCCCCCCCTTCCCCTTCAAAAAAAGACAAGATGGTCTGCAAGCAAATAGACATGAATTGATTTTAGACTAATATGAATATCAGAAGTCAAAATCAGTGGATAAGACACAGAAGCAGAAATATTGGGGTAGATGTTCAAAATCATGTAGGAAATTCACTTTAAAATGCATCCAACAACAACAAAAAAAGAGCCTGACCGGTGTGGCTCAGTGGTTGAGCATCGACCTATGAACCAGAAGGTCACAAGGGTCACAGTTCATTTCCAGTCAGAGCACATGCCTGTTTTTTGGGCTCAATCCCCAGTAGGGGTTGTGCAGGAGGCAGCCAATCAATGATTCTCATCATTGATGTTTCTCTCTCTCTCCCTTCCTTTCTGAAATCAATAAATATATATATATTTTTAATTTAATAAATCTTTATTGTTCAGATTACAATTGTTCCTCTTTTTTCCTCCCATAGCTTCCCTCCACCAGGTTCCCACCCCACCCTCTGCCCTTACCTCCCCCACCCCACTGTCCTCATCCATAGGCGTATGCTTTTTGTCCAGTCTCTTCCCGCACCCCCCACTCCCCTTTTCCCCCAAGAATTGTCAGTCCACTCCCTTTCTATGCCCCTGATTCTATTATATTCACCAGTTAATACTGTTCATCAAATATTTTTATTCCCTTGGTTTTTAGATTCACTTGTTGATACATATTTGTTGTTCATAATTTTTACCTTTATCTTTTTCTTTTTCTTCCTCTTAAAGAATACTCTTCAGCATTTCATATAATTCTGGTTTGGTGGTGATGAACTCCTTTAGCTTTTTCTTATCTGTGAAGATCTTTATCTGACCTTCAATTCTGAATGATAGCTTTCCTGGGTAGAGTAATCTTGGTTGTAGTTTCTTGCTATTCATCACTTTGAATATTTCTTGCCACTCCCATCTGGCCTGCATAGTTTCTGTTGAGAAATCCGCTAATAGTCGTATGGGTGCTCCCTCGTAGGTAACTGTTTTTCTCTTGCTGCTTTTAATATTCTCTTTGTCATTTGCTCTTGGCATTTTAATTATGAGGTGTCTTTGTGTGGTCCTCTTTGGGTTCCTTTTGTTTGGGGTTCTGTGCGCTTCCTGGACTTGTAAGTCTATTTCTTTCACCAAGTGGGGGAAGTTTTTGGTCACTATTTCTTCAAATAGGTTTTCAGTATCTTGCTCTCTCTCTTCTTCTGGGACCCCCATAATTCTGATGTTGGTACGCTTGAAGTTGTCCCAGAGGCTTCTTACACTATCTTCAACTTTTTGGATTCTTTTTTCTTTTTGCTTTTCCAGTTGAGTGTTTTTTGCTTCTTTGTATTCCAAATCTTTGACTTGGTTCTTGCAATCCTCTAGATAGGTCTCTAAATAATATTTTTTATTTCAGTCAGTGTATGCTTAATTTCTAGTTGATCCTTTTTCATATCCTCGAGGGTCTCATTAAATTTATCAGCCTTTTCTAGGAAATTCTTGAAAAACCTTATAACGGTGGTTTTGAACTCTATATCCAGTTGTTTACTTTCCTCCATTTCCTTCATTTGTGACCTGCCTCTTTGTCTCCACATTTCGGCTGCTTCCCTGAGTTGATGGAGTGGCTTTGTGTGCTAGGTGTCCTAGCAGGGACCAGTGGCTCAGCCTCCCCAGTTACTTGAGGTGGACACTCTTGGTGTGTCCCTTTGTGGGCTGTGTGTGCAGTCTTGTAGTTAAGCCTAGACTATTGTTAGTATCACTGGGGGGAGTTGACCTCCAGGCCAATTGGCTGTGAAGATCAGCTGTATCTCCACTGGGAGAGCTTCTGTGCTCAGCTTGGATGGGGCAGAATCTCAGGGTGGAGCAGACTACCTTGGTTTCCCATCAGCCCCGCCCCATGAGGCCCTTGTGTCTCAGTGTCCCATGGCAATGGCTGCATGCACCTCTGAGAAAAGACTGCCCTCGAGTTTTGCCTGCTGCCAGACAGTCCAGTTTCTCCCCGAATGAGTCTGGGTACCCAAAAGTCTCACCTCGAACTGGATTTCAGTGCAGTCGGGAGGTTTTGTTTCCCTCCCTAACGAGACAGCTAGCCATGAGCTTGCTGCCTGCCCTCTGCGCATGCCGTAAGCCAGCCGCCTTTTCAGCCGCCCACCCTTTCCACGCACGCGGGTCTCCGCACCTCTTCCTTCACAGCTCCTTTGGTTCTCAGTGTCCTTTTATCTTTCCTTCCAGTTGTAGAATTTCCACTCAGCCAGCTTTCCGGTGGTTCTGGACGATTTCCACTCTGTCTTCCAGTTGCAGTTTTGAAATTGTTGCGCAAGGCAGCAGTATAGGTGTTTACCTATTCTGCCATCTTGGTTTCTTCCTCAATAAATATATATTTTTAAAAAAGATGGATTCATGTATGTATGTATGTACTGATGGACAGATGTGATAAATCAAGCACAATCAAATATTAATGGTAGAATCTTGGTAGTAAATATATGCCTTCGCTGTAAATTTTTCTGTATGTTTGATATTCTTCATAACAAAATGTTTGGGGTGGGGGGCGGTTTATAGGCAGAAGAGCAGAAGAACAACTTCATGGCTATAGTGATTAGTCCCTTGTCAGCAGAATTCTAGTCCTAAACCAAAGGTATAGAAAACACCTCTTGCACTCCAAGGAAAGGGAGGACTGGCAAAAGCTATTCATTCATCCAGAACATATAACAAATATTTCTTGAGTTCTCATTTGGTAGCATCCACTGTATTAAAATCAAGGTGTTAAATCAGGTATGACCTGCAGAGTGAGAGCACAAGGTTAAAAGGTGATCATTCTAGCTTGGGAATTCGTATAGAATAACTACAGGTAAAAATGGTTATCCCATTGACTTAACCTGCTTCAAATTGGTTTTATTAGTGCACTAAGCATCATTTTACATGTAGAAATAAAGCTGATTTCTCACATGGACAACTGAGTAGATGATGGGATCCTTCATGGAGACAGAAAATGCACACAGAACAAGTATGTGGTATGTGATAACTTTTAAATTTGCTTTTAGATATGTGTTACATCTCAATAGAGATGTCCAATGGGTTCAGAATTCTGGAAAAAAACCTGAGCCCTGGGAGAGATTGAGAGTCATAGTAAGTGTTATAGTCAAAACCCCGAGTAAAATCATCCAAAGAGTATCGTGAGAAGATAGTAAGTATTCTTTCACTCTTTTATCCATTCACCAAGCTCTCATCAAGTGTTTCTAGAACTATGAATAAAAAACAACAGTATTTCCCAGGAATTCATAACTTCTTTTTCTTTTTTAATCTTCACCTGAGATATGTTTTTATTGATTTTTAGAGAGAGAGGAAGGGAGAGAAACATCAGTCTCATACTGAGAGAATTTGACATCTTTGGTCCTTAAACCTTCATCTCTAACTCCAATTTTTTCATTAGGCTTCAAGTCAAACTAACTAAATAAAGAATAACAGCTATGGACACAGACAACAGGGGGGTGGGGGCATGAATGGGAGGTAGGGGGTAATGGGGAAATAAGGACACATATGTAATACCTTAATCAATAAAGAAAATTTAAAAAAAGGAATAACAGCTAGTTTAAAACTAAAAATTCTATTGATAACACAACGCAGGCCCTACTATCCGCCTAGGAGATACATTGACCTAGGTTCTACTAGCTTGTGAGGACCACAATTGTTTTGACAAGGAGAAATTGAGATGTTCTAAATCACAGCCCCTGAAGAGCGAGACAGAACTGTTGGTTTGTTATGGTTGCTGCTCATGTTCCTTTATTGCCTTTTGGAGTTTTGGGTTAATATCCAGGTGGCTATTTCCATAGATTATTTTAGTCAGGCATCATTTAACTCCAGGAGCCTCTGCTTGCTGTATACACCTGGGCTTTCCAGAATGCTGCCCACAGCCAATATACAGGAACAGCTATTTCTTTATGTGGACCTAGAGCTGGCCTCACTTCACCTCCTCCCACCCCTCTGCTTATAGCTAACGTAAATTTTTGATGTACAAAAATGCTTGCAAAACTCTACATGCTACACATGCTGTCTTTTCTACCCAACCATACTTCTTGTGATTTAGACTCCATGTCCCAAGACTGGTCTTCTTTTTGGCTAGCATTCAGGCTCAATGAAACCTTACTTAAAAATACACTTCACTGTGGAAGTCAATTTTTTTGTTTAACATTTTAATCTTTGAGTCTATTTTCTCATGTCCCGAAATGCCAAAAAATATTGTTTCAAGGCTATTGTTAATGGTTAATTATAAATGCATGGTGCTCCACACTCTATGTGTACTATTAATGCAACCCACAACTTCAGATAAACACAACAAATTATATCAAATTATAAATACCTATTTTATCTAATATTAACTTCTGTTCCTGAGCACTCAGTCTATGTATTGTTATTCAGGTTGCACGCGCTGGCTTGCTCTGTATTATTTGCTTTAGAATCTCTTATAGAGTCACGGGCTGGCTCAAAGTAACAGTAGTAACTGCTTCCTTCCCAATATATTGAGGGAAACACATTTTCCAAGAATTCTTAAAAAATAGTTCAGCTTGGTTTAGGAGTACAACTAGAAAGTAAGTTTCGTCCAAAAACAGTCCAACACTATCCTGGCTGCCTGCAGGTCTCTGAAAAAACGGGAGCGGGTCCATAACATACTTCAAGAATCAGAGTTGAAACCAGAGCTTTCAACTTTCCCGCTGGCTCCTGCAAGGCCAACCGCACCGATGTTCCTTCTTGCTCTGCGCCACTTCCGTTCGCGCATTTTAAGTACGTCAGAGCGTTAGCTCTCGCGGTATCAACTGTTGCTGAGGCACTTTAACAAAGATCTCGCGAAGTTGGTTCTACAGATCCAAGTTAGCCTCTTACCCTCCCCCACCACACCCTCAAAACTGTTCTTCCTTTCTCTGTCTCAGTTACAACATTCTTCACCCCCTCACCTCTCGTCCCTTCTCCCGTTTCCGATTTCAAGCCGGAACCGGAAGTCTAGTGGGCGGGGCTCGGCGGCGGAAAGCGCAGAGGAGCCGGAGCGGGGACTCGGCTCTGGGCCGCTGCCCCTGTCCCTTCCACGGGTCGCCGTGGCTCCAGGCTGAAGGCCGGTCCGGAGGCGGGTGGGCGCGGGTCTCCCCCGGAGTGTCCGGGCGGCAGCCTCCCCGGACCCCCCGGGCTCTGCGAGAGAACATGTCTACAGCCTCCGCTGCTTCCTCCTCCTCCTCGTCTTCGGCCAGTGACATGATCGAAGCCCCCTCTCAAGTTCTCAACTTTGAAGAAATCGACTATAAAGAGATCGAGGTGGAAGAGGTGAGCGAGGCCCGGCTAGGAGGTGCGGGCCCCGGCCGGTCCCTCCTCTACCTAGTCCCGACTCCTAGGGCGCCTCTCTGTCCCTCTGATTTGCGGGGTTGCCCGAGAGTCCTCATCGCCCCACAGAAACCGGGTGTAGCTGCTCCGAGGTAGTTCTCTCTTTGCCTTACTTAGGCATTCTTGAGTTGGATTTGATACCCAGGTGCCCGGATTTGAGTCATCTCAAAGGGGAAGATGAACTGGTGAGACAGTTCATCTGTAAGTAGTAAATCCACCCAAGACCGTGGCGGTTCTGGAGTGTCATTTCACTAAGACGCGGAGCTCTTCAGGGCCGAGGATTGTTCATCTCGCTCTGCCCGGCACGTAATGGGTGCTCGGTAAATTCTTGATAAATTAACGCATCTTCATGTATAACAAATGTGGAATCGTTTCTTTCGCCGATTCCTTAGAGCAGTAGTCAGAACGTAAATGTTCTGCCTTCAATTGGACTAATTTAGATGAATTTCAACATTAGTAATGTAGGCTGGTTATGATGAAAAGCTATTTCAGGTAGCATATTATGAAGAGATAGCTAATGATTTCTGTGACAACTAGAATATAACATTAGATCAGAAGTCTCTGTTAGAAAATCCGAATCCATTCTCTATGCTGTCGTAATTTAAGTTTAGAGCAAGGTAATAACGTGTCTTCAGTACATTGCCTCTTTTCAAATTTACAGAGAAGTAGATTGGTTCTAAGGACCATAACATTTAGAAAAGTAAAAACTGTATATATTTTAAAGACTCAATTTGTAAAGTGTTAAACTTTGATTGAAAATACTATCAAATATTTGTGCATCATTTTTAAAATTATTAAGTACTTTGCATTACATATGCCACGAAGAACCCTGTATGTCCTCTATTATAGATTCTCAGTTATCACTACTTTCAAAGTCCAAAATTATTTTTAAGTAGTGGAACACTAGGAGTAGATCATTTAACAAGTAAGTTTTTCTATGCATGTTTTGGGAAAATAACATATTAATCATATTTTTTATTTCATAAAGTAACCTTAGAGATCACTGAGAACAACTTTATTTTACAAGGTAGTATAAGTGGGATGAGAAAGGACTTTGGAGTGCCATACTACTTAATAGCTGTGTGGTTCAGAGCAAGTTTCCTATCCCCTTTGAGCTTTAGTTTTCTAACTATAAAATAGGGGTAATTTCTATTTCATTTATTTGTATAACAGGTCCTACTAGGCAATATGCAAAACACCAAACACAGTGTCTGACACATATTACTAGGAAACTGAGTTCCAGAGAGGAAGTGACCTGTTTTAAGGTCACATGGCTAAAAAAGGACCTGTATTTTGAAGAGGGGGGGGAGGGGGCGGTTCATGTGTATGTGTTTTTTGTGGGTTTTTTTTTTTTTTTCTATTGACACTGATAAATTCCTTTTTCAGAAAGTTGATCCAGCTTTCATGGCTAGCATTCTTTCTTTTTTAAGAATAAAAATTCAGTGAGTCAGTATAAAAGAATTGCAGTTTTTAAATAAACATTTACGTCTACTCTGGTGAACTGTCATACTTGTAGACTACAAATTGTTATATAATAATAACTTGTACTTCATGGTCAACCAAATGCTTTCACAGGCTTACATCATTTGATCCTTACAACTTTAGTTTTTGCACACTACTTTCTAAAGCATTTTACATTCTTGCTTCTTAGAGGAATGAAAGTTACTAAGGATACATTTTGCTGCTCTTCCCCCAATGCCATTTAACCTTAACCTTCTGATTAGGTTTTTATGTTTCCAAAGACCCTCCTTTGAGTTTAGATAATGTTTCAACCTTTCTTTGGTATATTTAGGACATTCCTGAGATCTAGATTTTTGTTTTTAAATGAAAATTTCTAATATTAAGCAGTCATTTAGTTTTAGAGATCTTTCAAATATCTAGTTTATTTGCATTTTAAGGTTGACTTTCAGCCTTTCTGATGTTGAAGTCATTACATAATTTCCATCATATATTCTTCATATGCACACATTGAAACAGTGTTTTGTGATCCAGGGTGTACCATGGGTTCTCAGTAACTATTTCTTAATTTCGATTATGCTTCCAAGTTAAAATCATGAATAAGAGAACACAGAAAGATGACCAGAAACAAAATGTATTTTATATGTACATGTAAATTGCCTATAAATAAAAGAAAATCATCATCTGTATTTCTCACATAACAATGTAATTGAATCAGAATTATATCGATTTAATTAGAAACTGTTAGAAAAACATTCCAACTACAAGTCAAAAAATATGCAATCATTTAATAGGTGTACATGTTCCTGATATTGTGACTCAGTAATATCAGTGTGGCATTTCCTAAATTCAATTCTGATATCAAATTATGTAAGGTTTTAGCCTTAGAAATTTACATAGGTACTTTTTAAAAAAAAGTAATTTAGTTTTTACCATCTGGATCTAAGTGTAGAGAATAAATTGTGAGGTATTTACTTTGGAAACTAGCTTGCAAGAAGTGGCTAAAGGCAGTGTGGTATGGTGACAAGTGTACTGAACTGGGTATTTAAAAAATTTAGATGCTATACTGATTCTGCCATAATGTAATTCAGTAAATTTTAACACCTTCTGGGCCTCTGATTTCTCACATGAAATGAGGGATTGGACAAGATCATTTAAGATCTCTTTCCATTCTAAAATGAAAACACAGTTATTGTTTCCAGTATTTATGCTTTAAGGACAGTGATCATGATCTCCCATGGAATGTAGTTGGGCCAACTAATCCAAATTAGACAGGGCAAGTGATATCCCCATTTTACAGAAACTGACAGGTGATCATTGAGTTTGATTTATCAGAAGCCTGACGCCTAAAATGGTAGAGTTAGGAATTGAATTTGAGATTTCCTGAGTCAGTTGCTCTTACCACTGGATGTTTCTTTAGTTCTTTCTAAAGTACTCTATAATCAAACCTTATTTTTTGAATGAGGAAACAAATACTTATTTCCTTTATAGTAATTGGTCCTGAGCACTTAATGAACATCCTCCTCCCTGCATAGTACAGCAGTACCTTAGCAAAGGTACTGAGAAAAATGAATAGAAGAATCTTAGGATTCTCTCCTTTGAAATTGTGACTTGTGAGACAAGAATAAACACAGAAAAGTTAATAATTACATTTTTAGGACCACAAATTTAGAACTATGAATATAACATAAATTGAGCACTTAAGCTATAATTCGAAAGTAAGTTTAACCACACAAGGCTTCATTGAGTGGAAAAGAGTTTAAAACTAGATTTTAAATAAAGTAAGCATTGAAGATTGAGAAAAGCAGTAAGATGAATTTTTTGCAATTGTTTCTCTGCCTGGAATGAATGCTCTTCCCCCCAGAAATTCAGGGCTGGCTCCTTCTCACCATTCAAGTCCCACCTCAGATGTTACTTTCTTAAAAAGCTTTTCTGAGCAGCCTAGGTCTTTGTCACTTCTATTTATCTTTAGGGTGCTTACCAGTAACCAAAATTGTGTATCCCCCAGCAAAATGTAAGGTGCCTTATTCATACCTGTAATTCCAGTGCCTAGCACCTAGAAGATTTTCTATAAATGTTAGTTAAAAGAGTAAATGAAGTTATTACAGCATACCCATGAATGTTTAGTGACCATTGGTTCTGTTATCTGTGATAAAATCAGTGGTTAAGATTAGTTAGTGATTTGTCTAAGGCAGCATTTATACTAGAAATGAAATTTGATTCTTTTTGCAAATGTAGATTCCGTAACACTCCATTATGCCTAGCAAGTAATTTTTGTTTGTCAGGGGTCAGGTGCTGTGAATAAGCCAGGTATTGGTGCCTTTAATAAAATGCTAAATAGACCATATGTGGTGTAGTTGCTTTTTAAAAGGAAGACTTACAGTATTGACCTCAATTATAGCATACTAGTGGCCCAGTGCACAGATTCATGCACATTGAAAGGAAATTAATTAGAAGAAATATTTTAATATTGCTATTTGCCCTTTCTCTATAATAGAAGTGTCACGATTGACAATGACAGATCAAAACACACATGTGTGATTGCGTCAGCAAGCGCTTTATATGTATCGTGCATGCACGAGTCAACTTAGCCTTTTATATATAGAATAAACTTGCTTAATTAGCTAAACTTTTTCCAGCCCAATGAAGCACCCCAACTTCTCTTTCAGGTAATTGTCAGCAACACAGCAGTAAATATCAAACACGAAGCAGATTATTATTGTAGATCACACAGGGAGAACAAAGGGTAAAATATTTAACTGCAGCAGTGTTTGACTATATTCTGCACATTGAGAAAACCTGAAGTCATTTTCAAGGTCCACCATTTCTTTCTTCTTTTCAATTGGGTCAAGTTTCTAAACTTTCTAAAGCTCCGTTTTCTGGTTAATGAAAAGAAAATAGGATTCTACTGAATCTCCTATCTACCTACTCTGGAACTTCTGTGAGGATCAAATGAGATGAGGTACGGGAAAACGCTTCACAGACATTTGGTTAAAGTGTAAAATGTTTGCACCTGGCTATAAAACAAGTGGTGTTCCTGGGTTGAAGAAACTGCAAGGAGGCTAGTTGCTAGGGAGAGGAAGCCAGGCATTGCTACATGATATCATTACCCAGCACCCACAGTGACCATTTCCAGGCTGGGCTGGGTTATGGGTCGCGTTTTTCGCCATGAGGTCTCCGCGGCATTGGCTGCAATTTGGTGGGTTGTTGCTCCAGGGCGGTGGCGCGGCCTGTGTCCCACTTGGGGGATGCTGAGTGCTGCTTTGTTGGCGCCAGGTCCGTGGTGCTGTTTCTTTGTAAATGGCCGGTACATGTCATGGCAGCTCCTGAGTTGAGCGTCTCCCCCCTGGTGGTCAGTGTGCATCAGCGACTGGTTGGATTGTCAGAGGGACACTTAGCATATTAGCCTTTTATATGTAGAGACTAGAGGCCCAGTGCACAAAATTTGTGCACTCGGGGAGTGGGGGGTGCCTCAGCCCAGCCTGCACCCTCTCACAGTCCAGGAGCCCTTGGGGGATGTCTGACCAATGCAGAGGCGGGAGAGGCTCTCACCACTGCTGCTACACTCACCAGCCATGAGCCTGGCTTCTGGCTGAGTGGCGCTCCCCCGTGGGAGCACACTGACCATCAGGAAGCAGCTCCTGAGTTGAGCATCTTCCCCCTGGTCATCAGCGTGCATCATAGTGACTGGTTGTTCCACCGTTTGGTCAATTTGCATATTAGCCTTTTATAGGATAAGCAAGGCACATAAAATCATTGCACCATTATATGTTCTTAAGCTTCATTATAGAGACATGCAAAGGCTTTGTTTTAAAGAGAAACATGTGAAGAACTTTGGAAGTGATGTATACTTTGTAGTTTTAGGTTATGAATATATGGACAACTGATAATAGAGGAAAAACCTAATTTAATAGTAGCCTGAAAAAAACTGAGTCCATAGGTTTGTTAGTCAGTATTTATTATGGATATCCAAAATTATTAAAAAACTCTTCTGTGTGAAACTTAGTGATCCTTGGTTTCAGTAGATCTGGAATGTGATCACATTGAAGAGGTAGGCCAACGATAACTTTTATGTTGTGAATGTATAGTTTAAAAGTTGATACAAGTATATTATTTGAAAGAAAGGCCTATTAAATGCGTAAGATGTCTTAAGGCAAGCTTTAAGGACTGCATAAAAATTTCTCAAAAAAAGTTTGAATCATTTTTTGTGATATCAAGTCTGTCTTGTTCAGCCCATGGCAGTTGTACTCTGTCACAGTTAATTAATAGATTTTGAAGTTCTGAAATAGAGGAGACCAAACCGTGGGTGGTGGAGATACATATCGTAAAAAATATATATATTGACCTAGGAACACTTTAATTTAGAAAACATTCATAAATTTAGAAAGGAATATTTCTAAATTGACTTCTTTAAAACCAAAGCCCTCTTTGCATTCCTCTGTTCTTCTATTTTTACAGATGAGTGATTGTGAAAAATATCTGAAATGTGATTTCTAAGTTCACCATTTTAGATAGATGTCTACGATGGGGGAGATACTTATAATTTGGATGTACACCCTTTTTTACATTCTTGGTAAAAATTGATCCTTGGAGAAAGTTGGCATTCAAAATAATTGTTATGATAATATATCAAAGAAACGTGTTACTCAATATATGAATGCAATCCAAAAAGTATATTTGATTTGTGAACTTGAATTAGAATTTTGGTCAAGTTTTGTAGTTTAAATTTAGGTTTTTCATTATTTATCTCAATTGCCAGTGTGTGTCAGTTTGCTGTGAATGCCACGTTTTTCTATGTGGCAAGAAAAACATTGGTTTGCTCACAAGAATTCTTCTTCTTTCTTATGCCCAAGATGCAATCTCAGTGCTCTGGAAAATTTCCATAAATAATATCAGCAGCAGGGGAGGACTCTCTGGTCTATGTGATGGCTCGCACTGAAGTATCCTGTCTCAGTGTTAATTATGTTTTTAATAAAACCTAATGCAGTGTTTCTCAAATAGTAGAATCACCTGAAGGGAGGTTTGTTTAAACACAGATTGCTGGGCCCAACACTTGGACTAAGTAATTTGGAGTTCGAACCTGATAATTTATATTTCTCACAAATTTTCAAGTGATGTTGATGCTTCTGAACCAGAGACCATCCATCCTTTGAGAGCCATTGGTTTATTGCTTTTGCGGTTTTTATATCTGCTTCTTGAAACTCTCCTCTAGGCTTCTTGTGACACTCCTCTGGTTTGCGTTTCCTTATTGACTGTTCCATCTCAGATTTTGCATGTTCTTTCTCTGTTTGTGTTTGAAGTGCTTCAAAGCTCACTTTTGGGACCCCAGTATTTATATATATATATATTTTTTATCTCATCCAGTTGATTGACTAGAAATACCAACTAAATGCTGATGACTGTCCCAAGTTCTTATCTCCTTCCTGACTTCTTGACTCATGTTTCCACTATATTTCTTGGTATTTCCACCCAGATATCTAGTAGGCATCTGAAACTTTGTATGACTGAAACAGAACTCTGTGTTATTTTTTAAAAATCTGCTTGCCCAATTGTTTTTTGTCCTTTATGAACTGTTGCCTAGTCTACGTCTTCCTCTCCACCCATTTTGCCTACATCCAAACAATCAGCAAGCTCTTTTGACTTTAGCTGTAAAATATAACCCAGATCTGCCCATTTTTCTGCACTACCATCAACCTTGTCCTCACAGCTACCCTCTCTTCCTTGGGCTGCTGTAATAGCCCTCCTACCTGATCTCTCTGTATATTCTAGCTTCCCTCCAATCTATCTTTCACATAAGAACTAGAATGAATTTTTTTAATGTGAAATCATATTACATCTTTTCTCAAGTCCCTCCCAATTGCTTCCCATTGCTCTTAGACTGAAATTCAGAGTCCTTATTATGGTGCAGAGAACTGTTCAGGATCTAGACTCTGCTTAGCTCTCCAGCCTTATTTTGCTTCACTCTCCCTTCTCCAACTATGCACTGCCCAAACTGAACACTATTTCTCTGGGTCATTATTAAAATGTCCTGTTTCTCAATGAAGCCTTGCAGGGCTACTATGTTTAAAATTGGAGTGGGGAGAGTGCATGTACATGTATGCACACAAAAATTACACTCCTTTTCTTCTTAGCACACTTAATATTTTTCTTATATCTTGCTTCTTCTTTGTTTCCATTAATGAGAATATAAACAGTGAAAGCAAAGATTTTGATTTGTTTGTTTACTTCTATGTCTTGAGTGCCTAGTCTCTATAGATGGGATTCAATTGTGGTCCAATAGGGAATGAGGGTGTTTTCCCCCTTAGGGCCTTTACATTAGTTATTTCTTCTTTGGTTGGTTCCTTGTGCTGTTCATTATAGTTAGTAACCTCCTCAGATGCTTCTCCCATACTATCTTGCCCTAAGTTTCCACTAATGTCTTTGTCACATCATCCTACTTTTTCCTACATGGCATTTTTTAGAACCTGATTTTATTTTTATTCATCTTTGTTTATTGACTGTCTTCTTTCCTTTCTCCTTTAATTGAAAGTACATTCCATGTAGATCAGGGACATTGTCATATTTACTGCTATATTTCTGATATCCCAGAGGCATTGAAGAAATATTGGTTTCAGGAGTAAACAAACGAGGTTCATTGTTCTCTTGGCATAAGCCTCACTTTCACCTCTTGAAAGCAGGAGACCTTACCCCATTTCTCCCTGCTTGCTGACTAGATCTTCCTCTTTGGCTTTTACTGATCATCAAACTTTCGATATGTCTGTCATCCCACAGCTACTGATATAGGTTCCAACATTGTGCCCAACAACAGCCTCCTTCCTGCAGTCTGAAGTTTATTTAATTTTCAGTTACCTTGCTTTTCTCTAGGCATGATTTTTTCTGTGTCATTTACATGTTCTGTTGGGGCTGAGCAAACCTGAGTAGGGCTTCCATCTGTCTATCTCCCTTGCCATTCTTACTCATTTGTAGCTTCCCATGTTGGCAAAGCATATTCTATGAGGCTGCCTTCCTCCAGAGGTTCTTAGTAAAAAGTAGGGGGATAAATCCTTTGTGCCCTCTAATCCCTCAACTTGTTCCAGAAGGGGAAGGGGGGGTTCTTAGCTGCTGTCATGTACTCTCATTTTTGGCTTTCTTCAGCTAAGGTTTAAAAAAGTGTTTTGTTGTCTTGTCTTTAATTTCTTCTCTATCTAACTTTTATACCATAAAGGCAGGGGTCAATTCTTTATATATTGTTTAATTTTTACCCTTATTATCTTTACATTTATGCCATTTTAAAAAATGAAGTCATTTTTTGATACTGCGACGTGGTGACTTATAAGAAATATATATTTGGTCTTTGTCCAGGGTTCCAGGCTCACAGTTTCCCAAAACCTCAGAATTCATTCATATGTGAGGAGAACCATAATGTCTTTTGTTATGTTGATGTGGTTACTGTTGGACCACACCGGAGGATGGGGGCTGGTTGCCAGGACAACCAACCTTGTGATTAGACTTTTGGAACTGTAAGTCCCACCTCCCTGACCTCCATGGAGTGGCGATGAGTTGGAGGCTGAATCAGCGGCCAATAAGGAATGATTAAATAAACCATGCCCGTGTAATGAAGCCTCTATAAACACCCAAAAGGACAAAGTTCGGAGAGCTTCCAGGTTGATGAACACATGCGGTTAGAGGAGATTGTCACACAGATTGGATATGGGAAGTTCCCATACCTTGCTCTATGCATGCTCTCTGCTGTTCCTGAATTATATTCTTTTACTAGGGGCCCAATGCACGAAATTCGTGCACGGGGCGGGGGCAGGGGCGGGGGTCCCTCAGCCAGATCTGCACCCTCTCCAGTCGGGGAGCCCTCTCCAATCCGGGAGTTTGTGTCTGTCTTTGCAATCATATGAGTGAAATGTCTGAGACCCCAACCCAGTTTGGTTTGGTGCTCACAGAATAATAGAGGGTTTTTTTGTTTTGTTTTGTTTTTTTTGCTCCATTGGTGGAGATCTCCTAGAAGTTGCAGGATATCTTCCTTTTAATTTTTCCTCAACACTCTGACATTATTTATGTCTCTCACCTTTGCTTTCCTTCCATCCCCCACCTGCAACATTAACTTGCTCCAAGCTCACTTTGCTCTAGTGTCTAGGACCGTGGTTGGCAAACTGCGGCTCTTTGGCCCCTTGAGTGTGGCTCTTCCACAAAATACCACGGCCTGGGCGAGTCTATTTTGAAGAAGTGCTGTTAGAAGAAGTTTAAGTTTAAAAAATTTGACTCTCAAAAGAAATTTCAATCGTACTGTTGATATTTGGCTCTGTTGACTAATGAGTTTGCCGACCACTGGTTTAGGAGATTCCCTCAATGCATCTTGTCACCAGAACTACCATTCCCAGCATTCCTGGTCCTCCCCGCGCTCTGGGCTTCTGCTTTCGGTCCAGGGGCTCTCACCAGAACTAGATTCCCGGAATTCCTGATGTTCCCCAGGCTCTTGGTTTCAGCTTCCCGTCCAGAGGCTGCAGAAACCACAAGGACTTGGAACTCCAGCCACCCCCAGGCTGGGCTGACAGGACCGGACACTCCAGGGATGTCCTCGGGACCCCGGCCACTCAGTGCCGGCGCGTACTGGCCACAGGTTCAGAGTGGGCGGGGTCCTGGGCACGCCCATCGTGTCACCCTGGCTAGACAGTGGACGAGCGGGCATCCTACCCCTCCCCCGGCTGTTTGACGCCTGCACGCGTAGACCTGGAGCGGCTGGGGGGGGGGGGGGGCAGTAACACCTGCCGCATTGCTACAGCAACGCTGTGGGCGTCCCACCCTGCCCCCGCCACCCAGCGCCTGCATGCATAGGCCTGGAGCGGCCGGTGGGCATCCTGCCCTGCGCCTGGCTGCTTGGCACGTGCGCACTACCCACAGGCCCATCGTCTTTATCGGGTTAATTTGTATACTCACTCCTGATTGGCTGTGGGTGTCACAGAGGTACAGTCAATTTACCTATTTGTCTATTATTAGTATAGATAATAAACTGGCAATCTGGTAAGTAAAATATTTGTCTGAATAGCTGCTTTAGAAAATTAATTGAACCAAAGGAGAGTGTAGTTGGTTAGAAGCACAGGGGGGTGGGATTCTTGTAGAATTGAGCCCGTAACATGTGAGATCTGTTGCTATCTCCAGGTAGTGTCCGAATTGAGTTGAATTTTAAGACACCCAACTGGTATCAGAGAATTGCTTGGTGGTGTGGAAAAACTCCCCCCCGCCTCCCCCACACACATTGGAATTGGTGATCAGAATTATTAGGTAGGCTGAAGCTTAAATTCTTTAAACATTGACTCTATGCGTCAACCTCACTCCTTTGAAGTTACAGCAATTATTTTTCCTATCATGTAATTCAGTTTATATGTACAACCTGGGTGGGCATCTTGGACTTTATTATCATTTTTAGATCTGTTGTTCCACCATACTTATAAAATAGCTTATGGCCTTAACTTGAGTCAAGGCTTTTTGAGGCCATGAGCTCTCATTTTACATGACTATTCCTATTTTGTATTTGAGTGTTCCACAAAATTGCTTTTTTAAGCATTGTGTTCCCATGGTTTTAAGTTGAAAGCTCAGAGTCAGCCATCGTCTCAGCACTAGGTGGCACTTGTGCTTCACAGTTAGTCATACATACCTAACACAGTTTTTGCAACAAGTGCATGATCCACAAATAAAATGTTTGGAATCTCTATGTGACATTCCTGAGAATAGGAAAATGAATCAAGAGGAGACCTACTAGCCCTAGCCGGTTTGGTTCAGTGGATAGAGCATGGGCCTGCAGACTGAAGGGTCCCAGGTTTGATTCCGGTCAAGGACATGTACCTTGGTTGCATGCACATCCCCACTGGGAGATGTGCAGGAGGCAGCTGATCGATGTTTCTCTCTCATCGATGTTTCTAACTCTTTATCCCTCTCCCTTCCTCTCTGTAAAAAATAAAATATATTTAAAAATTAAAAAAATAAATTAAAAAAAGAGGAGACCTACTAAATACTAGTTGCTTTGATGAATTTGTAAATACATGGTTGAAGAATATAGTATATTACTGCATAACCATAATATCAATAGATAGGAGGGTCTCATCCATACCTTCTTAGCGTATGTTGCCATAAAGTTTAAATTTGATTTAGGACCTGTTTGCTATTTTATCATGATCCATTGTAGAGAAATGAGTAGTGCAACACTGGTTCATACCCAACTCCAAGCACTTACTGTTCTTTTGTAGTATTTAAGAAATGCCTGGTTTTGACTTGCGAACCCTATAGATATTCACTGAGGAAAATGTAAGCATCTCTCTTTTACTGTTGAGAAAACAGGAGCTCAAAAACATTAACTTGCCCAGCATCATAACTAATATGTAAACAGAACCAATGTTCAAACTCAAGTATGTTGGGTTCTAGAGCCCAGGCATGCTCTTTCCATTATTCTGATGGTGCCAGGTTTAGCCAATGTCCATTTATGTTAAAGCAACTGGATGACAAGTGCAAATTACTAATGTTGGTTCCTTTCTCTTATGAGAGGTGTGGAGTAGAGCAAGAATCTAAAGAGCAGGAAGAACCTGAGCACCCGGGGCTAGGAAGGGAAAAAAGGAAGTTCACCAAAGGAAAGACTGGCTACCAAAAGTGTTGGCTTACTTTTGCCTAGCGTCAGTCCAGTTTCCTTTAAATAAGCCGATGACACACAGAAGCTGAATGGTGAATTGGTCATTACCTACTGTAGGCTTTAAATCCTGGCTTCTCTGAATACTTACTGACCGTGTGATCTTGGGCAACTTGCAAACTTGTGTCTTGGTTTACTTACCTTTACAATGGAGGAGGATTAAATGTGTCATTTTATGAAGCACATAGACTGGTACCTGGCATATGGTAAGCAATAAATGTTAACCATTTGGGTGGTTTTATATATTAAGCAACATGAGAAATGTCTATAATTACCCTAGCAACAGCCAACTTTGTTATAGAAGAGTTTTGTGTCCAGGAATTTGTTCATGTAATTTTGGCTCAAGTGAAGATTCCTCCTCCAAGGGAAGATATAGCTGCTACTTTCTGAGATATAATACAGTTATATGGGTACAAATTAGCATTCCTAACATTCTGGTGTTAGATTGCCTGGTATCAACCAGATTGCTATTTACTAACCATATAGCTTTGGGCAAGTGAGTAGGCACTTAGTTGCCTACTACATAGAAAGTACATCATAAATGAGAACCATATAGGGAGGTAGAATTTTCACTTAAGGAAAAATAAATAGATCCATTGGAAGTTGAAAGATCGCAGTAAATGGCACTTGAATAAGGTTCTTTACAATGATAGACTCTTAATGATGGTTGTATTTTGTTTAGTTGTTGTTTTTATATTATGGCAAATCTCAAACATTTATAAAAGTAGACTAGATTGAGAGAGCAAAGAACCCATGAGAGACCTATCAGTTAACTTCAATAATGACATAATACATGACCAATCTTTATTTTATTTTTTAAAGAATAATTTTAATGATGTATTTTACATGTCAGAATACATGCATTTAAAGTGTTACAGTGATATGTACAAATTACTGAGTTGTACAGCCATTACTATAATTCAGTTTTCAAAGTTTTTTTCCCCCTTGGTAGTATTCTTCCTCCTCATTTACAGTTAATCCCTATTTCTGCTCTCAGCCCCAGGCAAACCACTAATTTACTTTGTATCTCTATGGATTTGACTTTGTTGGACATCCTGTATGATAAAAGGCTAATATACAAATCGCCTGAATGGTTGCTATGATGCGCACTCACCACCAGGGGGCAAACGCTCAATGCAAGAACTTCCCCCAGTGGTCAGTGCGCTCCCACAGAGGAGTGCTGCTCAGCCAGAAGCTGGGCTCACGGCTGGCAAGTGCAGTGGCAGTGCTGGGAGCCTCTCCTGCCTCCATGGGAGTGTGAAGGATTTCCAGGAAGCAGGCTGAAGCCATCAGTCGGACATCCCCCAAGAGCTCCTGGGTTGCAAGAGGGCCAGGCCGGGCTGAGGTCCCTCCCACCCCCGAGTGCACAAATTTCGTGCACCAGCCCTCTAGTTTCATATATATGGAATTGTATAATATGTGGTCTCTCATATCTGGCTTCTTTCACTTAGTGTAATGTTTTTTAAGTTCATTGATGTGTTAGCATGTATCAGCAGGGTTTCTTTTTCTTGACAAAACATTTTATTTTAGACATAATGCCACATTTTGACTGTCCTTCACAGTGGCCAATCTTTTATTTACATTTTAACCTTTCCCCTTCCCTGTCTAATGCTACTGAATTATTCAAAGCTATTTTTAATTTCATAAATATGTTAGCTTAAAACATTGGTTATGTTTCTTTTTATTTTTTCAGACCATTTTCTCTCTCCTCATCTTGTCTCTTTTATTTCCTGTCTTCCAGAATCTTTTTTTGTTTGCTGTTTTGGCTTTACTTGAGAATAAAGAGATGTGTAAATCATAAACTTTCAAATATAGAGACAAATATGCTTTTCATTTATCCTCACTTTAATAAGTCTTTCAGATTGGCTTTAGTGTTATATGTCGGGCTGGATTTGCTTGGTTCTGATTCTCATGGTGTTTTCTTTTTTAACTTAGGTTGTTGGAAGAGGAGCCTTTGGAGTAGTTTGCAAAGCTAAGTGGAGAGCAAAAGATGTTGCTATTAAACAGATAGAAAGTGAATCTGAGAGGAAAGCTTTTATTGTAGAGGTAAGATGAAATGTAATATCTACTGTATAGTTTTTTCACCTAAGATATTCTGAATTTAATTATGAAAAAATATTTCTCAATTGTCACTTCTCCGTGAACTTGAATATCAGCTATCCTATAGAATAAAAGCGAATATGCAAATAGACCGAACGGCAGAACAACTGGTTACTATGACGTGCGCTGACCACCAGGGGGCATGTGTGGAACATGGCAGTCATTGGCCACGGCAGGATGGTAGAGCAGGTGAGTGGGGCACCAGACCAAGGCAGGGCGCCGGTCGCTATCATCGGGGAAGCCTCTGGTGGTTACTGAAAATTGTTTGCTCCCACATGCCGTGGTCCCGCCTGGCACTTGCACCTGCTGCCGGCGCCAGCCTCACTCACACCCGCTGCTAGAGCTAGAGCCACCACTCGCACCCACTGTCAGTGCCAGTCCCGCTCGCACCTGCTGCCAGTGCCCAGCGCTGGTCCCAATAACTCAGTGCCATCAGTGGGTGCGAGTGGCGGCTACCAGCCCTAATCATCCCTAAGGGCTTCTCCACCTCCCCCTGGTCCTAAGGGCCGATCGGGGCAGCAGCCGGCCATTTGCACCTGCTGACAGCACATGCCCTGCTCGGACCCACTGCTGGTGCCAGCCCCAATTGCTTCATATCGACAGCAGGTGCGAGTGGGGCCAGTGCCATCAGTGCATGGGAGCGGCAGTGGCGGGAGCAGGGCTGCCAGCAGACAGGGGACTGGGGGACACAGTGGGAGGGGCTGGACTGCGGCACAGAGGATTGGCTGAGACCCACCCCTACCGTAGCCTCACGGCCCACAGTTCCTTTTAAGGTGCACAAATTCATGCACTGGGCCCCTAGTTTGGATAACTAAAGGTAATGTCATAGGAACATTTTTTCATTCACAGTCTTCATTCTGATTAAAAATAAGGGAGAAAGGAGACTTAACTAAATGAATTCATCCCTGAATTAAAATATAATTTAGATCTATTTCAAGGCATAAAATTTAAATTTTAAAATAGAAAAGAAATGCTATTCTCTCCCATTATCTAAAATTAAGAAGGGAAATGCATTCATTTTGACTGGATATTTTTAGAAATTCGAATGACATAATTTTAAGGAAAAATAATTCCAAATTTGATTTTTCTCATGTAGTGTGAAAATTTACAACTCTGTTCTTTTATAGATATACTAGTGACCTGGTGCGTGAGATCTGGGGCCCTGGGGCTCCTCAATGGATTGCCCCAAAGAGATAGGCAGTGCCGGAGTCCCGCCTCAGGCGTGTGCAGCCGTGGGACCCCCCCAGGCCTTGCCACGTGGAGTGGGCACCGCACCCCACCTCCGCGCCACGCATGCAGCGTCAAGTCCCCACCCTGCGCATGCAGCCTCCTTGTGATGGGGTGAGGGTGTGATGACCACCTAGACTATTATTAGTATAGACTAGAGGCCCAGTACACAAAAATTCGTGCACTTGGGGTAGTCCCTCAGCCCAGCCTGTGCCCTCTCACAGTCCAGGATTCCTCAGGGGATGTCCACCTGTCAGCTTAGACCCGATCCCCCAGGGAGCAGGCCTAAGCCACAGTCAGACATCCTTAGTGCTGCAGAGGAGGCTGGAGAGGCTCTCGCCACTGCCGCTGCACTCGCAGCCATCAGCCCAGCTGGGGCTGAGCAGAGCTCCCCCTTTGGGAGCACATTGACCACCAGGGGGCAGCTTCTGCATTGAGCGTCTGCTTCCTGGTGGTCAGTGTGCGTCATAGCAACTGGTTGTTCCCAGTTGTTCCGCTGTTAGGGTCAATTTGCATATTACCCTTTTATTATATAGGATTGATGGGAGAATTTAATAATCATGAGATTGTTATATTATCAGACTTATTCTCTTAATTTTGTGCATTAAATCACAGTGTTCCACTAAATCAGTGGTTCTATCACTTTTTAACTTTATCAGCCAGTGGATAAGTAGTCTTTATAAACCTTCTGAATTCATATCAGTGATTTTATTTAATTATAATTTTTAAATATACTGCATGATATTTTTAAATGTGTAACATTGAGAAATGAGAACTTGATTGTGATATGATGAATTGGATTTTGTAATTAATTGAATGAGTTGAGAAATACTAATGAATGGTTTGATAGTATCATAAAGAAAGATAATCTCCAGTAGTATGCTCCAGGAGTCTGGCCTCAGCCTTGCTTACTCCTAATTTTTGTTTATAGTTTAGATTAGGTCATTGATTATATACTCTTCTGCTGACAGTTTCACAAAACTGGGTAAAAGAATAAGTGTTAAATGCTAGGAAATTACTCAAAAAAATTATAATAGCTTGGAGGAAAAAATTTAATCAAAGTTATACATATGTGTAATTTAAATTGTCAGTTCTCCATATACTCTTACTAAAAAAATTTCAGTTCCTTATACCTCCTACTATCAAGTTTTCTGCTTCTCAGAGGAAGCTACTTTGAGCTCATTTGTTAATTTTGTTAGGTGTCCCCAGTCCAGAGACTCTTTCTTATACCTTCTCTAAAGTATCCACATCTCTAATCTTTGGAATGATAAAGATCCCTAAGCTGCTTGAAGTCAGAGAGGGAGATCTTTGGGTCTAACTTTCAACCCATCTCTCCATTCTTTTATTAGTTTACTAGAGGCCCAGGGAACGAAATTCGTGCGTGGGGTGTGTGTGTGTGTGTGTGTGTGTGTCCATCCGTCCATCCGTGTCCCTCAGCCAAGCCTGCACCCTCTCCAATCTGGGACCCTCTCACAATCCAGGACTGCTGGCTCTCAACTGCTCGCCTGCCTGCCTTCCTGATTGCCCCTAACTGCTTCTGCCTGCCAGCTTGATCACCCCCTAACCACTCCCCTGCCATCCTAATTGATGCCTAGCTGCTCCCCTGCCAGTCTGTTTCCCCCTAACTGCCTTCCCCTGCAGGCCTGGTCACCCCTAACTGCCCTCCCCTGCAGGCCTGGTCCCCCCAAACTGCCTTCCCTGCAGGCCTGGTCGCCCCCAACTTCCCTCCTCTGCTGGCCTGATCACCCCTAACTGCCCTTCCCTGCAGGCTTGATCGCCCACAACTGCCCTTCCTTGCAGGCCTGGTCCCTCTCAACTACCCTCCCTTGCTGGCCATCCTGTGGCGGCCATCTTGTGTCCACATGAGGGCGGCCATCTTGTGTGTTGGAGTGATGGTCAATTTGCATATTATTATTTTATTAGATAGGATTAGATAGACTAGAGGCCTGGTGCACGGGTGGGGGTCGGCTGGTTTGCCCTGAAGGGTGTCCCAGATCAGGGTGGGGGTTCCCTTGGGGCGTGGGGTGGCCTGGGCGAGGGGCCTGTGGTGGTTTACAAGCCTGCCACACCCCCCAGTGACCCAAGCGGAGGCCCTGGGATCTGGGATTTATTTATCTTCTATAATTGAAACTTTGTAGCCTTGAGCAGAGCCAAGCCTCCTGCTTGCTCTGTGGCCTGTAGCCATTTTTGTTGGGATTTATTTATCTTCTATAATTGAAACTTTGTAGCCTTGAGTGGAGGAGGCCAAGGCAGGACAGGGCAGGCGGAAAGCTTGGCTTCCTTCATCGCCAGGGGCAACTCAAGCCTCCTGCTCTCTGTAGCTCTGTGGCTGCTGCCATTTTTGTTAGGATTTATTTATCTTCTATAATTGAAACTTTGTAGCCTTGAGTGGAGGCCTGGGTTCCTCTATTGCCGGGGAAACCCAAGGCTCTTGCTCTCTCCGTGGCTGCAGCCATCTTGGTTGTGTTAATTCGCATACTCGCTCCTGATTGGCTGGTGGGCGTGGCTTGTGGGTGTAGTGGAGGTATGGCCAATTTGCATATTACTCTTTTATTAGATAGGATTTGCTTATGTATATCATGCTATCACCACTGCCCAAACTTTTGGAGGTTTTGTGAGCTAAATCTGCTTGCTTCTGACTTTTTCTCATTTCTTTTTAGGTCTGCTTTGTCAGTTATTGCTAGTCATTTGCTTTCCAACTTCCAAAATGTTTATATTCTGTTCATCCTTCTGAGTTTATGCCTTGAAAAAAAATACCTTTACTGTCTTAGTGGGATTTGGAGAGAGCAGGAATAAATGCTTAAATAACCTGCCAACTGAACCTCAGTGCTAAATGTTAACAATTTTGAATACAATAAATATGTGTTTATATGTAATAAAATGAATATGTATAACAAATAGTGTTATTAATTCTATTAGGACAAAAGTCACAAATATTGGCTGAAGAAAAGTACAGCTTTCTAGTTGCATATCGTAAAAAGGTTTACCTTAATGGAGTTCATATGAGCCAACAGTATATTGTAGGTAATAGAGAAGGGAAGGAAGAAGAGGGGGAAAGACAGAAAAGAGGAGAAGGTAGAGAAGAAAGGCAGCAAGGAGCAGTTTGAGGGGACATATTAATAGAAGTTTGAGATGTAAACAAGAGAAATGAATACAGCCAAACCCCTCACTGACCTCAGTATGAATCATTGGATCAGGTAGGATTAAAACTGGAAGTAGAGAGACCAGCTAGGACAAAGCTGTAGCAATTACTGCAGTGGTTCATACTGTAATTATAAATTCCCAATGGTAGTGGGACTGAAGAGGAGGGAATTTATTCATGAGATGTGATCTGGAGTATAGTGAAGAGAGTACAAGTATGTAGAAAGAGTACCGGTTTTAAGTCAGATAGACCAAAGTTCAGACCCTGGTTGCAGGGTATTTAGCAGCTCACTTAACCCTTTCTGAGCCTTATCTTAAAGATCCCTCCCATCTTGTAGAGTTATGAGAATTATACAATGTCTATAAAGTGCCCATCAGGGCCCAGCATCGAGTAGATAGATTATTCAACCATAGCTATAAAGATGATGATGACGACCACAAGATGGCTTTTTCTGGCTTCAGTAATTCAGCCCAGTGTCATCTCTGGGATGCTGTCCTAACATTTCTGGGCAAGTTAATTTCTTCTTGTTTGTACTTGTTATATTGTCCATAACTCCTGTTATGACACTTTGCACATTGCTTTAATTACGTGTTTACATGTCTATTGCCCAACTAAACTGTGAGATCTTTAGGGCAGGGATTCTGTGCCATTCTGGGCAGGCACTTAAGACCACAGTGCTCCTATGTAGTAAACAGTGATTGTTGAATGATTAATATTTTGTACAACCTTAAGATTTTAATGATGCTGTGAAATCAGTTCCTCAAAAGTTAGCACTTTTTAAAAGAAAGCTTAATTTGTTACAGCTTCGGCAGTTATCCCGTGTGAACCATCCAAATATTGTAAAGCTATATGGAGCCTGTTTGAATCCGGTAAGTTTGACACCTTTTCATTGTCAACAGTATAAGAAATGACGTGACAGATGTGTGCAGGTGTGTAGTTTAGCTATTTTGCTATTATATTATTTGGGGGGATTGGAGGGGAGGATTGTACTTTATATATTTGTTTTTAGCCATTATTATTGAAAGAGTTGTCTTAGGTGTTCTTATCCAGTAACCTCATCTTAAAGATGAGGCTTACGCTATTCTGTGACAACACCTACTCATTAGCACTGGAGAAAGCCCCCAGAGATCTTGTGATTATGTTTTTACATACTTCTCTACTCTTAAGACAGTGGGTTCCTAGACTGGCAAGGTTTTAGATCATAGATACCTTTTTTTCCCCTGAGTACAGCCAAACCCCTCACTAGTGCCATTTACAAAGGGGCCAAAAGAATCTCTTTTAATGCATTTATAAAATCAAAGGTTGAACTAAGTTTTCTTTCAAGTCTTCTGAGATAGCGATAGCCCTGTGGTTAATTATTCTGGCATGTTTCCTTTAGGTGTGCCTTGTGATGGAATATGCTGAAGGGGGCTCTTTATATAATGGTGAGTGTCATTAGACCTATCTGTATCTAGTAGAATTGAAAAGCTTTTAACATAAACTGTAAGGTTAATGTTTTTCACATTTACCTTCACAGTTCCCAAAGGAGATAATTTAAAAAAGAAATCTGCTAAAGATTATAAATAAAAAGATAAGACACTACAACATTAGTATGTAAAATTTAGAAATAAATTGATGGTCCTTTTCATATTAGAAGCATTTAAGTAAAGTAAAATTTGCTTTTAAATAGATTTTAAAATATCTTCTCACTTTTATTTTTTTTTTCTTTTTGCCTCTCTTAACTTTTAGCCTTCCTATTTTAGAACTCTTTAACCATACTTCCATTTCAATCTGCTTTATTTTGCTTTCTTTACAAAAAATAAAACTGAAAACTCACTTTGCAAAACATTTTAATTATAACAATGAAAGAAAACTGTATTATTAACTAGTTACCTTTATACAACAGAACTCTTTCACTCTAAGAAACACCAGCCATATATGTAAATGTATCGTCTCTTGTTGAACCATTTATATAAAGTAAATTGTTGCATTTTATTTTTCAAATTAACATTATGTTATATAAATTTTTACTTATATTTATTGCCTATGCATTCATCATGCTTAATAAGTATACTCCATTGTTTTATTTGGTTAAACTATTTCTGATCATTACTATTATAGAAAGCGTAATTGTAAACATTTTGATACACATTTTGTCTCCTTCTGTACTACTAATCTATCTTATAATAGTGTGCATCATTTTGCTTATAATTTATATAATTGTGTGAGATACTTCTATCAATATGAAAAAGTATGGTAATGTATATTAATTCGACTTCAATGTATGCATAATTTAATGGAAGTGTTATAAAATGTTAGGTGCTTATATGGTAGTTATCCATTTGAAATTATTAGATATTTCCATCTTTTTATTTAGAAAATAATTAAAAATAGGACTGGTAGGAGCCTGTATGAAAAAGTACCCAGTCATGTGTTCTGATAGTGCTTGCATTCATTTTGTATCTTTTGTTATATGCAATAAAGTTCTTTTTAGTTTGTGCCTTTCTTTTGCAGTGCTGCATGGTGCTGAACCATTGCCATATTACACTGCTGCCCATGCCATGAGTTGGTGTTTACAGTGTTCCCAAGGAGTGGCTTACCTTCACAGCATGCAGCCCAAAGCTCTAATTCACAGGGACCTGAAACCACCAAAGTAAGTATCTCTCTCTACCTCTATCTCTCTTATTCTCCCTCTCCCTCTCCCCACTCCCTAATTCAAGCTATAGGTCGCATATGAGCTTCTCTTCTTTCTTCCCTTTAGGCTGGCTTAAGAGTGTTTATTTTTACTCAGCAACAGTTAGTAATTTATCTAAGCTTGCATTTTAACATTTATTTTTATTGATTTCAGAGAAGAAGGGAGAGGGAGAGAGAGAAACATCAGTGATGAGAGAGAATCATTGACTGGCTGCCTCCTCTATGCCCCCTACTGGGGATTGAGCCCAAAACTCTGACATGTGCTCTGACCAGGAATTAAACCATGACCTTCTGATTGATACTTACCATTGAGCCACACTGGTCAGGCTAAGTTTGCATTTTAGAATGTTGTCTTTAGTGGCATTTTTATTTTAAATTTTATTTTTAATAACTCCTACCTTATAATATTAGCATACTTAGAATCTTAAGCCTATCTTATTTGTGCCTGCAGTATATATTATTGCCTCTGGACAGTTTCATGGGAGCAGAGACAAGTCTATATCGGTCCCTTATGTATCCCTAACAGCTAGCACAATGTCCACATATAGTAGATATTCTAGGAAAATTTACAGAGTGGTCATTATTTGCCCTTTCATGGGAAGGCAAAAGGGCAATTCTGGTATCTGGGTAGAATTTGAAAATATTCTGGATTTCTCCATATTGAGGATTCTGGGACTTTGAAAGAACTTCAAAATTCCCTAAGTAGCCCTGGCCAGTGTTGCTCAGTGGTTGGAGCATCAGCTAAAACACAGAAGAGTTATGGGTTCGATTTCTGGTCAAGGGCTCGTACCTGGGTTGCAGGTTCCATCCCCAGCCCCTGTCAGGGAGTGTGCGGGTGACAACCAATCGATGTGTCTTTCTCACATCAATGTGTTTCTGCCCCACCTCCCCAATTAAAAATCAATGGAAAAAAATACCCTTGGATGAGGATTAATAACAACAACAAAATCCCTAAATAAGTTCTTTAAAAGGCTAAAACTTTTTGTGAAAGAGTCCTCACATGTCTTTCCTTCTCCCCCCCATCTCACTCGTGTACTGTATTTCTACTCTGAGGCTTAAAGTGATTTCTCTATCTCCAGGTCCCTGGTCAAATAATGTTTAAACCCCAGATTCATGACACTTTTATTTTTTTAACTTGACTTCTGGGGCTGTTGGCTGTTGTCTCAGCTACCTATTTTGGCTAAGTGAAGAAGAAATCACTTAGCCACTTAGCTTTTTTCTTTTTTTGCTGGTTATGAAAATTGAGTCCTCCACCCCCCCTCCCCCCCAATGGAGTTGAATAGCAAAGCAAAATCAGGGAAATGATAGCTCTTTTCCAGCAACAAATTGACGATTCAAAGGATATAGACAAGCATCAGGCACAAAGTATCCTTTTCCTGGAAGAGCCAGAAACATCAAATGCAAATCCCTAAAGTATTCCTTTCCTTCTGTATTAGAGCATGTTTTGGCTTTGGAATAACTGCCTAGTTATTAAACAACATACATGAAAATATCTCACAAGAGGAAGGAATTCGTTTCAGTTTTCTAACATTTTACATTTCATAATTACACAGCTTAAATGACTATCTTCATTCTCTATCTAGCCATATACCATAAATCTGTAAATTTTAGGATTTAAATTTTATTTTGGCCCAGAGAAAACCATAGTCAGGAAAGATTATGGATATAGAGATGGAGATTTCAAAATGTGGTTCTAGCAATTTTCCTAAGAGGTCAATTAATTTTTACTGGTATTCCTCTGAATTCTTAAGTTGTCATGGTGTTCAGGTAACATTTCACAGAAGTTGAATGGTGACATTTTGCTTAACCCTTTCTATTTCCACAGATGTCTCTTCTTGTAGAATCAAACATTAATCTTGCAACCTATGATTTTTTTTTTTTTAACAGTTTGCTGCTGGTCGCAGGAGGGACAGTTTTAAAAATCTGTGATTTTGGTACAGCCTGTGATATTCAGACACACATGACCAATAACAAGGGGAGTGCTGCCTGGATGGCACCTGAAGTCTTTGAAGGTAAAATGACAAGCATGATGTAATTAGTAATCTTATTACCAATATGTTCATGATCTTGCCCATTGTTTTATTTCTATATGGTATGTAATTATAAGGTATATACTAAAGTCTAAAGAGGTATTAAGTAAACATAGACTTAGATTTTAAATCTCATAGCAAGATTTAAGTTGTCCACCACCTTCTATGCAAGTTCAAGCATATGCGCAGTTGATCCTCATTCTCACATTCCTACTTGTAAAATTACCTGTGTGTAACCTTCAAATCAGTACTCATGGTGCTTTCATGGTTATTCCCTAGCATGCATAGAGCAGGGAAAATTTTTGAGTTCCCCAAAACACATGATCCCAGCTAAGGTCAAACAAAGCAGCACTTTGCCTTTAGCTCTCATACTGTGACATTTTTTTCATTTCTTCAGTGCCACGTTTTTGTTCTGGTGTGTGTGTGTGTGTGTGTGTGTGTGTGTGTGTGTGTGTGTGTGTGTGCGCGCGCGCGCGTGCTGTTTTCACTGTTTTAAATGGCCTCCAAGAATAGTATTGAATCGCTTTCTAGTGTTCTTAAGTATAAGAATGTTATCATGTGTCTTGCAGAGAAAATACATGTACTAGCTAATCTTCATTCAGGCATGAGTTATAGTGCTGTTGGTGATGAGTTCAATATTAATGAATCAACAAACATATTCAATAAAGTGTCTTAAACAAGAAACACACATGTTATGTATTGGTCAGTTGAAAAATCTGTTATGAAGAGGCTCATAGGAAACTACCCCTATATTTCCACTAGGAACAAATGATTCAGTGTTCACTAATTCAGTGTTCACAGCAACTTTATAGAACATAAATACCAGCAATAATGGGAATTAACTGTACTTTTGTGTTGTTTTCCTAAGAATTAAAAATTGATCATCTAAATGAGCATGCCTTATGAAGAATGCAAGTAATTGGGCAAAAATACAGTAGTAAGAGTAACAAGTAAAGGATAAGCTTATGTTTACTTTCTTTTACATCTCTGTATTTCACTCAAGTTCTAAAAGAGTGATCCATAAATTTCATACTAGGTGTCTCTATAAAAACATCAAGTTGTTTAAATATGAAAAGTTTAACTGAATATGTATGATTTGTATGTTAGGACACAAGAATGCCCATAAAATTCAAATATGTGCAGTAATCAGATGCTGATTAAGGTTTATTCTTTTATTTTTTATGAATTTGAAGGCTTTTTTTTTTTTTTTTTTTTACGCTTTTAGCGACCCTCCTGAGAGAAAGAAATTTGCTATGCAACTGGTCATTTGAGTGGAACTATTTTGCCATAAAATTCAATTTAAAAGTTAGTGGACAAGCGAGTATTAAATTATACAGAGTTAAACAATGCCTCATAATAATAATGTTTTCAAGTTCAAATACAGAGTGCATGTAATTTAGCATTGTTTAAAAATCATGTATTTAATATACCTTTCTGTGAGTTAAAATAACAGCATTCCTGTAGTATGGAGACCAAATATATTTATTTATACAAAAAAAAAAAGTTATTGTTAATTGTTTAGAGCAACAAAGCTCAGACTATTAGGCCATGCAGATTTTTTTATTTCTGAAAGGTGTCAACACTAATCTAAATTAGCCCAAATTAGATTCTAACATCATTGTAATGCTTACAGTGCACTGCTAAACGCATGTGTAGTACATATGGTATGCCAAGTACATGAAGAGCTCTATTATAATAATTGTTCATTCTTATAGTGGGATGTTTGAGGTTTGGGTTTTTGTTAGGGGGTTGACTGTTTATTGTAATGATTCACCCACCAACTTATAAATCCTTTAAATTTTGCTGCATAATCTGCCAACTGTAAATTTGTTATTCATGATATTCACTGTTTGCAGCTTATTTTTAACTTTTCAAATTAAGAATTCTATCTTACCATATATTGAAAAGAAAATCTTAACACTAAATTAGATATTTCTTCTGTTTCAGTAGTAGGATAGTGCTTTTCAGCAAGGGAATGGGAGAAGAAAATTTAAGATTAAAAAGATATAGAAAGGAATGTACAAGTGTTTCATTCTCTGCCCCAGATGAAAAGGTAGAACATGACTAACTCTCTAAAGTAGATTTTCTAGTTTATTATTAACACTTAATTCATTAAAAAGGTATTTTTTGCAAAGATTTAAGGAACTTCAGAAAGAGTAATTTCTCAGCTCTGCATGTGGGCTCCTCTTGTTTGTACATGATGTTCATTCTTAAAATTTAAGAAAACAGTTGTTTCTGTAAGTCATGAAGAAAAAAGTCTTAAAATTGTACTACATTTTTTTGTAGGTAGCAATTACAGTGAAAAATGTGACGTCTTCAGCTGGGGTATTATCCTTTGGGAAGTGATAACGCGTCGGAAACCCTTTGATGAGATTGGTGGCCCAGCTTTCCGTATCATGTGGGCTGTTCATAACGGTTTGTGAACCAACATTTTTAAAAATATATTTGCATATACCCTATATGAAAAATTGTTTCTCCCCCAAAGAAGACCATTTATCTTTAACATCTTTGGTACTAGAATACATTTCTGCCATCAGTATCCCACCATCCCCACAACCCAAAATCAGGCAGGGCAGGGCTTAGAGTGGTCCTGACCTTTGCACAAGGCTGAGGGGTTCTGCTGGCTGTGCTGATTTGAGCAAGGTTATCAGTAGTCAGCGGGAACTAACCAACTACTTAGGGCAGTGGTCGGCAAACTGCAGCTCGCGAGTTGACTAATGAGTTTGTTGACCACTGCGATAGGGGTTTAATCACAAGGAACAACAGCCTGTAATTACTGGAATCGAGAATCTAGGTCAGTGGTCGGCAAACTCATTAGTCAACAGAGCGGCAAACCGTGGCTCATGAGCCGCATGTGGCTTGTGAGCTACAGTTTGCCAACCACTGACTTAGGGGATAGAGAAGCATCGGCCTGGACTCTGGAGGAAATAAATTTAAAAATTAGTAAGTATATAAAATCTCTCACATCGTTAAGATCATTGGGGAGTTAGCTTTTTCTCCTGAGGAAGCACAAGGATCTCACTGGAGAGATTAAAGCAAAGAATAATAATAAGAGTTGTTACTTAAGCTATGCAGAAAGGCAAAACACCAAGTGTTCTATATATTTTTTCTTTATATCTTACTCATCCTTAAGAGGTGCATACGATGATTGCCTCATTTTACAGTTTTACAGATTAGGAAACTGAGACTTAGAGAGGTTCAGTACCTTGCCCAAGGTCACATACAAGATTAATAGCTGGTGCCCCAGCCGGGTGGCCCGGTTGATTTTAGTATAATCCCATACCCAAAAGGTTGTGGGTTTGATTCCTAGTCAGAGCACATGCCTAGGTTTTGGGTTTGATCCCTGGTAAGGGCAAATACAGGAAGAAACCGATCAATGTTTCCCTCTCTTTCTCCCTCTCTCTCTTCCCCTTCAGATCAATAAACATATCCTTGGGTGAGGATTTAAAGAAAGATTATAATTGGTATTTCTGGGATTCAATCTGTATCTTTCTGACTCCAATCTTCACATTTTTAAGTTATGTTGATTTATGGATTCAATGTCCTTAACATCCCTTCTATTCATTTTATATTTCTAATTAGAATGTTTAGCGACCCATGATTTTAGAATTCATCTTCTTCATTAATCAAGTTACTTCACATTTGCTTTGGGAAAATAAACTCTTCATGAAGGAAAATTGCTTAACCTTCCTAACTTTTAACATCACTGTCTGATATTTAATTTCAGTCACTTGATTATAATCATTCTGATTACTGGCATTTTAATACACTATTTCACAAGTGATGCACAGATATCTGCTTATTTAGGTCATTTGTAGACCTATCAAACAATACTATCATCTGAGTAATCTTAACACTTTACCAGTTTCCTGTACTACCTATCATTTTACTTCCTGTAATGTCATTGTAGAGAATACCAGAGCATTGACCAAGACTTTTTTTTCCCCTGTCAGTTGTCAGTAAATAATTGAATGTCAGTGAAGTAAGGGATAACAGAACTAATTTATTAATTGGTAAAATTACAAAGGTTTCATTGTATTTTGAGGCCTTTTTTAAGTTGGAGACCTTACTTATAATATTACAGTTTGGTAATTACAGAGAAATTGTCTGTTTTCAGCTTATGAAATGATTGATTCACATCAGCCGAAAGGACTCCCTCCCACAAAGGAGTCATTTGGAGATAAGTTTTTAGGAATGGAAGATGATTTTTCAAACACATTTGAAATTTTTGCAGTGAATCTGAAACTATAGTTCAAGTAAAATTATCCCAAGCTACCATTTCATTTTTCTTAATAAAACACAAATTAAGCCATTATTATTTGTTAAAAGAATATTTGTAACAAGTGAAATATTATTCTCAGGCTTACTATTACCATACTGAATATAAACTTTTTCATTGAACTTTTTGAAAGGTGTAGCTTATCCCCTTTATGAAAATACAGTATTAACCTAAAAGACAAAAAAAACCCTACTTTTATTACTCCAAAATGTTTTAAATTACAGGTCTATAAAATAAATACTGTTTTAGAAATACATATAAAAAGCTGACAACATTCTTTGGGTAAATAATTCTTTCCCCCTCCTTTAATTTTTGTTCATAGGTACTCGACCACCACTGATCAAAAATTTACCTAAGCCCATTGAGAGCCTGATGACTCGCTGTTGGTCTAAAGATCCTTCTCTACGTCCTTCAATGGAGGAGATTGTGAAAATAATGACTCACTTGATGCGGGTATAATCCTTCTTTTGAGGGGCTTTGGGTTTGAGGGAATGTGATGTGTACTCAGTTTCAATGGAGTTTTAAAGTAAAAGAACATTATTGCTAATTTGTGCTTTATATTTTTCTGTATTTTCCAAGTTACAAAGGACATTTATTAATCAGTAATCAGAGGAGGAAACATTATTATGGGGGGGGGGGGCGGGAATTAGTTCTTTATAATGAAAAGGGGCTAGACTAGGTTTTGGGACTTGCTTTTTTCTCCTGCTTAACTTAGTGGGTAAATGTGTTTGTTTCTGGGCCTTTTGCCTCATCTGCAATTAGGTGGTCTCTAAGGCCTTTACAGGACCTAGGTATTTTATGACTCTCAACACTTGCTAAACTAAATTTTTAATTTTCTTTATCAAGCAGTCACTTATGCAGGGCAATAGAGAAATTGCATTTGGAGACACAAGTGATTTTTACCTTTTGTTTTTTTCATTGCACATTTTCTGCCTTTCATTTGCTATTAAAAAGTTAAATTCTCTTCTAGAATTTATAGAATTTTTAAATTTAGAACAGCCTTTTTAAATCATTATCAAAATTTCCTAATCTATAAATCAGATACTTTTAGAATTATTTGAATAATTTTAGGACTCTAAATTTTAGGACTCTAAAGTCTGTCAAGTGGTACCTTGACTTTAAAAAGTTAACATACTATAAAAGTACCTGAATTTCAAAACAATTTGCTCAGTAGAAGAGTCTTCAAATATCCTTAACTATAGCTAAGTGATTTCCTAAATGGCCAAAGATTTAGTTTGTTCATTCTGTTGAAAATAATTTATACAAATCAGCTTGAACTAATCTGATTAAAAATAATTATCATATTTGGGTAGCAGCTATATACATATATAGAATTCTGGGCCCTAAAGATATTTTCATAAGAAAACAACTTAGTCTCTAGAATCACATACCTTAAAACATTGGGATATATAAATTGGTCAAATTGTAATTGTGCTTAATATATGTTTTGTTTAATTTGAGAAGAAAAGTTTTTTCTCTTAAATTCTAATTTTTTTGTGCACTAAATGTTTCTAATATGTCCAGGTCATAGAGGGATATGCATAATCTTTTCCTTTTGTTTAAAATATTAGTTCTAACAATCATTCTTTGGCACACCAATCTCAGTTATCAGACTAACAATCATTTCAACAATTTGGAAGTTTACATCACTACTTTGAGAACATAAATATATTTTATATAACTGTGAGGAATGATACTATTTTATGTCATATGATCCCTTGGAAAATATTTGCTGTTTTCTTCAAGATTTTGGTCTCTGCATTATTTAATACACTGGAGGCCCAGTGCACAAATTCCTGCACCAGTGGGGTCCCTTGGCCTGGCCTGTGGGATCCAGCTGAAACTGGCTCTCCAACATTCCCCGAGGGGTCCCGGTTTGCGAGAGGGTGCAGGCTAGACCGAGGGACTCCACTGGTGCACAATTGGGGCTGGGGAGGGACGTGGAAGGTTAGCCAGCATGGGAGGGCTCTAGGGTGTGTCCGGCCCATCTCACTCAGTCCCAAACGGCCAGACCCCAGCAGCAAACTCACCTACCGGTTGAAGAGTCTTCCCCCTGGTGGTCAGTGCACGTCATAGCGAGCGGTTGAGTGACCTTAGCATATCATTAGCATATTATGCATTGATTGGTTGAACAGCCGGCCGGACACTTAGCATATTAGGCTTTTATTATATAGGATGGCATTGATCACAATTGAAATTCAGAAAAGGAGCAGGTTATTGTCATCTTTATAAGTATCAAAAACTTAGATATCTACAAATTCACTATGTGCCTTAAGGAAAATAAAGCAACATCTTTGCTGCATTCAGGTCCCATGACAGCAAAATAATTCAGATGTACTTTTCAAGTTAATTGTATAGGATTTCGTTTGTATGAAAGGAATTTTAAGTTGGATTTGCTTTTTATCTGCAGTACTTTCCAGGAGCAGATGAGCCCCTGCAGTATCCCTGTCAGTACTCGGATGAGGGACAGAGCAACTCGGCCACCAGTACAGGTAAGCAGAACGATCAGAAGAATAATCATCTAATTTTTTTTTGTGTCTTTCCCATAAAATTATAATCCCCATTTTCAGTTTAATTTCTTCATTTCACAAGACTGATTACATTTTGAGTTTCCAGGTGCATCATTCTTCATGAAGGTCCAAGATTAAAGAGTTACTAAAGTTGTGCTTCCATGTCTTAGAATTCTTACATAGTTATGTATAAAACAGTTGGATATTATATTACTGTGATTGCTATTCTTTCTTTGAAAGATAGTTTATATATAGATACTGCTAGATCAAATACTATTAGAAATTATTGTAAATATATGTAACAACATAGTTCTTCATTATGCTCACCTTAGTTTTTTTGCTCTTTATAGAAGAGTTTACAGAGACTATTCTACAATTTTAGTTCAGAGTTCCTCAGTTTTCTAAATATGAAGAAGTGGGATTGATTCATAGATTATGGTCATCAAAAAAGATAGTAGAGCCCTGGCTGGTGTGGCTCATTTGGTTGAGCATCAATCCATGTACAAGAGGTCACTGGTTCTATCCCAGGTTGTTTCTATCTCTCCCTTGCTCTCTCTCTCTCAAATAAATAAGAACTTTAAAAAAAAAAAAAAGTTGTAGAAATAATAATCTAACTTAGAAAAATTGTACTACTCAATATATATTTGGAAATACATTATGACATTTTATTATTAATTAAAATTAAAAGGTATGTGTGTACATATTCAAAATTTTATTTTCATTGACAAATATTTTCACTGACCTATATCTCCCACCTCAAAAATAATTATATTTATTTTAAGCTGGTTACTGTTTGGCTAGTTATTTCCAAATTCCACTTTTACTGAATATTTTAGTTGTGCTAAATTTTAAAGTAAACTCTAAAATTCTGTTTTGTTTTGTTTTTTGCTTCTGCTTTCAAACCCTCTCCCTGTTTTTATACTTGACTTTTAACCTTTTGTTGTTTTCACTGATCCTCGGTCCTCCTAGGTTCTTCCTTTTTTCCTCCATTTAATTCCAAGCAGCTATTATAATTTCATTGGGAATAATTCTCAGCCTTCTGGCCCTTTACTCAAGCTTGCTTGGCTAAACCACAGGCCTGGTTAAATCTGACTCTCAGCTTACTCCACATATCAGTGCAGCTGAATGTGGCTGGAGATGACACACATTTACTATCCTCAAATCTCTCTTTAATGCTGCTGGACAGTTGTACTTTATTTTAGTCCATCTTGCCTCTCCTAGATGATTTAATTTTATATTTTAGCCTCTCTCCTCAAACTTTAAACTCTCCTCACTCTCAGCTGACCTTGTTTACTATTTCTCTGAAAAAACTGGAGTAATCAGTAGATGGTTTCCACAATCTCCTTCACTATATTTGCCCATCTACTCTGCATTTTCTTCTGTTACTGTGGCTGAACTGCCCCTGCTTCTAGCCAAAGGCAAGCCTGTGAACTTGTGTATTAAATCCCATCCCAGCAATCCTTCCCTCTGTCTCTGGCGTCATCAGTTTTAGCCTTTCTACTGGTATCATTCCCAGAGCATATACAGTCTATACTTGATTTTCTAGCTTCTCTTCCCATTCTCTCTTGTGTCCTCTCCTCTTCAGGCTTTTATTATACCAGTACTTCAGAATTGCTCTTCTCACGTTGTCACCAGTTATCTCCAGATTATTATATCTAAGTGAATAATTTTAAGTTCTCATCCTTTTTGACTATCAGTAGCATTTGATATAGTTCATTATACTCCTCTTACAGGACTTTCTTCAATTGGTCTCCAGGATCCCATACTAGCCTAGATTGTCTTATATCTCTGGCCACTATTCTGATGGTTTCCTATGCTGATTATTTCTTATCTTCCCAGGCTATATATGTTAGAGTGCCTAGGGCTCAGTAATTTGGACTCTTTGCTTATCTGTTTACACTCATTTCTTTGGTAATCTCATTTAATATCATAGCTTTATGTACTGTCTATTTACCGAAGTTTTGCTCCATCCCAGACCTGAACTCTACACTCATCCAACTATTGCATGGTATCTAATAGGAATTCAAACTTACCATTTTTCAAACTAAGCTCCTGGTAATCCCTTCAAACTCACTCCTACCTTGATCTTCCCCATCTTGATTAATAGGCACTTCATTCTACTTGTTCAGGCTGACAACTTTAAAACATCTTTGACTATGAGAAGACTTATTTAGATATTATGGTTCCCTTTTTGTGCTATTCTTAAATTTCACCTAAAAATTTTTGGGGGGGCTATCTTCATTAGCTTAGAAAGTCTTATTTTCTATTTATGTCTTGCTAGTTTAGAAAAGAATTTACGTTACATATTGATGAAGCATTTGTATTTATTATTCATAAATGTTTCTGCTTTCCTAGGCTCATTCATGGACATTGCTTCTACAAATACCAGTAATAAAAGTGACACTAATATGGAGCAAGTTCCTTCCACAAATGATACTATTAAACGCTTAGAATCAAAATTATTGAAAAATCAGGCAAAGCAACAGGTTTGTTTTGTTATTAAAGTAAAATTATATGGTAACCTTAGTAGTCATAATGTTTTACCAACTGAAATGATTTGCCATCTTTCATTATAATTCTGAATCTTGTTTCTGAAACAGATAAGCTTAAGAGTAGAGACATATGAGAAACTCCTATTACCAAATTGTTTTCCCTTCTGATGTTTGCTGCCTTTGCTAACTGTGCAGCTCTCTCTCTATGGTGATTCCTAACTTTAATGGTTAATGTTTAAAAATGTCAAATGGCTATTTCTTGGCTGTACTATCCAGTTAAAGTTGTCCTAAATCTATCATTTCATGTTGTTCAGATATATTATATTTTTGCTATTTAAGGTGTGATTTTATTCATCTTGCCTGAGGCATTTAGGTTAACTAATAATTGGGGCATTTAACTCCAGTGACCACCCTTCTCTGAAGGCCAGTATTACAGCTTGCTCTCCCTTAATCCCATAGCTCCCTTTCCCTGAAAACTTCCCTTTTCTTTCAGAAACAGAACTCATAAGAATCCCAGTTGGTATTTTTCCTCCTTCTAGGCTGTCTAGGATTTTAAATCCAAAGACTTTCAGTAATTCACATTGACCTGTAATTTTAACAGAGTGAATCTGGCCGTTTAAGCTTGGGAGCTTCCCGTGGGAACAGCGTAGAGAGCTTGCCCCCAACCTCCGAGGGCAAGAGGATGAGTGCTGACATGTCTGAAATAGAAGCCAGGATTGCTGCAACTACAGGTAAAAAGGAAATAAAAGTGTGAAGAGGAGTGAAAATGATAGTTTGAGTTGTTTCAGTAGTGGGATTATCAGGGATTTTTGTGTCTTAAAATTTTTTGAAGCAGAAAGTAGGCTTACAGTATACTTTCTAACTTTTAGCAATAATTTACACATTTCTCTCAAATTGCAAATAAGGAAGATGATAGGACTTAAAAAATTATTTGGACCATACAATATACGCTACTGATTAGAGATTTTATCAAATGTTATTCTTTCAGTGTAAACATGAGCAGAAAATAAATCTAAATGAGAAATTGAAATTTTACCAAAACCATGTTTTGCAAGTTTTTTAATATTTTAATTTTTTAAGAGAGAGAGAAACATTGATGTAAGAGAGATTCATTGGGTATCTCCCATATGCACCCCGACAGGAGATCGAAACCAAAACCCAGGTAAGTTTCCTTACTGGGAATCTATTCAGTGACTTTCTTGTGCATGGAGAACACTCCAACCAACTGAGTCACAACGACCAGGGCTGGAAGATTATGAGTGATTCTACTAGAATTTTGTGCTAAATTCAAGTAATAGCAAATATCTTATTTTGAAATTAGCAAAAAAATGTACTCCAGATTCATTTATAATTTGGTTGTGGTTAATTGCTTTTAATTGTAAAATAAAAGATTATGTTAATTACATTTGAGCTTGAAAACGCTAACATTTCCATTTTGTCAGTTCTTAAAATTATTAATTATGGAAGGGCTGGTCACACACAAAAATCATATTTACCTGAGTAAACATCTAACCTTCTTTTCTAGCGAGGCTTCATTTTAGTAATGGTGGTTTAATTTGCCTTCTTTCTGATTCCCCCAGAGGTGGAGGGAAGCTCATTATACAAGTAAATACATTTCTTTTGTGAAAAATGTGGAAATATAAACCAAAAAATAATCTTTCATAGTGTCCCATAGTTATATATATATATGTACATGTATATTAGCATATATATATTTTAAAAATTAGCTAACTAGGTTTTTGTTTTGTTTGTTTGTTTACATTTTTTTGTCGTTCATTTGTTTTTTTTCTAAATTAAATATTCTCATTTTGTGTGGAGCTCTTTCAGATAGAAGTTGTCCAGAGGACAATCATATTATACTTGACTTCAACTAATCATGATCAGTGATTTTATTAATTAGCATTAGAATCAGGTCGATATAACAGAATGTCCAAAATAACAGTGTCTGACAAAAACTTTTATTGTTCACACTTAAACAAATCTGGAGATAGGCTCCATGATCATTAGGCAACTAGATTCCCTCTGTCCCTCTGTGCCACAGACCCTATTGTGTGGCTTCCATCCTCATAGATTCTTGGGTGCTCCAGATTGTTGTTACAGCTCCAATCATCACATCCACACAATCCAGACAGCAGGAAGGAAAAATTAGAAGAAGGCCAAAGGGCACCTATCCAAGCTCTTCATGGAGCTTTTCCAGAGTAAAGTCAGGGCTCTGTTGATAAGAAAAAGGATAAAATAATGATTGGGAGGGCACCAGCAGTCTCTGCCATACCCATGGGTCTTCAGAAACAATCAAGTTGATTGGAGGTCAATAGCCACTGGTAAGCTCTTCTGGTCTCTATGAATCACAAGTGTTTCTGTGGAGGGAGGGTGTCTCACTATAGTATCAGATAGAGATATGCCCTCACACTTTGGGGAATCTTTTGCATTTCAGGGATATCATTCAAGATAGACCTGCCAAATAGTGATTTCTTACCTAAAACAGGAATAGTGCTATAATAATTTTATATCTGCCCGTGTCAATATTCTAGTCAATATTCTAGTCAAGTTTATAATCTTTACAGAAATAATATTTCACTAGGTTAAAGATAACCATATGCATTTAAATTACCCTATCCTTTTTCTGCCTAAATATAGAACAGGTGCTATTGAACAGTCACTGAATTCTACACAGTTCAGCTGTTTTTAGTAAATTACCTTACTTTGAAAGGTTAATTTTCTCTAGCTTTTCAACACTATTCATGTTTATCAGGAATGTACCCTAAACTTTGGAAACTACAATAAATAACTCATTCTACTAGAAGTATACACTGAGTGGCCAGATTATTATGATCTCTGAACGCACAATAATCTGGCCACTCAGTGTGTGTGTGTGTATGTGTGTGTGGCCCGGTGCATGAATTCATGCATGGATGGGGTCCGGCCAGCCTGGCCAGTGGGAGGGGACTTGGGCGGTAGGCCAGCCTGCCTGCTGGTCGAACTCCTGGTCGAGGGGACAATTTGCTTATTAGCCTTTTATTATATAGGATATATACTGAGTGGCCAGATTATTATGTGTTCAGAGATCATAATAATCTGGCTACTCAGTGTATATAAATATTTATAATTATAAAAGCATATACATTTTATACTTTGATGCAATAATTATCATTTAACCAAAGAATTCTACTTTATAGCACACTTCAAAAAACACCTAACTTTAACATATTTCTGTATTTTTATATTAAAACAAATATGGTAGCTTATTTCTTTTAACTCCTCCCTTCCTCCCCACTTTCATCCTAGCCCCTCCATGGTATATCAGTGGTTTCATTAGGTAGATTATTTCTATGAACATATTTGTATTTAGCTTCTCCATTACCTTGCAGCTTTGTTTGTCTCTGTCCTTTTTTTCTTTTTTGCTTTTCTGTTTTTTTCTTCTGCTAATTAAAGCCAGTGTGTGAAACATCTTGTATTGGTAGTTGTTTGCTCCTTAATCACGCCTTTTCTGAGCATGGATGAAAAGTCAGATAGTTCTGCATGCCTTTCTGCACGGAGTGTTATTAACATAACTATTTGAAAACTATTTTGTTTTTGTAATTTATTGTTTTCTGTGTTACTTTTGTGGTTGTTTGCATGTATACTGTGTATATGTGTTTTTGCAGCCTGTTCCAAGCCTAAACGGGGCCATCGTAAAACTGCTTCATTTGGCAACATTCTGGATGTCCCTGAGATCGTCATATCAGGTATCATAGGCCACCTGAGTTGGTCTAATAACTATGGAACTGGAATAATGATCCCCGGTACTTACAAAATGCTTCTTGCTCCAATTTTTGTAGGACATGAAAATAGATACCTTGCATGCAGTAATTAGGGAGACAGATTGAAAATGTATACATTTATCTACACTGAAGTGGGCTTGACAGGATACCTCAGATATCCCAAAATGAGGATAAAATAGAAGGCAAAGTAAACCTTTTCACAGAAGGGAGAATGCCTGCCCAGACTTTACCAACTTCCTCTCAGCTTTTAGGTGAGTAGATAAACTGAACCCAGACCTTTTTTGCACCCAGCAGAAAGAGGAAACAACTATTTAAAAAATATTTGTTGTCCTTGGCTCCTTTTCTTTCTTAGTTACTATTTTAGGGGTGTCCGCTAGCTTTCTATCCCAGCCTCTTTCTGTTGGTAGCAAGTGAAATATGAAGTTGAGAAAAGAGGACTGCTAAATACCATTTTGCCTTAACTTAGAAAACAGAAAGTAAAATTAAATGAGATTTGCTGTTTTGCATGGTATCTGGCCAAAGAATCATGTTCAATTCTGATTCTTGTGCATTATCAGGAGAATCTTCCCACAAATTATTTTTTATACCTAACTCACACATGGTACTTCAAGTTGGTAAATTGCTTTTATTTCTTCTGGTGATCCTTATAGATGAATCTAAATCACCATTTTTGATAGAAGCTTTCATGGCATGTGTGACCTTCAATATTGGTTAATATATGTTACCCAAATTATCATTTCTTTATCCCTCTGCTTTAGATTTTCCTTTACTTCCTGCCCCCAAATTTTGATAAGAAAATTACAATTTCCCTCCCACACATTCAGTGGGTGTACTTTGGGTGAATTCTCTAGCACTCTGGTACTTTGCCTATATGCTTTTCGCATATTATTGAATACCTAGTGTTTTTTTTTTCTCCTCTAGGAAACTGAAAACTGAGGATAGAGACAATGTCTTTGTTATTTAGTTTTGATTGTATCAGAACTGTCTGGTCTATGTCTTTTACATAGTGTTTAATAAATTGTGCCTGTTTAACAAATTATAATTGAGGTTCAGTGGCCAGGAATTAGCATACACATAGGATTCATATAAATTATAAATATGTATAAAATATAAATTATACAATTCCTAGGGTCCATTTTGTGTATACAAAACCATTTTTTATAGGAATTACTTTTCATCTGGTTATCAAAATAGTTTGTTCTACATCATCACTATTGCTGTTCAGAGAATAGAGTTAACCTATTTCTTACATTGTAATTTTATTTATTGAGTCATGGGTTGCTTTCAAAATTAACAAGTACTTGAGATCATTTTTCTTCATGGTAAAAGGTACTATATGTTTAAGGGAATAATATTCTAACTAAAGTGGCAACATTTTACACACATATTGCTGAGCTGTGATTATATGAAATGTTTGAGGGAATCAGGAAAATTTAGGCAAATGGTAGTACAATCTTAATCCAGGTCTTAGGGGTAAACACACACACACACACCACACACCACACACCACACACACACACACACACACACACACACACACACACACACACACACACACACACACACACAGTGGGCAATACAGCCAGTACTATACAAGATGAGGGAGAGAGAATAGGAGAAAATAATAGTCTCAGTGGTTCTCAGTCAGGGTGAATTTGCCCCCCTCTACCCCTCCCAGGGCAAACATTTTTGGTTGTCGCAATTGGCAGGTGCTGCTGACATATAGTAGGCAGAAGCTAGGGAATCCTGCTAAACATCAACACTGTACGGGACAGCCTACACAACCAAGAATTTTCCAGCCTAAAATGTCAGTAGTGCCAGTGCTAAGAAATCCTGGTTAGATAGGCATCTTGCTCCTCTTTTCTACTTTTTGTTCTTTTATACTACCATGTGTAACATAGGTATGCACATAACAAGGAACCATTAAAAACGTAAAATAAGTGAGTTTCTAAATTATGATTTAGTTGCAAAAAAATTCAGAATCAATCTAAATTTACTAAGAACACACCCAGTAATTTTCATTTTTATTGATAGGTATTTGCTTATTTTTTACATTCATATTTCTAAATTACGAACTAAAACTTAATATTGGAGCAACAAGTATTTGTTGATTGTAATCCTTTTCTGCTTTGTCTGAACTATTTGCCAGATGGTTTCTGCTATGATTATACTAATTAAATACATTGCTTAATATTGCTTGCTTTGACTCATGCTGGAGCTTAAAGATTTTTCATTTTATGACATTTGTGAACTGTCAGCTCTTCTTTAACCTATTTCCTTAAAAGTTTTTACTTCCCTTTTCTCTTACCTCTACCTAGATTTGAGTTTGTTTTTGTTGTTATTGCAATGGTGATGTAATGATTTTTAGACACATGTGCTGGGTGGTTCCCAAATGTTGCTTATCTGAAAAGAGAATTCCAGACACTTTTACAAGCCTATCTCATGTAAGCTAATTTTAGAATGATTGTGTTGAATGAAATGTGCCTAAAATTGCTTATTAGTCATGGTAGTGGGGATTTTTTTTGTCTTCCAAAAACAGGAATAGTTAAAAGTTTTCATAAAAGTATCTTAGTGTGCCTGATTCAATAAATGTGCAGTTTATTGCTTTGTTAGTTTGTAATCAAAAGTTGGAACTGGAATTAAATGAAATTTGAAGTATATGTTTGAGTTATGATTATATAAAGAATTCTAAAACACTTTTCAAGGGTAGCTATACATTTGAGTTTTTGTATTCACTACACATTATTGCATCAGACATTATTTTATTATAAGATCCTTTTAGTTTATGTGTAAAGTAGTAATGGGTCTAATGGATTAATATGCTAAATTATATTGCTGATTGGTTTAAAATAAGATACTTAGGATATGGAAGTGTAAATTTTAAGAATGAATTCTGCCTGCTGATCAAGGCACAGCTATTAGAGTACATGTTCGTGGGGCTGCCCACAGTTGAGAAATTGCATAATATAGCTTTCAGAGTCAAAAGAATTTCGAGTATTGTGTCAGCTGTTACTCATAATATTTTGGTGTTTCCTTTTAGACAGCTGATCTCTCATCCCAAATAAAAGTGCTGAGTGAAGCTAATGCCTAATTCATTCTCTTTTGTTGAAGACTTACATTTGTAGAATTCTTTCATGAATTGATTTTTAAGTTATTACAGCACAGAAGTTCCTAAAGCAGGATTAACTCAATAGCCCATTTAAACAAGCTGTATATTTGAGAACAGAATGAGAGTCATTCATCTCCAGTAGGAAATTAAAGAGTTGTTGTTCAAAACCAGTAGATTACCTGATTCTGACAAAGACTAATGGGCTTAAGTAAATGTGACTAGGTTTAATAAATTTTAAGCCTAAGCATCCTTTTAGGCCCTGAAATGAAGAAGGTTCTGTTGTTGGTTAAAGTCACTCATGTCTTACAACCTGATAGCTGTCTTGCTGTAGAAGCTGTAACGTAAGGCCCTTGAAATAGATGCCGTCATCAGCCCCACCCCCCAAGCATTCATCTATTTAAATACATGACAGAAGATGGTGGGAGAGAGTTCAGCAGCTACTCGTGTGGTAGGAGTGGTTATTGTATTAGGACATGCTTTGTTGTAGGCCGGCAACTTTTGAGTTAAAACATTCCAGCTGTTTCTCTTCCCTTTTTTTTTTTTTTTTTTACACCCTTCTCTCTTTGTTTTTTTAAATAATAAATTCAGGTTTTTTTCTCACAAACATTTTGTATAGATTCAAGAAGCAACAAATTCGAACTTCCTACTGTAGCGATTAAATCCTTATTATATGTCTGAATAGATTTCGGTATTTTACTTTTTTTATTTTTTAAAAGGCAACGGACAGCCAAGACGTAGATCCATCCAAGACTTGACTGTTACTGGAACAGAACCTGGTCAGGTAAGACTTAACATTCAAATTCTCAGTCTCTGAAGAATAATAATGGGCAGATATAAAGAATTAACTGTAATATATACTCTGCCAAATTATTTTATGAGTTGACCTAAAATTGTGATAGAGAAGTTTATTTATACATGAATTAAGTTCTTAGAAAAACAATCTAGGTGCCATTATTAAACTTGAAGGATAATTTAGGAAATAGCACTCTGTGCATGTTATGTGGTTTTTATGTATGCTTTAATAAGGAAGTATTTAGTCTTGTAATTTAGTAATTTAATAATTATCATTGTCCTCTAAAGGAAATCATGAAATATTTCCCCAATAAGATGTCATTCCTCTGAAATCACATAGAACACTGACATACGTGGAGGACTCTTAACATCTTTTAATTTGTCATATTCACTGGATTTATAATTTTATGAAATACTAAGTTAAGACAATATTTACTAAGCAGATGGGTAAACTGTAGAATAGCTTCTATCCCAGTGGTTAAGATTTTTATTCTTCATCTTTATATTTCTGGATGCTCTGCTAAATTCCTCTTATCTTTTTATCATTGCTTTTTTGTAGATAATCCAGACAGTGCTATAATTAAGCCATTACTGACTAGTACAGAGTTTTACCCCCCCCCCCCCCAGTATATAAAAGTTGCAGCTTAGTCATTGTTTTTTATCTCTTATTCAGATTGATAAACTTGATATATATAACATATATTATATGTCATATTCTTAAAATGAATGAGAACTAATTATGAGGTGTTTGTTGATTCTTTCCATTGTGCAGAAAAAGTAAATTTTGTTAGTACAGCATCCATCAGAATTAATGAAAATATCACATATGGACCATGTTAATATAAAATTATAGGATTATATATTATAAACAATGTGATTTAATTTATGGTAAAATGTATTAGTACTTTTTGTCCTAGAAAGGTGTTTCATTTTTATAACATACTTTTAATTTTGGAGATTCTTTGTAGTTGTTAATAAAAATGTGAAAGCCTTTATTGCCATCAACTTAACTAACAAAAATCACTTGAGATATTTAAATGATAAATGTCCTTGATCTTCATTTACACTGGAAATATTTTTATTTCTCACAATACCTATACATACACTCATACATACAGATATATACATACATAGATAAAATATACACATATTAATTTATTATGTATTTTATTATATTAAGTCACTCTAAATCTTGATTTTATTTATTTAATAGCAGCTTTTTTCAATATATCTGCTTCTGTGAGACTTCAGAACTTCTGAATGAAGTTTTCCACTTTTCTCCTCCTCAAATACTTAAAATATTAATGAGGGTATTTAGTAACAGATAGTTTAACATCTGGTATTTACTTTGATTCTTTACAGGCTTCATGAGCTCAACCTTTTTAACTGTTTACTATTGCTCTTGATATTCCAGTTATGAGAAACTCTAGCCAAGTGTTCTCCTGTTGACTAGGAATGAGAAGCTTGCCCTAGACAGTTCAGGAGCATCTGCTAGAACAAGTGCTTTTCTATGTCCTCTAATAAAGGCCTTGCTATAATTCAGCACTGACCTCACCACACCAAGCCTTGCTTATTTCCTCACAAGTTCTGTATTACTTGAGATTGTGACTATTACTCCTTTCATTACTTATTTCCTCACAAGTTATGTGTTACTTCAGATTATGATTGTTATGCTTTTAATTTACAATATCTTCAAGTAGGAAAACACTGGAACTGAGGCAGACCATGATTGTGGGACAGTCATTTGCATGAGTTGTCATGGATTACTCCAAAAGAGCTGGAGTGAAGGGAGTGTGACATGGCAGTAAAATGTGTTCTAAAATACGTGATATATAGCCATTGTATAGCCAGTTTTTAAAATTGATTCACTCTTTCAAAATTACTGAAGTATTCGAAACTTAAAATGCTTAATATCCAGTTTGGGATGAGAATGGCAAACAGTAAGCCTAATGTACTATGAAAACATGTTCCCCTAAAGCTGTTATGATAATTGACCATTAAATAATTTATATTACTTATGAAAATAACATTCATCATTTGAAGAAGAAAATTATGCATAATATGGATTTTTAAAATTGAAGGTATAATTCTTTTCGAAGTCTGGCTAAGCAATGATTAAACATATGCACCAGGTTTGCTTGTTTGCTTTTTGTTAAAACCATGGCGATTGATGAAGAAAATAATTTGCCCACCTAGTACAATCATCAGAGGAAAAGAGAACTTACTAATAAAGTTTAACGTTATGTTTTATAGAGGAAGGTAAAATGACCAGGGTCTATATTTTAGCTCTTGGTTCAAGACTGATCTTAATAAGATCACTTTGACTTTCCATCTGTAATAAAATTAAATTGGTTGTTTTTATACTGCCACTTCTTTTGAGAGGTATAGTGAACCAAGCAAGCTTCTTTATTAAAAGTAGTTGTGTAAGTATTTTTGTAGACTTAGTTTTAAATTAATTAATTAATTCAGGAAGCTTATTAAGCATATGTAATGGATCTGGCCTCCTAGATACTTTGAAAAGATACTGAAAAAAAGCAGCCACTGATATCCAGGAATTGATCTGACACTGAGGCCTCAGTGTTGTTAGAATATAAATAGTTTCTCACAACACCAGTAGACAAGGTTGTGTTGAGACCATGATCAGATGAGACAAAACAAGACCATTTTGAAATGTTGTCTAAGCATAGACAAAAATAAGGTCACTGTGTCACCCACAAAATGCCAACTGCCTTCTCCCAGCTGATATGAGGGTGCTGCTGCTTGTCCAGTTGTCGTTTTAGCCTCACTCTGGTCTGTCCTCCCTGTAGAATTGCCCCTGCTTTATGGCAGTAGCCAGTCTAGAGTGAACCCTTCCTTCCTTGGAGGTTCCCCAAATCAGAAATCAAAATTCCAAATCCTACAGTAAGCTCCTTATAAAGCCCTCTTACTGAGACACTCCACCATGCCCCATGGTGAGCTTTCTGGTTCTCTTCAACAAAAATTAAACCCAACTTCTCCTACTCCAGGTGTGTTCCTTTTGGTCTTTGGCTGCATGGGGACGGGGGTGGGGGGAAGGTGCAGGGGAGGAATAGACTACCAAGAAGGCCCAGTCCCCAAGGAGCATATTTGAGCAGATTTTTTTTTTTTTATTGTCTAAAGTTTTACATATGTCTCCTTTTCCCCCAATTGACCCTCCCTCCCCAGCCATTCCCAGCCTGGGCAAGCCCCCACCACCCCAGTGTCTGTGTCCATTGGTTATGCTAATATGCATGCATACAAGTCCTTTAGTTGCTCTCTAACTCCCCTTTCCCCTACCATTTGTCTCTGGATTTAGTCTTATTCATCAAATTATGTTGATCATTATATTCCACATATGAGTGAGATCATGTGATATTTATTTTTCTCCAACTGGCTTATTTCGCTTAGCATAATGCTCTCCAGTTCCAGCCATGCTGTTGTAAATGGTAAAAGTTCCTTCTTTTTTATAGCAGCACAGTATTCCATTGTGTAGATGTACCAAAGTTTTTTAATCCACTCATCTGCTGATAGGCACTTAGGCTGTTTCCAAATCTTAGCTATTGTAAATTGTGCTGCTATGAACGTAGGGGTGCATATATCCTTTCTGATGGGTGTTTCTGGTTTCTTGGGATATAGTTTGAGCATATCTTATCCCCAGATCACTTAAAAGCTATAACAATAACAGGTGCCATTTATTTGTGTACCAACTTTGTGCCATCAGGCCTTTAATATATTTATTTAATCTAACCCTATAAATTTGTATTGCTTATTTGCCTCATTTTGTGGCTTGAGAAACTGAGGGTTAGAGGAACTTACCCACGTCTCTTAACTTCCCTTACACCAGTGGTCAGCAAACTCATTAGTAAACAGAGCGAAAAACCGCGGCTCATGAGCTGCATGTGGCTCATGAGCCGCAGTTTGCTGACCACTGCCTTACACCATCAGTAATTGCTATCACCAAGTTTTGTTTTTTTCTTTTAATATATTTTTATTGATTTCAGAGAGGATGGGAGAGGGAGAAAAAGATAGAAACATCAACAATGAGAGAGAACCATTGATCGGCTGCCTCCTGCACACCCCACACTGGGGATCAAGTCTGCAAGCCGGGCATGTGCCCTGACCAGAAATCGAACCTCGACTTCCTGGTTCATAGGTCCACGCTTAACCACTGAGCCATGCCTGATTGGGATATCACCAAGTTTTAAATCCAGATCTGAATCTAAAGCACCCAAACTCTACACTGCATCATTCCATCGTGTATATAAAACTGAATGGTACACATGCTAAAGTAATCTTAAATTTCTTTAATGTCAAGTGTTTTGGCTTCTGATAGTCTGCATTGTCATTAATTATTTAAATAGTTCTCAGTGATGTTGAATGTTCACTCTATCATATGATTGAGCAAGGCTAACCCACCTCGATAAAAAATTTATACAGATGACTGCACAAATTTATGTTTTATACATCTGGGTGAGCCTTTCTGTGTTTCACTAAAATTATGTATTCTCATGTATACCTGCCTACCTTTTCTGAGAATATATATAATATAGATCTATTTTCAAGATTTCTTTTGGTGGGGACTGTTGTCAGTAAAAATCACAACTGGAAGACGATGCAATTAACAATTATTAAGAAAGCTAGACATACTGTATTTTTGTAGAGAGTTTAGAATCTACTTTTACTAGTCAAATTTGTGACTTTGGGCAAGTTACTTCATTTCCCTAAACTTCAGCAACCTCATCTCCCAGTGGGGACCGTAATACCCATACCTCATGGTTCTTATAATAACATATGAAAATACCAGACACACAGTAGATGCTTAATACATGTTGTATGCCTGCTTCCCAGAGTGTGCCTTCCAGGGCTCTTACTACTTCCTTATTCTCACAATAGTGTATTACTATCCAGAAGTAAAACAAAAAAGCACTAGGAAAGAAGTAAAACTGTTCTTTCTGTATCATAAGAGACTCTTTTATAAGGGACTATGGAAAATATTTGCCTTAAAGGCCTTCCATCACATATCCAGAGATGTATTATCATACATTGTTTTTATTTAAGGGATGTAATTTATGTCCATCTTCAACTGCACCTTCTTTGGTATAAATATTTTCTATGAAAACTCTAAATCAGAAGCTTACATAATAGTTGTAAATCATTATTGGTTCATAGAAATTTTGTGTCTTTATATTAGAGAATTTAAAGACCATATAAGAATAATAAAATTCTAAAATTTTCTTACTGTGCACTATCATGACAGTATACCCTGCCATGTGTGGATTTAATCGAATTATCTGTAACTGTCATACTAGAGGAAATGCCCTTATAAATCCAAATTACCAACTGAGGTCTATTTCTTTTTAATATTTATGTCATTCAAGTGTTCGTTTAGCAAGAATATCATATAAATTGACGTTTAATCTCTGTGTTTTGTGCTTGTATAATTTTAGCAACTAAGATTCTGAAGGTTTTAAATAACTTTAAAATGTCAGTCTAAATAGTTGCACTGGCCATAAATTCTTCCCTCATGAAAATATTTTCCCAGTCTTTCAGGTGAGACATAAAAAGAAGCAAAGCTTTATTTTTGTCTGTAAAATAACACCCAATTTCTTTTTATAAATATAGAGATAAAGTTCTGGTCCAAGTCCAATTCTTATTTGTGTCTATTGATGGTAATTTGCCCCTGCGGTTTAAATTTGGCTTAGTATTCTTTTGCTGCCTTAAATTGCTATGTGGATATTTCTGCTTTTCGTACCTACTTTCATATCCAATTCTTATCATAATTCAGGTTTCTCTATATCTCTTAAATTTTGCAGTTCATATAAGCATAAAATAATTGCAATGTCTTGAAGGAGCAACCTAAATAAGTTAATAGTTTGAGAACATTATGGCCATTGTAATTTTACCAGTGGTTTTTAAAAAACAGCTACTATAAAATAAGACATCTTCCATAGCAAGTTGTAATCAGTAACACAAATTGAGCCCACAAACTAGATTTTTTAAAGATTGTTAGATATTACCTGTACCTCTTATTTATGCCTTTTATTTTTCAGGTATTCAAAAATACAGTTATGGCTTATTTTAAAATATTTCTTTAGTTTTTTTATATAAACATATGAATACTATATTATTCATTGAGATACCAATTCCTCGAAATCTGAATACTTTTGAGGGATTTATATGTAGTTCATTAGAGCTTTTCTTGAAGCTTTAAAGAAATACTAGTTTTGAAACTTGACCTAAAAATATTAGCCTTGTTTTTTTAGTTTTATAGCTGTAGGAAATCTCAAGTAGGAAAAAAATGGCTGCACATGAGGTGAAAAGAAAAAGTAACAAAGAATTCTCTTGGAAAAAATATAAACTTAAGGAATACTATAATTCATAGTAGGTCCAAATAGGATTATTTGTCTTAATATGACAGAAGTTCAGTGGCTTTTTTAATATATAAAATCTATTCTTATATTTTGTAAACCTAATTATTGCTTGTATCTTATTTAATATCTTATAACTGATACTGAGTCTCACATGTCACAAACATATTTATTTTTCTCAAAATGTTAAAGTAAAACTATTAATATAAAATTAGGTTGACACCCCTGGCCGGTTTGGCTCAGTGGATAGAGCGTCGGCCTGTGGACTCAAAGGTCCCAGGTTCGATTCTGATCAAGGGCATGTACCTTGGTTGCGGCGGGCACATCCCTAGTAGTGGGTGTGCAGGAGGCAGCTGATCGATGTTTCTCTTTCATCGATGTTTCTAACTCTCTATCCCACTCCTTTCCTCTCTGTAAAAAATCAATAAAATATATTTTTTTTAAAAATTAGGTTGACTATGAAACCCTCCTCTACTAGCATTTTGAAAAAGTGTTTTATAAATGTTTTACAGTACAAATTACAGTGTAACTATGGTCAAATCATTGTACTCTTTTTAAATCACAAGACTTGCTTTCAGTAAAAGAGGTTAAAAAGACTTAGCAATAATGTCATAATATCTGTACTTGTTGCACCAGGGTAACAGCAATCTAAAAATAAGAGATAGATTTCATCACTGGTTCTCTTTGGTGTGTATTCTTAACTCTTCTTATGTATAAAAGGTAAATAAGCCTAAGCACTAGTCTTATTTCTGAGTGCCAGCAGCTTATATTATCATTTTATTCAATGAGTATTGATTATGTGGTTATTGTATAGTCGGTAATTTTCTGAATCCTGGGGACTATAATACAAAAGTACACATTATCTCTGCCCTTAGGAGATTTTTATGCTTTTTCAAAATCACAAACTGAAACTAGAAAGCATTTCTGACTAAAGTTGAAGTTTATGTAGGACAGGCTATGAATACAGCCAAAATTCAAGGAGAAAAATGTCTTTATGATAGGGTTTAGTCACTGAATATGTTTATGTAACAACTGTGATTTTTTTATCTGGAGAGGGAATTGTGGGGTGCTACAAAGCTACTCATATATTCCCATCTTTATGTCAAGACACTTCAAGTACATTATTTCATTTGATTTTTTACAACCCGATGAGGTAGGTAACACTGTCTTCATTTTACTATTGAGTCTTAGAGGTTTAAAGAACTTTCCTAAAGTCACAGTGCTCTAGATGGCAGACCAGATACTCAAACTCTGTATTGTCTCCAAGGCCTGACTTCTAACTATTGCTATTTGTCATCCACACTTGATAAATGACGAGTCTACGGCTCAGAGAGGCTAAGTTACTGGTTTCAGTTTACACAGCTATAAATAGCGGAACTGAGATTTAAACCCAGGTCTCCCAAGTATTAGACTAAATCAGCGAGAATTTTTAAAATATATAGTACCTGACTATTTAGTCCGGGGCACTGACCTCTTTTTCCTTAGATTATCAAATTAAAAAATAACAAGCAACACAACAATAACTATCAGGTGTGATGTATCAAAATTATACTTTTTCTTTTTCAGGTTGGAAAAAATGTATGTTTTTTGGTATGCCACAGAATTTTAGTAATTAGCTTATGTGTGCTGAGAGATGAAAAAGGTTGAAAATCGCTGTACTAAATCATGTGAATTTGCTGACATTTGATTGTTTTTGACCTATAAAAGTGGCAGTTATATATATTTCCGTTTCATACGTGCTCTTTGCACTATACCGTATAATCCTTGAATGAATATAAGGACAAGCTTAAAAGCGGAAAGGGAAACAGTATATAAGGATTTGTCAGCGGAGGGATGATCTGGATAGGTAAGATAAACTGCCTGTGGAAGTTGAGGAAGATCAGGGTGAGAATTTCAGAACTGATCCAATAATAACCAGTAAACATTTTCTGTTCTGCACACTGCTAGGCACTCTTGTTACACAGGTTCTGGCTTTGTGTACAAAGAACCAGGGATATAGCAAGAATGAGCAAATCTGTTGAAGGGAACCTGAGCTGGGCCTATATGATGGAGAGGAGTTAGCAAGGAGAAAATAGAATGAGCATGGTGGTACGCAGGACTCCTTTATAAGTGATATGAATGAACTAAAGTTTTGGAACTACCAGTCTGATACCGAGTTTTTAAATTGTTAATGGTATAGAAAAGCTTTTGGGAATTTCTGAAACAATTTCAATAGATACCCAAGAAGAAAGTAATATTCCACCACTTTTTCTTTTCTTCCAAATTATTTTATGATCTAATCACTGAAATTATTATGAGTGCCTTTCATTATTTAGTATTCTCAATCTATTATGGGTTTTCAATGTTTAAACTAGTAGAATTTTAGCACTGGAGGGAACACTGAAAGTCATCACATTTTTAACCCAGCCCCACCCCTTCTTCCAATAAGGAAAGCAAGACTTCTTGAGGTAAACTAAATCAGATGTTACACCATAATTAGAACTCACATCTGGTAATTTCTCCTGAAGAGTACTTTACACTACTGTGCAGCCTCTCATTTTTATTTGATGCAGTCTTTGTTCCTGTGTTTACATACTGAAACTGGACAGAAAATCCTTTATGAATTTACATATTTTTTATGTTTGACTTTATGTCACTCCATATTCTATTGGGTATTTAATAACACCTCAAGAAAAAGATTCTTATAAAATCCATTTTAGTTTATATGTCCTTGAGAGTTTTAAATATATGATATATAAATACATAGACAAGAACACATGTAGTATGTAAGCAGTGAAACCTAATAATAAAATGAACACTTATGAACCCACCACCCAACAGAAAGGGATCATGATCAATGCCCCTGAGTTTCCTGTGTATTCTTTACCTGTGACCTCCTTGTCATCCTCTCACCAACCCACAATGCCATTTTCTATTGTATATTCTGTTTCTGGACTTTTTATTAATACCCTTTGTCTGGCTAAGAAATTCTCTTAAATGACATTTAAGTTTGTTAAATGTATATTTTATAAATGGATGTTAAATTTTATCAAATACTTTTTACGTATCGAGGTTTTTCTTCTTTAATTTTTTAATATAGTGAATTGCATGAATAAAATTCCTAATGTCAAGTGACCTGTGCGTTTGTAGAATAACCTCAACTTTTTAAATATTTCTTTTGCTGAATGAGTCAGGAACTGTTTCTCATTCTTTCAATAATAATTTCTTTAAGATAAAAAATGTCTTGGATATTTGATAGAACTCACCAGTAAACCTTGCTATTTTCTATGAAGTATAGAAATTTTTATAATTTATGGATTGAGGGGTTTTTTGTATTTTTCTATAATGTACAGAAATTTTGGTAATTTATATGTTTTTTGGAATTTATTTCACATTGGTTTGTTTTGTGTTTTATTTACTAACCACAAAATTTTTATATTATGCTCTCATCTTATTTTGTTTCTTTTGGGAAGCTTATAGCTTGTCTCTTTTTTTTAACTATGTAAGTTAAATCCTTAGCTTGTAAATTATCACTACTTCTGACTTTTTCACATAAATATTTGAAATTAAATTATTTTTCTCTTAAGTGCTTCTTTAGTTGCATGCCACAGTTTTAGTGTGATTAGAGTTAAAATTCAGTTCCAATAGTTTTTAATTTCCTTTTTTTTCCCTTTGACCAGTGAGTTATTTAGAAGTGTTTTTAAATGTTTAAACATACGTTTCTTTAAAGATTAATTGTGAATCAATACAAAAAGATACGGTTTATATGATACTAAATTTTTAAACTTTTTTGAGAGCTCTTTTATTGCCTACTGTATGACCAGTTTTCATAAATGTTCCATGGGTGCTTTCAAAATTTTATGTTTTCATTTCTCAGGCATAGGGTTCATGAAGTTGAGGTTGTACTGTGTACATGTTTTGTTCCTTGGTCTGATTTTATGTATCATTTACAGAGGGGTTTTTTTGTTGTTGTTAATCCTCACCCGAGGATATTTTTCCATTGATTTTTAATTTTTTTTTAGAGAGAATGGAAGGGATGGGGAGAGACAGAAAGGGAAACATGATATGAAAGAGACACATTGATTGGTTGCCTCCCTCACACGCTTTGACCAGGGGCTAGAGATTGAGCCTGCAGTTGAGGTATGTGCCCTTGAGCAGAACCCAGGACCCTACAGTCTGCAGGCCGACTACCCACTGAGCGAAACCAGCTAGGGCTACAGAGGATTAGTAAAATATTGTGTCTCACTATGATTGATCATGAGTGTTTCTCAGAGTTTTATTGTTTTATCTGTTTGGAAGCTATGTATAGGTACAGCCTATATTGTAATAGACACAGCATGTAAATTTTGAATTGTTATGTTCTGAATCTCTTTCCCTACTAATTTTTTTAAAATATATTTTTATTGATTTCAGATAGGAAGGGAAAGAGAGATAGAAACATCAATGATGAAAGGGAATCATTGATTGGCTGCCTCCTGCATGTTCCCTACTGGGGATCAAGCCTGCAACCAAGCATATGCCCTTGACTAGAATTGAACCTGGGACCCTTCAGTCTGCAGGCCGATGCTCTATCCACTGAGCCAAACTAGCTAGGGCCCTAGTAATTTTTTATGCTCTAAGATATATTCTCTGTGATACTAATATCTATAATAATAAAAGCATAATATGCTAATTAGATCAGACAGCCAAACAACCTTCCAGATGTCATCCAGACAAAGCCACCCTGGCGGGAGCCAAGGCAAAAACAGTTAGGGGTGATCAGGCAGGCAGGTGAGCAGTTAGGAGACAGCAGTCCCGGATTGTGAGACAGTGCAGGCTGGGCTGAGGCTACTCCCCTCCTGCCCCTCCACCCTCGTGTATGAATTTTGTGCATTGGATCTCTAGTAGCTATATAACCTTATTTGGGGTAGTTTTTACCTAGTTATCTTTTTTCATTAACCTGTTTTCTCTATCACTGTGAATTGGATATGTCTGGTTACACAGTATTTAGTCTAGCCTGATAATCTGATTTTTTAAATATCTAACTGGAGAATATAATCCATTTATATTTATTACTAGAGGCCCAGTGCACAAAATTCGTGTACCAGTAGGGTCCCTAAGCCTGGCAGGCAATCAGGGCTGATCTGTGGGGTGACCAGTGGGGCGATTAGGGGGGGGGGGGTGCTCCTGCTGGTACCCGCCTTGGCTGGTGGCTTGGCACTGCCTGCTCGCCAGCTCCGCCTCCCTGCCTACCATTCGCTCCGCAGGTTGTTCTGCCATTTGGTCAATTTGCATATTAGGTTTTTATATAGATAAATGATTACTGTTCTTATTTTGTGCTTTATTTCTTTTTTTTATCTCCTTTTTTGCCTTCCTTTGAATTCAATGAGTATATTTCTTATTCCATTCTTTCTTTCTGGTTGGAGAGTTAGGTATATTATTACTTTTAGTAATTACCTGTGAAATTTTAACATCCATGCCCAAACTAAAGTTAATATCTTTACCCTCATCCTGAACAATATAAGTATCTTTAAATTTATGTTTCTCTTGCTGATGCTGCTATTGTTATTCAGATTTTAGTACATATTATTTATTTATTTTGTAATTCTATAAATTAATCGCAGTTTTCATTGTTCAATATTTTCGGTGTATGGATTCATACTTGTGTTTACCAATAATCCTCATTTCAATTTGGCCCTTCCATTAGGGAAACATTTTTCTTCTCCCTGAAGAACTTATGGAAGGAGTCTTATGGAAAGTTATAGAAAACTTATGGTAAGAGTCTATGAATGCTAGACTCTGTTTTTGCTCATCTGAGAATGTTATTCTGACCTTATTCTTCACATTTTGTTGGCTAAACAATTCTGGTTCTCAGCTATTTTATTTTAGCAGTTTGAAGATAATTCTACTTTCTTCTGGTTGCTATTGAGAATCTAACTGGTATTTTTTTTTATAGGTAATCTATCTTTTCTCTATGCTGCTTTTTACTCTTATCTATTTGTCTTTGTTTTCTAGAATTTGATTATAATTTGCCCCAGGTTTAACTCGGTATCGTAAATTTTCTCTTACTTTTCTGCTCGGAATTTGTTATGGTTGGCATTTGTCTTCATCAATTCTGGAAATTTTTTGCAGATTCACAGTGAACACATTTTCTTCCCTCCACCCAGAGCCACAGATTTGCTTATCTTCTTTTGTAGGGTAGATTTATTTTTCCTAGTTTCTTCTTTCTCTGAGTGTGAAGACTTTCTTGGCTTTTAGCTTTAAGCATGAAGGTTCTCCAGCTTTATTCCCACCCTACAAAGGCCCAAGACTTTACATCTCGTCCTCTGGGTGCAGTAGGCAGTCAAAACACTTAGGCCATTAGTGCTCAAGTGTTCAGTATGTGTGTGTATATATATTGTGTGTGTAGAGGATTTGAGGTTTTTTTTGCAAGAGTGTTTTGGGACTTCTACTGATAAAAATGCAATTCTGTCCTTTGCCTTGTAATGGAAATTTTTTTCTTGTCATTTAAAAATAAATAAATCTCCTGTAACTTTTTCCTATAGGTAAGCAGTAGGTCATCCAGTCCTAGCATCAGAATGATCACTACTACATCAGGACCAACCTCAGAAAAGTCAGCTCGAAGTCATCCATGGACCCCTGATGATTCCACAGGTGACCATTTTATTTCCTCATTTTAATTATGAAGTGGAATTTACCATGTTTATTTTCATTTACTTGTGTCATTACTGTAATTGTAATTACATAACAAAATGAAGCAGGCATTATACAGTAGTTTAGATTTTCATATTAATAAAAAAATATTTAGTAATAAACTTAAAAATGTCTTTTTGAGTACTGAGACAGAGACCGTTAGCCCTCTGCTTTTTTTTTCACCCAGGTACTAAACATGTATTTTGAAGATGGTTTGTTTGGGGGTTCCCAAATAGGAAATATTGTATTCTTGATACTTTAGTCTGTTATTGTCCCATTATGATCCATTCTACTGGATGATAGAAGTAAAGTCTTTATCTTCTAAATCCCTAAATTCAGCAGAATGGTAAAAATAATCATCCTCATCTCAGTCTTTTGTTTTAAAGATACCAGATACTTTAGTGAGAAAAAATTTCTGATTGTGACCTTTTGAATCAATTTTAAATAATAGGGAAACTTCATTTTGGTTATGTAGTCTGTTAAGTGAACCTTTAAAAGTCTGTTAAGAGTTATTAAAACTTCCTAACATGAATAACTTATCTGGTCTAAATATTAGTGTTAAAATCTAGTGATAGAATAGTTTCATTATGGGCAAGCAGAAAATTATATGTCATAGTGGAATTAACTTTTCCTCTGCATTAGAAGAATACCTTGATAACTACTCAGCAGTATGCTCCTATAAAAATTATTTATATGTTATGATGTCAGAGAACAAACAACAATCTCTTAGACCTTGGAAAATTACACCATTTGGGATTTTATATAAAATCAACTATGTTATTAATAGTGGCAATTAAATTGAAATTAAAAAGTCAGCTCTCTGTGTTTACAAACTAAAATACTGCTTATAAGTATTTATAAATACTTGGCTTGGTTTAATCAAATTTATAATTTAATTTAAAAAAATATTTGGGTGGCTTTTCTCTGTGTCATGTAAGATAGAACTATGTTTAGCCAGGGGTGTACTCTCTAGTTTTAGTAAGTTTAAATTTAGCGGTAGCAAAAAGTCTTCTAAGTTTCACCCTTAGCACAATCCAACCTAGGATTGCTCAAAACATTTACCACTACTCAGCACATGTGCAGAATTCATCATGACGTGCTTCTGCTCAGAGGCAGACAGGGAAATGCTCTTGACAGATTTGATCACTGACAGATAATAATCAGCTTGTTTTGGTTCCTAAATCCTCAGTGAGGGAGTACTCTCCTTGACATTACAGCATTTGCCTAAACCTGGTACTACACATGGCAGATCTCCTGACTTCAGCCTGGACTAAACTCAACATGAGGGTAAAATCAAATTCTCTTAGGTCCGTCTCACTTAACTGTTGTGTTTCCACTTCATGAGCTCTCCCACCCTTCCAACCCCCATCTCATATTTTTTCTTTTCTGGAACCTAAAGTACCACAAATTATCAATAGCTATAAATTGTACATAGGTCCAACTTGTTATATTAACTGATTTTTTTCTTTGCCTTGAAATTATTACAATGTGTGGTTATCATTTTTAAATAATGTTGAATGCAATTTTAGAAGTTGAGACTCTGGTTTAAATGTATAATTAATGAAGTTCAGCTTTGCACAGTTTTTAAGAAAAGTGTTGCTAACCAAGCTAATATAATAAATTACAGGGAAGGGGTAAATAAAGCCTTTTTCTTTGAAGGTCCACTGATTCAGGAAAATATTAGAAGTGCATACATAAGTTAAAACAACCTAATTAATTCTTTTTTTATTATTATTTAAAAGAGAAAGCAGTCCATGTGTTTTCCAGAGAAAAATAAAGAGCAGAACAATTTAATAATCACTGTACATATTGAGTGCTCGTGGGTTTCTGGGTTTCTATTTATAACATAGTAGAGATTAAAAAAAAATAAGAAAAGATAAATGTATAGTGAAAGAGTTGCCCAGGCCTAGTAGAGGAAGCCACAGAACTTGGGAAAACTCACTGGAGAGTTTCTCCTGGGCTTAGTACTTGGCCAAGGTAGAAGTATAAGACACAGCCCATTGCTGCATGATACAGACGTATAAAAGTAAAGTAGTCATGATATGGAATAAACTACTAAATTTGTAGTGCCAGCTGAGAATTTTAATAGCTAAAATCAATTAGGTAAAACCTGGCATCGTCTGCAACATTTTGTAAAATTGTGAGACTTATCCTTTAATCATAAAGCAGAAAGAAGACAATACTGCACATGAAGGGAACACCTTCTTAGAGAATATGAGATGGTTATAAGTATTGTGTTTGAGGAGCCAGAAGATATATTTTGGCTTAATTTAACCAAAGAAATGTGAGTCTTGACATTCAGGAAACAAGATTAAATTTGATTACCAATTGAAACATTAAAGAACAAACTCTCATGGAATATCCCTTCATTGTCTTATGATCAGTTATTACTATTAGACACTAAAAACTAAAGTTCAGTTTGTATATAAGTGAGAAAGTGAAATCTCACTTCTTAGTTTAGAGAAAACTAATACCTAACAAAGAACCTTAAGTTCCCACCATTGAAGGGTTTTAATTGTTTGAATAAATATTTGGACTTTTTTCCACCCCCAGAATACTGTGAAACATTAATATTTTATACTTAATTCTGAAACACAGATACAGGGTACTGATTAATAAGATACATCAAGTGTCAAGGATTTAAGAATGAGTAATAGGAGTGGAAGTGTTAAATTGAAAAACTTTCAAGACAGTTGTTTCTATAAAGTCAAGGGGAAATAATTTATTATTTTTTAAATTTATTTTTTAATTCTCACCCAGGGATATGTTTACTGATTTTAATATATTTTTATTGCTTTCAGAGAGGAAGATAGATGGATAGAGAGATAGAAACATCAATGATGAGAAGAGAGAATCATTAATCAGTTGCCTCCTGCACGTCCCCACTGGGGATCGAGCCCACAATCCCAGCATGTGCTCTTGGCTAGAATCAAACCCAGGACCCTTCAGTCTGCAGGCCGATGCTCTATCCACTGAGCCAAACCAGCTAGGGCTTGTTTATTGATTTTAGCGAGAGAAACATCAATGCGAGAGTGCAACATAGATTGGTTGCCTCTCATACTCATTCCGACTGGGGATCGAACCTGTGACCTTTCAGTATACAGGACAACATTCCAGCCACACTGGCCAGGGCAAGGAGAAATCATTTTTAACCAGTTTTAATTTAGTGGAAAGTAGTGTTCTGTGGGAGCATAGTTTGAAACAGCTGTTGGGAATGGGGAGAGGGTTGGTCAGAAAGATAACAAATTAACTATACTTCTCATTTAACCATTTTAGAAAAATTTTTATGTTAGTGTATAATTTTAGGGTAAATAAGGCTCTCCTAGGCAATACTGTTATTCTTTCTTTAATAAACATTACTTTTCAATCTGAAATACAAACTTGAATGTTTTAAAACACCCTCTCTTCCTTATTCTCCATTTAGTATCAATAATAAGAATAATAATCACTGTGTGTTGAGTGCTTATCATATGTCAGTATTGCGTGTTATTTCTTATATGCATTATATCATTTGGTCTGTTAGCTTAGCTTTGTATTTGCAAGCACATTCTCAATAGTTAAAGAACAAAACAAAAAACTACTAGAGTATCGGTCAACAAAAAGTCCGGATGTTACTGAGCCATCAAACTCTTAAATTTTTTCATGCATTGGATTCAGAGCCTTGCTGCTACCTTGACCTTGCCTTTATTCACACTGCTCTTTCAGTCAGTTGCTTGTCAGAAAAAGGGCTGAAGAGCAGCTCACTTGTTTAGTTCATTTATTCTCCACTAACAGTGTGAAAGCAGCTACTTCTGAAATAGAAAATTCCATATTACTTCTCAGTTATCCTGCCTGCTTCTGGAATTGTATTTAAATATTAATGTCGGGAAGAGGCCATTCCATGCTTCTCAAGCAAGTAGTTAGGGCAGTTCACCTCTATTAAAAGATAAACAAAAACTATCTGTTCAACAGTTTGATAAAATTTGACTGGTTGTTTGAATTAACCCATTTAACAGTTTGGGCATGACTTTGAGCCACAATTTTCTTATATGTACTATCCCCCCATCAATAATCTCGCTCATTTTCCATAATGATTCTCATTAGGAGGGTTGGGGGCTCACTAGAATCTATATATATTGGAGGTGACCCACTGGAAGAGAATGTGTCTCTTGCTTTCCCCTTTCCCCTATTAAGAAACACTAATGTTGCCGGAGTTGACACAGCCTTATAGTAAACCTAGCATGATCAGGGGAAGAAGCAGATGTGGGTTTGATTAGGTAAAGTTTGTGAAGACTGAATTGCAAATGTAAAGGCCATGATTCTGAATCTTATCTAATAAAAGAGTAATATGCAAATTAATTGTCACTCCGCAACAAGATGGCGGCGCCCAGTCCTCTCAGCCCCACTGGAGTCCCCTCAGGGAGAGCTGCTGCTGACCGCCTGCAGAGTAAGCGGCCTGGCGGAATGCTGCACAGAGACCCTCCTGACCCTTTATGAAAAACAAAAGCAAATTCACTCCCCACAGCCCAATCCCCTGCCAGCACCAGCAGCCTGGGCTGGAGTCTCACCGTTCCCCCATGGCGCCATCCCCTGCCAGCTCCGGCAGCCTGGGCTGGTGTCTCAGCCTGGCAGGGGTGCCACACCCCCACGGTGTGATCCCCTCCCAGCTGTGGCAGCCTGGGGTCTCAACCTCTGAGTCACACCAGCCAGGCAGATATGGAGGAATCTTAAATGTTTCTTTTTTTTTTTTAATATATTTTATTGATTTTTTACAGAGAGGAAGGGAAAGGGATAGAGAGCTAGAAACATCTATGAGAGAGAAACATTGATCAGCTGCCTCCTGCACACTCCCCACTGGGTATGTGCCCCCAACCAAGGTACATGCCCTTGACTGGAATCAAACCTGGGACCCTTGAGTCTGCAGGCCGATGCTCTATCCACCTAGCCAAACCAGTTAGGGCTGTCCAATATGTTAAAGAAAAAGCCCTATCTAATAAAGAGGGAATATGCAGGGGAGGGCATTTGGAGGTGACCGGGTTCTCAGAGGAGGGCAGTTGGGGACGATCGGGCTGGCAGGGGAGCAGTTAGGTGTCGATCTGGCTGGCAGGGGAATGGTTAGGGGGTGATCAGGCTGGCAGGCGAACAGTTGGGAGCCAGCAGTCCTGGATTGTGAAAGGGATGTCCGACTGCCTGTTTAGGCCCAATCCCTGTGGACATCCCCTGAGGGGTTCCAGATTGGAGAGGGTGCAGGTTGGGCTGAGGGACACCCCCCACCGTGCACTGGGCCTCTAGTTTAAATATAAAGGGTACTGTATTCGTGGTTCTGTATAACAACAAAAGTGTTAAAACAGCAATGTAAATTTAAGTTCTGAATTAACTGACAAAAGGACACAGATTTTCTTACTTTTAAAAGATCAGCACTTGAGTATATTCTTGTTTTTTGTTTTTAATTAAGCAAAGCCTTATGAGCTTTAATATTATTTAACTTACTAAAGGCCCGGTGCACTAAATTCGTGCACAGGTTGGGGGGATGTCCCCTCAGCCTAGCCTGCACCCTCTTCAATCCAGGACCCCTTGGGGGATGTCCGACTGCCGGTTTAGGTCAGGCCTAAACTGGCAGTCAGGCATCCCTCTTACAATCCTGGCACGCTGGCTCCTAATCGGTCACCTGCCTGTCTGCCTGGTCATCCCTTATTGCCCCCCCTGCCAGCCTGGTCACCCCCAACTGCCCCCTTTGCCGGCCTGGTCACCCGTAGATGCCCCCCCTGCCGGCCTGGTTGCCCCCAACGCCCCCCGCCAGCCTAGTCACCCCTCACTGCCCCCCTGCCAGCCTAATCACCCCCAACTGCTCCCCCCCACTATCCTGGCCGCCCCTAACTCACACCCTTTCCCCCCCCCCCACCGTCAGCTTGGTTACCTCTTACTGCCCCCCTTGCCAGCCTGGTTGCCCCCAACTTCCCCCTTTTGCAGGCCTGGTCGCCCCTAACTGCCGCCCCCCCCCCCCCCGCCATCCTGGTCATCCCTCACGTCCCCCCCTGCCAGCCTGGTCATATGTAGCCATCTTGTGAGGGTGTGAGGGTCAATTTGCATATTGTCTCTTTATTATATAGGATAGTCAACTTAAATTGTAAGTATGAGAGTATGGTTGCATTCTAATTATATGGTAATTAGATATTCTCTGTTTAGTTTACCTTTAGAATTCAGAACTAGACTCTTCATTACCAATAATAACTTTTTAAAAAATATTTTTATTTCAGAGAGGAAGGGAGAGGGGGAGAGAGATAGAAACATCAATGATAAGAGAGAATCATTGATCGACTGTCTCTACACATCCCTCACTTGGGGTCAAGACTGCAACCCAGGCATGTGCCCTGATCGGGAATCGAACTGTGACCTCCTGGTTCACAGGTCAACCAACCACTGGGCCACGCCCGCCGGGCCAGTAATAACTTTTATGTTACTTACTTTAGGGGGGAGGGGGACAATATTTCATGCATGCTTTTCTGCTTTTGTTTTGAAGTATTTATGACAGAAGATAAATAAAATCAATGCTTGAATTACAGATACCAATGGATCAGATAACTCAATCCCAATGGCCTATCTTACACTGGATCACCAACTACAGGTAAAGGAGTCCTGTACTTTGCCAGTCATTGTTTACTTTTTCTTACAGAAAGTTTAGAGAATTTATCTTTAAAGCTGGCATTTGTATTTCTGTCATTGTATATTCATTTATTTATGTTTTTAACCTCCTTCATCTTGTTAAAATAAATGATTCTTTCAGTTAATTAAATTTAAAATGGGCAAAATCATGTTCTTATCCTAACAGTCATGTTAAAATACTCTCATATCTTTAAGATTGCCAAGAATAGCATTTTTTTGTTCTTTAATTTTAGTGCAATACAATATAAAATTCATATAAGCTCATTTCTATGTAATAAATTTTGTGATATATTGTCATGTTCATAGTGGCTAAACATCTAAGTAATACACTTTAGTGTCGCCATTATACAAAATATTTTTTGGTATAATGCCTTTTGGCAACCTGAAATGTAAAGCTTTGAATCCACGAGTACTCTTCATGGTTCTCGGGAACAACAACTGTTAAAACAGCAAGTGTAAATATAAGTTCTGAGTTAACTCTGACAAAAGGACACAGATTTTCTAGGGTATGGTGGGACACTTATTTTTAAAAGATCATTACTTGAGTGCTATAAAAATAATACATCACAGTCACTGTTTTAACTCTAACCTTAGCTAGATAATGAGATTTGATTTAATTATGTTTTAACATTTTTAAATTTATTTTCAGCCTCTAGCACCATGCCCAAACTCCAAAGAATCTATGGCAGTGTTTGAACAGCATTGCAAAATGGCACAAGAATATATGAAAGTTCAAACAGAAATTGCATTGTTATTACAGAGAAAGTAAGTTATCTTTTATGAATAAAAATTAAAACTCAGTATTTTGAGTTTGAAATATGTTAAGGTGCAATCTAATCTAATAAAAAGGTAATATGCAAATTAACTGTCACTCCGACACAAAGGTGGCGGCGCCCATAGCACATTCATGGAGGGAGGGAGGGCTGTGGACACAATGCAGGGCTGCTGGGCTGGGGGCATGCCCCCAGCAGCTTCCGCGCGACTTGTGGCACACCCCCAGCCCAGCGGACACAGTGCAGAGGGTCCTCTGAGCGTGAGCTGCAGAGGAAACACCTTTTCTGACCGCTCATTGGCTAAGCTCTCTGTATGCCGCCACTCGCAATGTTCTTGGTAACTTGGGTAATAAGAATCCAAGAAAGTGATCTAGGGTTTTTCCACCATACTACTAGAGGAAAAAACTAAGGTCCGCTGCTAGAGGGGCTAAGAAATGTCATATCCTGCCCTAGCTGGTTTGGCTTAGTGAATAGAGCCTTGGCCTGCCGATCACAGGGTCCGGGTTCAATTCTGATCAAGGGCATGTACCAGGGCCCAGGTCAGGGCTCATGCAGGGGGCAATCAATTGAAGTGTCCCTCTCACATTGATGTTTCTCTCTGTCTTTCCCTCTCTCTTCCAAGCTCTCTAAAAATCAATGGAAACATATCCTCAGGTGAGGATAAAAAAGAAAGAAAGAAATATCATATCCTATGAAAGACACATCTTGAAAATGCCTAAACAAAGTTGTCAGTTTTTCGTGGTGAAGTGCCTGTAGTCCGTGTTGATGAAAACACCTTGGCAGCTGTGGCAGTGGCAGCAGCAGTGGGGTGATGGGGCTGGCGCCTTCCCCAGATTAGCCTGGTCACCTCCTGCAGAGGGAGGCCAGACTGCAGCTTAGGACATCCCCTGAGGGCTCTCAGTCTGTGAGAGGGGGCAGGCTGGGCTGAGGCCCCCCCACCCCCAGTGCACAAATTTCATGCACCAGGCCTCTAGTATTAAATAAAGACATGAAAACTTTATCATTTTTAGAATTAACCATTAAGCATATTTCTAACTTGGAGATTTTGTATATGTTTATGTTTAAGAACCCTTTGGCTATTTTTCATGCAAAAATCAACCCTTTTGACTATATCATATTATAGTAGTACTAAGAAAAGTAAACTGGTGGTACATAAACATGTTTTATGCTCTCAGAATTATAAAGTTAAGCTACTTAGATTTGTTTTCTTAGACATAGGTAAAATAATTTGATTTACTAATAGTTGTGCTTTATCTTAGAAAGATAAAGTACAATTTTTACAATACTTTATTTGCATTTCCTGTTTTAAAAAAAGAATCTTTACTTTGCTTAAGCATGAAATTTTATGCCTCTGAAGCTGATTTATGGTGGTAACTAAAATGAAATGTAGGAAAAAAATCATGGAAGCTATATATACACATGGTAACAGGATTGCCTCTGTTAATTTTAATCAAACAAAAAATAATCTAGTTTTCTGAAGTAATCTGTGGAAAGTTTTCTGTTTGTACTTCCAAGAAAAATAAATAGCTTCATCACAATTTACTGGTAATAGTGATTTAAATTATTTCAACTTAATACAGTAAACCCTCAATTTTGCAGACCTCAATTTAACAGACTTTAGATTTATTGGACAAAATTTCCTGTCCATATGTCATATGTGAAAATTAACATCCCGTTAATTTTTAAATGCTTTTAACCAAATTTGCTTATAATTAAATTAACAGGTTACTTATTTATTTATTTTTTGGTGTTACTAATTCACTGTCATTTTTAACAAATTTTAACGAATAGGCCCTCTGTTGGAAAAAAACACTGTAGTAATTTCACTGGCATAAACTCTATTTCTTATTTCACATATTTAATCTATACTTTTTCCATACTTTAATCATTTAAAAGAGAAGTTCTGTACTAGAAAAACCAAGTAGTAGATTGAAGGATGTGAAAGCTGTGATAGTTTTAGTCAATTTAAATACTTACTTTAACTGAGAAATATTACTCGGAAATCATTTTTAGGATTTTTCATTAATTATTGAGGTATATTCAGTAGCTTCGCTTCAGGAGATAATACTTAATATCCCCCCAAATAAAAAGGACTTTTAAAAGTTTACTAGGCTACTGAGGATCTTTCCTGAAAAATGTAGACATGCAATTTAAAAGTAGTACTTTATATTGTTCTCAGTTTTAAAATAGGTAAGAGATTTAAGTTGATAGCGTCTATTTTAAATAGCTTGCAAATGTTCTGCTGGCTAGCACTTTGCACTGTAGTTAAATAGAATTGTGACTTCAGAATATAAGTACATGAATATAAAAGTGGAATGCAAACTATAAAATTTTTAATTATTATTTTCCTGTAGTTAGATGAAGCCCTTCCCAGCTTTTTTCCCTTCCTTCCTTCACAAAAAGGATATCAGATGAAATGTTCTGAGACTTTTATTATTCCATATTACCTGTTTTTACTAATTATCTAAGTACAGTTACTTATTAAAAGAATTACGATATTTGTATGTTTATACCAGAAGAGTGATTGATAGTTTCCATTCCAGCCCATAAATCTTTTTGAGTAGTGTACGTAAGATGTATAATGATAGACCCAGAATAAAAGTTATGTTTCATTAAGCTTCCATCAATAGCTATTAAGATATGAATTTTTCCATCATGTAGAATATCTTATTATTGGTATTTGTTTTTAGGCAAGAACTAGTTGCAGAACTGGACCAGGATGAAAAGGACCAGCAAAATACATCTCGTCTGGTACAGGAACATAAAAAGCTTTTAGATGAAAATAAAAGCCTTTCTACTTATTACCAGCAATGCAAAAAACAACTAGAGGTCATCAGAAGTCAGCAGCAAAAACGACAAGGCACTTCATGATTCTCTAGGACTTAAATTTTAAAATATGCAAAGAAAGACTTTTTTTTTTTAAAGAAACAAAAACCTTTATAATGACAATCATGAGTGTTAGCTTTTTGGCATGTTCTGAATGCCAACTGCCTATATTTGCTGCATTTGTTTCATTGTTTATTTTCCTTTTCTCCTGGTGGACATGTAATTCAACTGTCTCCTTGCGTAACATGGGGGCATCTGTGACTTGAATAAGCAGCAGTTCTCAATCACCTTCCAAACAGATGTGTGAGCCGTGGCTGTATATGCATGCTCTTTGTGTGAAGGCTAGCCTAACAAAACCAGGTGGTATCAAACTAGCTACTATGTGCAAAACACCTTTTTTTTTGAGGTGGAACCTCAAGAATGATGCTGTTCTTGTATCTCATCTCAAAAAAAAAAAATGAATAAATTTTTTTCCCCCAGAGGATGGTATATACGAAGTTAAAGACAGGGTATGGTAAATCTAGAATAATTGGTGGTGCATTTTAGAAATGCAATACCTTGAGGAATATTCAAAGTGAAGGCTTTGATGCCAGCATCCTTGGATCAGTACTGAACTTAGTTCCATCCATAAAATATTTAAAGGTAAGTGGTGGCTACTGTATTTAATAAAAGCATATTTAATTAGATTTGACTAGGACACATTAAACAAAGTGGAACCCTTTATAAGGTTTAAAGATTTTTAATTCTGTGATGGCATGTATGCGTGTTGAAATTGTAAAGCTTTTATGACTAATATTAATATCTCTCCAATGAAATTAAAAAGTAAATGAACACTATCCAACTTAAATCATAATTCCTCCCTGTAATGATTATTGGATTATATTACTATATATTTGAAAAACTGAAGAGAAATTTGGAAAATGGAAATAATTGCTCCAGTGAAAAGGCTTGGACTTAGATACTTTTACAACATGATATGCATTAAAAAACTAGAAAATCAGGAAATACTAGTTAAGAAATTGAAGAAGTAATTATATAAATTTATCAAGTATCTTATTTATCGATATTAGAATAATTGATTTTCCTGGCAAGCCCATCCTAGAATGTCTATTGCCTTTCAACACTTTTAAGGAAATTCCAACACTTATAAAGAGAGAAAATTTATATTGTTAACAGTAACTTTGCTACCAATTTTGAAAATAAAAGTAATAATAAAACTTCATTGAAATAATAGGCTATATAAGATCTATTTTTTCAGTTGGTATTAAAATAAATCATATTTTGATACCAGTACAAGGTGTCTTCTAAATAAGGATGTCATCAACCTCATTTTTATAGCATTAATGTTTTTTTAAGAAAAAATTTTAAATGAAAGTATAATTGATGTGATTATTAGAACTATATCATGATTGTACTGTAGTTTTGCTCTATTTCAGATTAGCAGGTTGATCTAAGTTATCAAAACTATTCTTAAAAATGCTAAAGCAGGTAACTTTTTCTTTCATTATTTTTTCCTCCTTCCAGTTTTATAATGTAATCTTTGTGTATACAAGCAATAAAGGCAAAGGACAGTTTGTACTAAACTGTGTCATTTTTAAGCTCTTCAAAATCTCTTAGTAAGTTTCTGGTAAGTAAATGTCTACCATCACTTATTTAAACAAAAGGAGGGTTATTATTTCCAAATAATTTGATTACCTAGCTGGAAGTAATATTGGGCTTCAACATATTAATAGTAAAATAAAATTGGCACAGAAAGTAACTGTAGACTAAGGAAAAGCATAACTCAACCATAGCATTGTTTGTATATATATTTGTCACTCCTCCAAAAGGGACCTAATCAGTGTTTAGGGATGTTTTTGATTAACAGAGAAGAGCATGAGCTATGCAAGCAGGAATACTAAGGCTTGACTTTTCCATTAGGATTTAGCATTATAGATTTTTATTTTGTTTCTTAGTCATTAATGTGTTTTTGCTCTACATCACATACTTAAAGGAGAAAGTTTTTATTACTGTTACTATTACATGTAGTCAATTCATAAAAATATCTGAATAGGTAAATGAAAGTAAATAATAGTTTCATGCCAAATACAAAAAAGGCTTTTTGCACACTTGCCTGTTTGTTAACATTAGCTCCTGGGATTTTCAGTACTGTAATCTTCCTGGACACTGGGTGCAGTTCAGCCTTACTTGGTTTTTAAGTAGTTGTTTGCCAAGCTCATACTTTGTAAATCCTGATTATCTTTAATAATCAGAGAAAAGGATTTCAGTGATCATTAAAATCCACAGCCAGTTTCATCAGTGTCCTTAGCCATCAAACCTTCAAAGAGATGTTAACAATGAGCCAAATTTTTTATTCTGATTTTAGTATTAATTCTAATCCTTGGGGGTGGGAAGGGTGTTTTTGTTAGTTTAGTTTTTTATGTGTGTGTGTGGTTTTTTTTGTGTTTGTGTGTGTGTGTGTGTGGTGGAAATAACACACAGACAAGTGGCTAAATGCTCCCAATATAAGAAATCCATGAACAGTCTCTGAAGTCTCTGAACAAGCTAGAATTATGTTTTGTTCTTGCCTCCAGGAAAAGAAGCAAAGCTTTAATCTAAAGGGAAATACTCCTCAAACATAAAAATGCTTAGTTCAGAATATTTACCTTAAACTTCAACAAATAAAAATTAGTTCAGAATATTTACCTTAAACTTCAAAAACATAAAAAAAGAAATGAAAACCATAAAAAAGAACCAGACAGAAACGAAGGATACAATAACTGAAATGAAGAATAATTTACAGGGTTTCAACAGTAGAGTACATGAAGCAGAGAATCAAGTCAGCAATTTGGAATATAAAGAAGCAGAAAACACCCAATCAAAACAGCAAAAAGAAAAAAGAATAAAAAAGAAAAGGATAATGTAAGGAGCCTTTAGGACACCATCAAAGGTAAAACATTCGTATCATTGGGGTGCCAGAAGGAGAAAAGAGAGAGCAAGAAATGGAAAAAATAATGACAGAAAACTTCCCTAACCTGCTAAAGGGAATAACTATAGAAGTCCAGGAAACACAGAGAGTCCTAAACAAGGTGAACCCAAAAAAGCCCATTTGCATGACACATATATAATTGAAATACCAAGGCTTAAAGACAAAAAGAATATTATAAGCAACAAGAGAAAAGCAGTCAGTTACCTATAAGGGAGCTCCCATAAGATTGTCAGATGGTTTCTCAACAGAAACTTTACAGGCAAGAACAGATTGGAATGAAATATTCAAAGTGATGAAAAGCAAGGGCCTATAACCAAGATTATTCTACCCACCAAAGTGATCATTTAGAATCAAAGGATAGATAAAGATCTTCCCAGACAAGAAAAAGCTAAAGTTCATCACACCAACCAGTTTTATTTTATTTTTTTTAAAGGGGTCTTCTTTAAGAGGAAGAAGGAAAAAAAAATGATCAAAAATATGAACAATAAATGGCCAAAATAAAGAACAAAATCTTGGCCTGGCCAGTGGCTTGGTTGGTTGGAGCATCATCCTGGTGCAGATTCGATCCTGGGTTGTAGCACATAAGGGAGGCAACTGATCAATGTCTCTCTCTCTCTCTCTCTCTCTCTCTCTCTCTCTCTCTCTCTCTCTCTCTCTCTCTCTACAAAAACATCCTCAAATGATAATTACACAGACAAAATGTTACCATATGGGACAGCATGGATGCACCTAGATAGTATTATGCTAAGTGAAATAAGTCAGAGAAAAACAAATACCATATGATTTCACTTATATGTGGAATCTGAAGAGCAATGTAAACAAAATAGAAACAGACTCATAGATACAGAGAACAAATTAATGGTTGCCAGAGGAGAGGGGAATTTGAGGAGTGGTTGTAAAAGGTAAAGAGAATGAGAAGTACAGATTGTTAGCTATAAAATAATCATGGGGGTGTTAAGTGCAGCATAGAAAATATAGCCAATAATATTGTAATAGCTATGTATGGTGCCAGTTTGGTACTGGAAATGTTAGGGGGAGCACTTTGTAAAGCATACGATTGTCTAATCACTGTGCTGTACACATAAAACTAATGTAAAATAATATTGAGGATAAACTGTAATTGAGAAAAAGTTTTAATTTAAATTATTTTTAAAAATTACCTTATAGCAGCATAGCATATTGAAGATACTTGTGTAAGTGTTGTTACAAATGTTTGACTATTTTTGCTGAAGTATTCTAGGGCAGCAGTCACCAACCGGTGGCCTGCAGACCACTGGTGGTCCGTGATGTCCAAAAGGTTGGCGACCGCTGGTTTAAGGAAACCTTTGGAGCAGCAGTTGCCAACTGGTGGTCTGCGAGGTCTGAAAGGCTGCGACCACTGTCTAGGGTATTGAATGTTATTTTTTCTCCAAGTTGGTTGATTTGTTTTTTAAGAATAGTTTATTGATTTCTTCACAATCCCAGTGAATTCTACTTTGCATGAAGTACAGAATGGCATGCACTGCTAAGTGATTCTTCTAATTAGAAAACTGATTTTTTGAAATTTATCTAAGTTACATTATTTTATCCCTTTATCAAGGTACTAGACCCCCCAACCAACATGTGTGTGACACACACACTTGTAAATTCTACCTTCATTTTAGTAAATCCGTGCATTCATTAACATGCCTGTAACAAATTTTTATTGAGCACCCACTATAAGCCAAGCTGCTATGGCTAATGCCAAGTTACATATCCATTTTAGTCGCATGGTAGTTAAATGATATTCCCATTTCGCAGGTGGGAAAATAGGCTCCTTAAGATGGAGACTTGTGCCCAAGTCTGTCTTTCTATCATCTGTTTTAAGCAGAATCTTATGGAAATGGACTCTGGCCACTATTACTCTATGATGTCAAGAAGAACATAGGTTCACATCCATTTATTATGGCATGTCCCATAGCCATCCTACCTTCAGGGATGCAAGGAAATGTCTGTATAATGGTCAGACATGTGTCTAACTTAGAGGTGGGATAAAAGCTAGGCCCCTGTCTCCTCTGAATCATCTATCCCCACTTTTCATAATAAAAGGAGAAATAGGAAAAGCTGGCCTCACAAGAATGTGAGGTAATTTCTGTTTTCATTAATATCAAAATCTGACCAATATGGTGTACAGTACTTTAGATTGTGCTGTGTTTATAACTGATGCATCTTGGAAATATAAAATTTCAAAATGTGAAGTTGGAGCACTTTAGTTGGAACACTAGTTGGGAAGTAGACTTGAAGTGATTTAGGTATTTAATAACAGATAATTGACCTTAGAAAACAACTTTCAATTGTATCTCAATTAAATGAATGAACTCATAGATACAGAGAACAAACTGACAGCTGTCAGATGGGAGGGGGTTGGAGGCGGGGCTGGGTGAAAGAGGTCAAGGGATTAAGCAAAAAAGAAAGGAAGAAAGAAACTTTGTTAGAACAACCCATTATGAGAAAATCCATAAGAGGAAAAAAGTTTAATAAACTTAGAGATACTATTAGACACAATGGAATTAACATTTACTAAGAGTATACTGTTTCAGGCATTTTTTTTTCTTGTGCCCTGGTGCATGGATTCATGTACATTGAAAGGAAATTAATTAGAAGGTGGCTGGCAGGGTGGGATGTGCAAGATGAGCCGGACATGCCCTGGAGCCAACCTCTGCAGTCCTTCCCCAGCCAACTGCATCTGGGGCTATGCTGGGGCTCGAAGGGCATCTGCAGAGTGAGCAGGGTCCCTCTAGCTGGTGGGGTCCCTTGGCCTGGCCCATGGAAATCTGGCCAAAACCGGCTCTCTGACATACCCCAGGGGGCCCCGGATTGCGAGAGGGTGGTTCTCAGGTGAACCACCCCAGAATCCAGCTCTCTCCTCTCTGGTTCTGAGAACAGCTGCTGCCAAGTCACCGCACCTTGGCAGCTTCTGTGTTGAATACCTCCTGGTGGTCAGTGTGCATCATAGCTACTGGTTGGAGCATCTGCCCCCGGTGGTCATTGTGTGTCATAGCTACCAGTTGGACAGTCGCTTAGCCATATATATATATATATATATATATATATATATATATATATATATATATAGTTTAAAGTATTAACGTACGTCTTCTTTTCCCCCCATTGACCTCTCTCCGGCCGTTCCCATCCCCCAGCACATGCCCTAACCCCCCTAGTGTCTGTGTCCATGGGTTATGCTTATATGCATGCATACAAGTCCTTTGGTTGCTCTCTTTCCTCCCCCTCCCCTGCTTTCCCTCTGAGGTTGGATGCTCTGTTTGATGTTTCTTTGTCTCTGGATCTGTTTTTGTTCATCAGTTTATGTTGTTCATTATATTCCACAAATGAGTGAGATCATGTGATATTTATCTTTTTCCAACTGGCTTATTTCACTTAGCATAATGCTCTCCAGGTCCATCCATGCTGTTGCGAATGGTAAGAGTTCCTTCTTTTTTACAGCAGCGTAGTATTCCATTGTGTAGATGTACCACAGTTTTTTAATCCACTCATCTGCTGATGGGCATTTAGGCTGTTTCCAAATCTTAGTTATTGTAAATTCTGCTGCTGTGAACATAGGGGTGCCTATATTCTTTCTGATTGGTGTTTCTTGGGATATATTTCTAAAAGTGGCTGTAGGAATATATGTAGTTTTTTGAAGAAACTCCATACTGTTTTCCACAGTGGCTGCACCCGTCTGCATTCTCACCAGCAGTGCAGGAGGGTTCCTTTTTCTCCACATCCTTGCCAGCACTTGTCCTTTGTTGATTTGTTGATGATAGCAGTTCTGACAGGTGTGAGATGGTATCTCATTGTCGTTTTATTTGCATCTCTCAGATGATTAGTGACTTTGAGCATGTTTTCATATGTCTCTTGGCCTTCTGTATGCCCCCTTTCGAAAAGTGTCTATCTAGTTCCTTTGCCCATTTTTTGACTGGATTGTTTATTTTCCTTTTGTTAAGCTGTATGAGTTCCCTATAAATTTTGGAGATTAAATCCTTATCAGATATAACATCAGGCATTTTTTAAATGTTATCCTTGCTTTAGAGATAAACTGAAGCCTAAAGATATTTGAAAACTTGCCCAGCTAGTGAGGTAAATGAAGGACTCCAGTTCAAACCCAGGTCTTAGCCTCAAGACCTATAAAAACCTCAGTTTAGAACTTGTAATGTATTTTCTTGTAGACTTAACAAAGAGGAGGAGAGCTAGGTTCCTAAGCCCATTCAAGAAAGTCTGTTTGGTCTTTAATGGAAATGAGATACTAATACCCCCGAATATTCCAACCAGGACTATGAGAGAAAACAGAAAAATGCAGTGGGTGTTCAGATGTTGACATTGTGGTGATTTTACTCTTTTAAAAGTTCTTTCCCTTTTTATTATATGCTGCACAGTAAAAATAAAAGCCCAGCGGAAAGACCACCTTACCCGTAACTCTACCCATGCTTCTTTGGCAGGAGCCCCAGGGCCCTTTCCCATGGCCACAATTGGAGCCCCTGCAAGAAAACTACAAGGGCAAGAACTTTCCCTCACTACTGGCCCCAACCTGGATCCCTGCAGGTAGGGCTGGTCTTGAGGGGCGGGGATTCCCAAGGTTCTCCAGAAGATTTGATGAAGATAAGCACAGTTCCAACAAGAGGTGGGAAAACTGATTCAGAACTATAGTGGCTTTAAGTTTTTTGTTTCTTTGTTTTTTAAATGCTCATTGTGGGGGGCCCAGCCTCAAATTCTGCTTCACAATGAAGGATATGACCCAGGAATAAACTTTTTGTCCTGTTTCCCAAGCAATTCTTTTGCACAGACAAATTTGAGAATTACTGACACCATGGAGTGGATAGAAAGAATAGCAGTTATAAATTTTTTAGATCCTAACACATATGGTACTGTGAAAGCTAAAAGGATGCATGTGACATTGTAAGTTATAATAAATATGTATTTGGTCTTATCCCCTGTTCCTGGCATACAGCTCCAAAAACCCTTAGAATTTCCTAAGGTGGGAGTAATAAAGGTGTCTTTTGTTCTGTTAATGATGTGACTTTTGGAAAACCTACCCCCTCTCCCCTCACATAGTGCAGGGGTGGGGACAAGTTACCAGGGAACCAACTACAGGTTAGAAAGTTGGAACATTTAGTCCCTCCTTCAGACCTCAGGGGAGAGGAGAGGGGCTGGAGATTGAGTTCAGTCTCCAATGGCCAGTGATTGAATTGATCCTATCTGTGTAATGGAGCCTCTATAAAAACCCCAAAAGGACAAGGTTAGGAGAGCTTCCAGGTCAGTGAACTCATTGAGGACCAGGGAGAGTCGTACAATGGGGAGCATGGACGCTTCTCGTGCACTTTCTCCACACCTTACCCCATGCATCTCTTCCATCTGACTGTTCCTGAGTTCCATCCTCTTATAATAAAAGGGTGATTTAGTAAGTAAAATGTTTCACTGAGTGAATTAATTGAATCTAAGGAAGGATCGTTGGAACCTCTCTGTAGTTGATCCATCAGAAAGAAGCACAGGTGACAACCTGGATTTGTGATTGGTGTCTGAATTGGGGTGTGGGGAAGTGCAGTCACTTGGAACTGAATCCCTAACTTAAGGAATCTGATGCTATCTCTGAGTAGATAGTGTCAGAATTGAGTTGACTTATAGGGCACCCAGCTGGTGTCTAAGAATTGCTAGGTGTAGGCAGGGAACCCACACTTCATAATTAGAGTCAGAATCATTAATGAGTCAGAGAAAGATAAAATCTTCCATATCCCTGGGATTCACACAAAATAGGAGCATGGAGGTAAGGATAAGATTTGGAAAGATGAAGAGATAGGGTTTTCAAAAATAATGGAAAGCCAACTCAAAATGTTTTTAGATAAGTGGAGGCAGGGATGCGGGGTGGAGAGAAATCTACCTTTTTTAAAAAAATAAATCTTTATTGTTCAGATTACAGGTGTTCCTCTTTTTGTTTTCCCCCTATAGCTCCCCTCCAGCTGATTCCCCACCCCACCCTACCCCATGCCCTTACCCCCTGCCACTGTCTTCATCCATAGGAGTAAGATTTTTGTCCAATCTCTTCCCGCACCACTCACACCCGCTTCCCCCTGAGAATTGTCAGTCCACTCCCTTTCTATGTCCCTGATTCTATTATATTCACCAGTCCATTCTGTTCTTCAGATTTTTTATTCACTTGATTTTTAGATTCACTTGTTGGTAGGTATGTATTTGATGTCATTTTGTTGTTCATAATTTTTATCTTTACCTTTTTCTTCTTCTTCCTCTTCTTAAAGAATACCCTTCAGCATTTCATGTAATCCTGGTTTGGTGGCGATGAACTCCTTTAGCTTTTTCTTGTCTGTGAAGCTCTTTATCTGACCTTCAACTCTGAATGATAGCTTTGCTGGATAGAGTAATCTTGGTTGTAGGTTCTTGCTGTTCATCACTTTGAATATTTCTTGCCACTCCCTTCTGGCCTGCATAGTTTCTGCCAAGAAATCAGCTGACAGTCGTATGGGTACTCCCTTGTAGGTAACTGACCGTTTTTCTCTTGCTGCTTTCAAGATTCTCTCTTCGTCTTTTGCCCTTGGCATTTTAATTATGTGTCTTGGTGTGGTCCTCTTTGGATTCCTTTTGTTTGGGGTTCTGTGCGCTTCCTGGACTAGTAAGTCTATTTCTTTCACCAGGTAGGGAAAGTTTTCTGTCATTATTTCTTCTAATAGGTTTTCAATATTTTGCTCTCTCTCTTCTTCTGGCACCCCAAAAATTCGGATGTTGGTATGCTTAAAGTTGTCCCAGAGGCTCCTTACACTATCTTCATATTTTTAGATTCTTTTTTCTTTTTGTTTTTCCGGTTGGGTGTTTTTTGTTTCCTCATATTTCATATCTTTGGTTTGATACTTGGGGTACGTTGATCTACAGTTGAGTTTCTGTATATTCTTTATTTTAGACAGTGTATGCTTCATTTCTGACTGGTCCTTTTCCATTTTTTTGGCATTCTCATTAAGGTCCTTGAAGGTCTCACTAAGCTCCTCAGAAGTGTCATCAAGTTTCTCGGCGGTTTTTAGAAGATTCTTGAGTAACCTTATAAATGTGGTTCTGAACTCTGTCGTCCAGTAGTTTGCTTTCCTCTGTTTCTTTCATTCGTGACATGTTTCTTTGTCTCCGCATTTTGGCTGCTTCCCTGTGTTGATGGAGTGGCTTTGTGTGGTAGGTGACCTATAGGGGGCAGTAGCTCAGCCTCCCCAATCACCTGATGTGGACGCTCTTGGTACACCCCTTTGTGGGCTGAGTGCAAAGTCTTGGTGTAGTTAAGCCTTAATTGCTGTTGGTACACTGGGAGGAATTGACCTCCAGGCCAATAGGCTGTGAGGACTCACTGTGTCTATAATGGAAGAACTGCTGTGCTGGAGACACGCTTATGGTGCAGGACTTGTTTCAGTGGGGCTTTGGTGCTCGCTGAGTCTACCTCTTGAATGTGTCACTTATGGATGTGAAGAGTTGAAATCTGGTTTCTCACACTGACCACTAGGTATACTGGTTTCTGGATCTCCAATGGGGTGCAGGTCAGCTATTGTCTGAGTCCACCCAGCAGGAGCTACAGCAAGAGCTACAGTTTTCTCCTCTTTGCTTGGGGTTTGGAGGTTTTGGAGCTGTTTGACCCAGGCTGCAAGTTTGCTAGGTTAAGCTGTGATAGGGCAGGCCTTTCTTATGCTAAAGCTGCTGCTTGGAGCTTGGGTGGGTTTGTAGGTTGTGTGGGGCGGGGTCTCAGGGCGTCACTAGGCTAGGGGGTGGCAAACAGCGATGGCTGCTAGTTAGCCGGCTCTTTGTCTCCGACTGCGTCCTGTGCCCCAGCGCAGTAAACAATTATTCTTGCGCGCAGCTCTGCAAGCAAGCCCCCCTCACTTTCCGACCCAGTGGCAGACAGTCCAGCTTCTCCCCGTAGGAGTTTGGGTCCCCTGCGTCTCCCCAGAAACTGTATTTCAGAGTAATCGGGAGCTTGTCTCCCTTTGGGTTAAAAAAAGCAACGCCTGCTGCCAGCCCGGATCACTCGCCTCCGTACCTCAGCTTTTCAGCACTTGTGCACGTCTCAATGCTCTTTTCTCTTTCCTTCTAGTTGTAGAACTTCCACTCAGCCAGCTTTCCCGTGGTTCTGGGTGATAGACGTTTTGTCTTTTAGTTGTAGTTTTGAAATTGTTGTGCGAGACAGCAGTTTAGGTGTTTACCTACGCCACCATCTTGGATTCTCCTCAGAAATCTACCTTTCTATATAAGAAGGTATACCTGAATATCAGAAAATCAAAAAATTTTAAGTATATGAGCTTTGTCTTTTCCACCAAAGGAAGAAGCAAAGCAAGTAAAGGTGAAATTAGAAATTATTTTAGAGGTATACTATTCTACAATTGTGTTTATCATAACAATGAGTATAAGAAAGCAACCTAAATAGGCATTGGTCATCAGGGTTGAATTAGTAGAGTGTGAAAAGCCACAGCCAGCGTGGCTTTCAGGTTCAAAGGCTTGGAGAAAGCCGACACACAAATTGATACACAAGACAAGATTAATTTTGAAATTATGGGGGAAGGCCAGGGAAAACTCAACTCTAGCAAGTCAAGTTCTATTGAGTCTCTTTTCCCAACTGCTTTTATTTACTAGAATACACAATTGCCTTTTAGGAATGCAAACAGATATATCAATGGTAATGTTTATAGTAAACAGTGAGATTATCAGGTTTGGGGGAGTTTGCTTTAAGCCAGTGGTCGGTTTGCCTCTCTGTTGACTCATGACTTTGCCGACCACTGGACTAGACTAAACGTTACCGTGTAGTTGGAAGCTGTGAGGATTAGGCAATTGTGGCATATTGTGTGCAAAGAGGTAAAGGGTAATATATGACAGTGGTCGGCAAACTCATTAGTCAACAGAGCGGCAAACCACGGCTCTCAAGCCACATGTGGCTCGTGAGCCACGCTTTGCCGACCACTGCTTTAGGCCATTGAGTCAGCAGTAAGTAATAAAATGTAAATATTCACCCTGTGAATATCAAAGGGGAGCCCAAACTCAGCCTTCTGGTGGACTCGTGGCATTTATATTAATTACTGTTGATCTTGGTTTCCAGCAGTAGAGCTATACTATATAATACTATATAGCCATTAAAAAGTATGATATAGTTCTATCATCACTGTATAAATCTGTCCAAATTGAGTGTCAGAATATTAAAAGATTGATACACCTAGAAGTAGAGTTTGTAAGAAAAATGCAACATTTTTAAATCTTAGTGTAATTCATTATATAAACAATTTAAAGGAGCTGTACAGTTATATCAGTAAATGCCTAAAGGATATTTGCTAATACTTACAAATAAAATAGAAGGATTAGAATGTAATTCCCCAAACTTAATAAAAGCCACTCATCTAAACCAATTGCATATTAAACCAATGACTGTCATTTTAATTAAATTTGCAACATTTTAATTAAATCTGAAACAAAACAGAGATGCACTATCTTCATTAAACATTTTAAAAGTTTTAATTAATGTAAAAAGGCCCCAAAGTAGAATAATTAGTATAAACACTGGAAATTAAGAAACAAGACTATCTTTGTTTGCAGACTGTAAAATTGTATAAAAAGTTCACAAGATTCTATTTAAATTCTACTGGAATCACAGAATTTGATAAAGTGACTGTGATATGCATTGAAATCAGTAGTGTTTCTCTATAAAATAATAATTAGAAGTAGGAGTGAGATTTTTTAAAATTACACTGACAATTGTAATAAAACTATAAAGTACTGAAAAAAACATGTAACAGGAAATAAGAATTAAAGAAACCAGAGTCTTCATGAATAATATAAAATAAGATTCTGAATTTAACATTTTCCTAAATAAGAAAACAATTGGATAAAATATCGTAGCTATATGTACATATAGATTATTTGTTTAATGTAAAAAAAATCCAATGGAGTTAGGAATGGGTTTGTTTTGAACAGGACCAATGATTTTTAAACTCTTAAATACTCAACAGTTGAGATATAATTTACAAGTTGTACATGTTTAGGTGTAGTTTGTTAAGTTTTGGTAAAGTGTAATCACCTGTAAAACCATATTCAAGATTCTGAGTTTCCCCAATTCCAAAAGTTTCTTTGTGCCCCTTGATAATTCAATTTTTCTCCATTCCCTCCCCAGACAGCTACTGATCTGCTTTCTATAACTATAATTATTTGGCATTTTCTAGTATTTAATCCTACAGAATATAGTTCTTTCTGGCTGGCTTTTCACCCAGCATAATGATTTTGATGTTCACCCAAGTTGTTGCATGTATTTGTAATTTGTTCCTTTATTATTTTTGAGCAGGATTTTGTTGTATAGATTCAACAAATTTTGTTACTGTTTTGTTGGATATTTTGGGTTTCCAGGTTTGGGCTCTTACAAATAAAGCTGTGAACATTTCTGTACCAGTCTTCATGTAGACATCTCTTTTCATTCCTTTGGGATAAATACTTCCAAGTGGCTTAGCTAAGTTTTATAATAGGTTTTTGTTTAACTTTTTAAGAAAATGCCAAACTTCTCCAAAGTGGTTGTACAATTATGTATTTCTGCCAGCAATTATTAGAGTTCCTATTGTTCCACATCCTTGTCAGCCTTCGGTATGGTCAGTCTTTTTAATTTTATCCAATAGGTGTGTAGTGATATCTGATTGTGGTTTTGATTTGCATTTCCCTAATAACTAATGTGCTTATTGGACTGTCACGTAATTTATTTTGTGCAGTGTCTGGTAATATCCTTTGCCCACTTTTTAAATAGAGATGTTTCTCCTCTTAATATTGAGCTGTATACTTTTATTATATTTCTTTCCCTGATATTTGTGCTGTGGATATTTTCTCCCAGCCAGTAGTTTGCTTCTTTTATTTTCTCATTCATGCTTGTTAAAGAAAAAAGACTTTAAATTTTGATGAAGTCTAACTTACCCGTTTTAAAATTTTATGTTTCATGCTCTGTGTTCTGTCTAAAAATGTTTTGCAAGGATTTTTTTCCCTATGTTTCTTCTAGAAGTTTTCCAGTTTTAGATTTTACATTAGGACTGTGACCCATTTTGAGTAATTATTTTGTTTGGTTGAAAATAAGGATCAATGCTTATTTTTTCCATACAGCTATCCAGCTGTCTTTGTAAAAACTTTGCTTTCCCCCTATTGAATTGCCTTAAGCACCTTTGTTGAAATCAATATGAGTTTATTGGTGAGTTTACTATTCATTTCCATTGATATGTATCAAACTGTAGCCTTATAACAAGTCTTGAAATCAATAATATAAGTTCTCCAACCTTGTTTTTTATTAAAATTCTTTTAGCAGTTTCCATATAAATTTTGTTTATTTTTTATTTTATTTTTAATTTATCTTTATCATTGAAGATGTCCCCTTTGTTTTTTGTTTTTTCTCATTGACCCCCTCTACCCCACACCTGCCCTCCCAGGCCTTCACCACACTATTGTCTGTGTCCATGGGCTAAACATATATGCATATAAGTTCCCCATTTAATCATTCCTTTCCTCCCTCCCCCCAATCTCCCACCTTTCCTCTAAAATTCATCAGTCTGTTCCATGTTTCCATGTCTCTGGATCTATTTTGTTCAGCAGTTTATTTTGTTCATTAGATTCCACATATAAGTGAGATCATGTGATACTTATCTTTCTCTGACTGGCTTATTTTGCTTAGGGTAATACTCTCCAGGTCTATCCATGCTGTTGCAAATGGTAAGAGTTCCCTTTTCTTTTTTTTATAGCTACATAGTATTCCACTGTGTAAAATACCACAGCTTTTTTATTCACTTATCTGCTGATAGATACTTGAGCTGTTTCCACATCTTAGCTATTAAAAACTGGACTGCTATAAACATAGGGGTGCATATATTCTTTCTTATTTTTGTTTGTTTGTTTGTTTGTTTTCTTAGGATATATTCTTAGAAATGGGATCAGATCACTGGTCCAAATGGGAGTTCCATTTTTAATTTTTTGAGGAAACTCCATACTGTTTTTAGTATCAACTTATTAAGTAGTATTTAAAAAACCCATTTTATTGGTATTTTGATTGGAATTTCTTTGAATCTATAGTTGGGAAGAATTGACATCTTAATAATATTGAATTTTCTAATCCATGAACATGGTGATTTTCTCCATTTATTTAGATAATTTCTGATGTCTTGTGGCAATGTTTTGTTTTTTTTTAATGTACAGATCATGAATATGTTTTGTTTTATTTATTCCAAAGTAGTATGTTAGCTTCTATTAAAAGTAAAATACTTTTAGACAGGGCTTCCCCACTCTGAGGAATCTACAAGATGAAGAGCATCTGTATATAAGGATATGAAGTTACTTGAAACACTGCATAAAGGCCAAAAAATACTTTTTTAAATAAAAAAAAAATACCCTAAACAACAAAAATGTCTATCAACAGGGAAAAGATTAAATTAATTATGGTAAATTATGGTATATTAAAGGAAGAATTAGGTCTATGTATGTTGATCCAGATCAATGTCTATGACCTAGTGCTATAGAAATAGGACATTGTAGAGCAGATGCATGATGCTATTTTGGTCAAAAAAAATTTTTAAAGCAAAACAAAAACTGTATGTGTAATATGACATGCATATAAATATAGTGGAAAAGGATACTCCTAACAGTGGTTATCCCAGAAATGGTAGATCAATGTGGTAGAGAGATTATTACCTTTTTATATATTTCAGAATTGTTTTGGCATGTGTAATGCGAATGGCTAACTTGGTAACTTAAAAATCTAAGCAAATGTGCAGCAGGAGGACACCGATATGGAGACGGGACAGTGAGTGGTCATGTATTAAAAGATGCAGTGGTATGTGGGGGCACAATTTGCTGTTGGAGGGTAGGAGTTAGGCAATTTGTATATTTTAAAAGATTCTGCAACAAAATGGAATGAATTCTTTGATTTACAAATTGATTTCCATTTTGAAAATAATTTTTAATTATAATACTTTTGCAAGTTGTAGCAAAGGAATAGGATTTCATAAAATGCATTATAGGCATTTATAGCAGGTTTAGTGTAAACAACCCTGATGTATACCTTCAAAGATAATTGTTTTTAGATCATCAAGAATATTTTTTTAATTGACGTCCTGTGATTTCCTTAGTCTGCATGCAAACAGTGTCACAAAGAGTCTAATAAATGAGGAGGGAAGTAAGAGAGGGAGGGAAAACATAAGAGCACAGCATAATGACTTGGTCTGTAACTATCTAGAAGAGGACAAATTACAACTAACAGATTATCAGAGTTCTTCCACAGCCACATATATGAATCATAAATCTCTCTGCACCTCAGTAAGGTGCTTGATCGGAAGCACACATGGAAAGCTTGTCTCCCCTGAGTTAGAAAGAAATGGAGGCAAATCCATAAATCAATGAGGAACAAATCCCTGTCTATGCCTGAGACATTCCATGTATAGCATTACGTGCAGACTTAACAACAGAATATACACGTGGACAGAAAACTTGAGTAAAAAAAGCACCTTTGTGCCTAAAAGTGATCAGACACTGAAACCAGAAACCCAAGGAGCTCTCAGGAAGCGGTGCTCTCTCCGCGCTCACACACCTTCACTAGCCATGAAATGTCCTTTACCTTTGCTTACTCAGTTCCTTTAAGCAGATGAAGTGAAAGTTTCCTGCTGTGCTTCTGTTCAGGTCCTGCCAATAGGTGACACTTGCCAACCACTTATAGGACATGGCAAAAGACCAGAGAAAATACTGCAGAGAGAGATACCTTAGCTTCAGATCTGTTGTACCTTATTCTCACACTTAGGGAGGGATCAGATGAGTCCACTTTCCCCAATATTAGCCATGCCAACAATCATACTTAAAACTACATGCCTCTAGCTTCAGTGACTGTCTTAAAACTAACAGAAATCATGTACTCTTTGGGTAGGTCTGTAAGTAAAAAAAATACAGGAAATCTATGTTTATTTTTCTTCCTTGCCTAAGCAAGCTAGTACCTGGGCCGGTTTGCTGCTTGAAATGTTTAAGCGTTGCTATAATTATTCCTTAGAACTTCATTTAGGATCTGAACAATCTGCCATTTCCCTTAAATAACAGCCTGTCACCGTGATGAATGCAGAGGTGGTTGGTCTGCATTGCAAAAATAGGCTGTATTTCAGCTTACTGTTCAGTGGATGAGCACAAGGCAGGTTCATTAAAATGAAACAGTAAAATTTGCCCCTACCCAGACATAGGGCTTTGGTTATTTGGGGGGTAGAGGGATACCCTATTTTATACTGAAAAAACAGCCAAATGGGACCTAGAAATATTAAGTATTGGTTATTTAAAAGATTTCCTTTACCTTTGTTCCAGATTCTCTTATTCTGCTGGCTATTAGAATTGGGGTATTTTATTATCCATTAAAATGTCACCTTTTTTGTTTTGTTTTGTTGAATTTATTGGGGTGACATTGGTTAATAAAAGTATATAGGTTTCAGGTCTACAATTCTATAATACATAAACTGTATACTGTATTGTGTGTTCACTGCCCCAGATTCCATCACTATTTATGCCCCCTTTACCCTCTTTTACTTCTCCCACCCCTTCTTTCTTGTAATCACCATACTGTTGACTGTATCTACGAGTTGTTGTTTTTTTTTGTTTTGGGGTGGTTTTTTTCCTGCTTAGTTCCTTCACCTTTTTCTCTAGCTCCCCAACCCATCTCCCCTCTGACAGCTGTCAGTCTGTTTTCTGTATCTATGAGTCTGTTTCTATTTTGTTTTTTAGTTTATTTTGTTCATTAAATTCCACATATAAGTGAAATCATATGGTAGTTGTCTTTCTCTGACTTGCTTATTTCACTTAGCATAATGTTCACCAGGTCTATCTATGCTGTTGCAAAGGTTAAGATTTCCTTCTTTTATCATGGCCAAGCAGTATTCCATTGTGTAAATTATCATAGCTTTTGTAAACACTCATCTACTAATGGGCACTTGGGCTGCTTACAAATCTTGGCTCTTGTAAGTAACCCTGCGATGAACATAGGGGTGCATACGTTTCATTTCATAGGACTGTTTCTACAAATCCATTTCAAGAACACAAGGATATGCTCCTTTAATTTTTTTCTTGGTGGATAGCTATATATTTTTTTAGTGATTTTTTTAAATACCTATAAAGAAAAGGGAAAAGTAAACTGTAATGATGGAGACAAGGACAGGCTATTCACTGACATGACAATCTCTAGTTTTTATTATTTGTAATTGTAGTATAGGCATTCCAACTCTAGATGTAATGGTAACAAGTACATTTCTGCCTTTTCTTACATCAGCATTCATCCAATTGCTCCTGGATGCAGGGAAGGCACTGCAGTCATTAAAGGAGCTTTGCTTTGGAGCCTGAAACTGAGAGGCTTGTCACTGACTATGAGGGAATAGCACTTCGTGGAGGAAAAAGACATGGGTGGCAGGCCTGTTCTGGTCCTGGCTGGGTACCACCTTGCTGTTGGGAGACTTGGTATGGTCTGGAGGCCCGGCCTCAGTTTCCTCATCAAGTAAACACAGTGAAGGCCTAGGTCCAATTCTAAATGCCTATAATCTCAATATTGTTAACGTTACCTCTCCCATTCTCCACTAAGGCTAAATCATTTCTTCTGTCACCTATACTAAAGTTGTTGATGATAAAATAAGAATGAACCAAAATGTTGTGGGAAAATAGAATGTGTATTTGTTTAGTCCTCCTTTCAGAAGTGATTGTAAGTCCTCTCATTTACAGTAACAACAGCGTTAACATAAATTCTTCATAGTACTTTTTAAAATATTACCTTGATTGCCCTGGCCAGTGTAGCTTGGTTGGGCATCATCCCGTGCACACAAAAGTTGCTGGTTCAATTCTCGGTTAGGGCATTTTTAGAAAAATGTTACCATGATTTAGGAGTCATTAAATGTTATGGAAACAAATGTCAAAATCAAACTCCATGGAAGATGTCTAGTACTCTAGAGAGTCCTGGATTTGGACCAAATTACTGCTGCTATGCACAAGAGATGCATTTGCAAACCCAGCATAATGTACTGTCTCAAATATGGCAGGTTAGCATTCCCAGATCCAACACATGCCCCATTGTAAGTCTTGTTGTAGTAAACCTGAGGGACACTGAGAGAAAAGCTGCCTCCAAACACAGGTGGAAATTGAACTTAATACTCCAATCACAATAAATTGTAGCGATTATTTGTGTAATACCATAAATGTACACATAAAGGAATCATTTAAGGAGTATTCTTTCAGTTATTAACTTGGCATAAATATTAATCCCTGAAGATTAAGCTGAGCACTAATCACTTTCAGCATTTAAGGACCTTTTATAACCCCAAATTTCTTATATACATATGATAATTTCCCCAGTGGTAAGGTGAGTAGGGCTGGTCATTGCTATGTAAGCAATAATATATGATAAGACTTGTAACAAGGAATGGGTTTTCATCTCTTCATTCCCAATTTGAGCTTAATTAAAACTCCTCAGACCTTGGCTCTGTTTCACCAGGGCAAAACAAGCCCTGAAGTGCTGACACCTCCTTCACTTCTGCCTGCTGGGTCAGCTCTTTAAGGGTCATGATTGTGTAGCACATCCACAGTGGCCTGTCCACAGGTCCAGGATGGCAGGGTGCCTCAGAGCAAAGAAACAGAACACACCTCAGCAAGTATTTCAGCAATTTGCCTGACTTAAAAAAAAAATCTTTATTGTTAAAAGTATTACATATGTCCCCTGGACCCTTTTTAGCCCCCCCTCCCACCCCTTAGACCTTCACCACCCTATTGTCTGTGTCCATGGGTTATGCATATATGCATACAAGTTCTTGGTTGATCTCTTCCCACCCACCCGCGCCTTCTCCCTGAGATTTGTCAGTCTGTCCCATGCTTCTATGTCTCTGTGTCTGTTTTGTTCCAACCGTTTATTTTGTTCATTAGATTCCACATATGAGTGAGATCATGTGATACTTGTCTTTGCCTGACTTTTAAAATGCATTTTGAAGACAGACTTTAATTTTTTAAGGCAATTCACTAAGGCAGATAGTTTTTAAATCAAATTTATCTTCTACCAAATGAACATCTGCTGCCCCACCCCCTGCTCTCAATCCAGTTTTTCTGTTTACCCCTTATTTATAAATAATACTGTAACTGCAGATCCAACTCAAAATGGTCCTATCTTGTTTAACAAGGTGCTGAGTTGCTTTTCAGAGCAACTCAGATCAAAACCACAAGTCACTCAGCCAAAGCATGGACAAAGGAGAGAACTTTAACCTCCAACTGCACCCAAACTGAAGTCTCACCTCCCTCCTCCCCCCCCCCCCCCACAACACACACACACACACACACACACGAAAGGGCCAAGACATAACCCGGAACTTGACTTGAACACTGGAACCCTTTCAGAAGCCAAGGGTTCATTGTCCAGGAAGAAATTGACAAGCATTGCAACCTGAGGATGACATGTCCATTGGAACTATATTGTCTTTATTTAAATTCAGTTATTTCTGAACTGATAGTATTCAAATTAAAGAACTAGACATGTCATGAAAAAGGAAGGAAAATAACAAGATATATCAACATTTTCTGTTTTGTGCTCTTTATGAATAACAGCAATGGTGCGAGTCTTGTTCACCATTAAGTCTGGTGAAAGAACATGTGATGATCCTGCATCCGGCTCTGCTCCTGTTCCTCTGTAGTCCACTGCCACCGAGAGCAAGAGTGAGCCTAGGAATACATTGCACTGTGACTGTCTTTGGCTTTAAACCCTTAAGTGGACTTGCCATGGTATTAGGGATAAATTGAGACACTACACACCTACAAACCCTTACCACTGCCTTCCCTTTGGTTTCATCTATACCCTCTTGCCAGCTGCACATTCTCAACCACTTCCCAGCAAACTCAGCCTTTAGGTGCCAGTTTAAACAGTACTTCCTCACCCCCAGGAATCCTTCCATGATCCCAATCTAAAATAAGTTCCTTTGGTATGTTTTCTTCTTCTTCTTCTTCTTCTTCTTCTTCTTTTTTTTTTTTGGTAAAATTCACTTATATGTGGAATCTAAAATAGTCTCATAGAAGCAGAGAGTAGAATGGTGGTTGCCAGGGCCTTAGAGGGGAGTGGGGGAGGGAGGGAAAATGGGGAAGTGTTAATCAAAGGACATAAACTTTCAGTTTTAAGATGAATAAGTTCTGGAGATGTAATGTACAACATGGTGACTGTAGTTAATAATATTGTTTTGTGTACTTGAAATTTCCTAAGGAGTTAGATTATTAAGAGTTCTCACCAAAAATAACAAAGGAAAAGCAAGCAAGAAAAAAAAATGGTAAATTAGCTTGATTGTGGTGGTCCTTTCACAACCTAAACATATATTAAAACAAGTTGTACACCTTAAATATATACAATTTTTATTGGATTATAACTGAAAAAAGTTGGGGGAGGAAAGCTCGGAGCCTGAGACTCAGACAATTGTGTTTTGCTTTCTTTTCCCCCCCTTATTTCTTTTACATGTGCTTTATTTAGCCATTGCAGAAATGTTATATTTTCCAATTGGAATATTCTAAATACTTTTATTGTGGTAAAATACACATAACATAAAGTTTACTGTTTTTAAGTGTTCCGTTCAGTAACATTAATTGCATTTACATTGTTACGCAACCTTATCACATTCATCTTCAGAACCTTTCATCATCCCAATCTAAATATATTTATTAATATTTTACCTAAGAAATTTGTTCAAAAGTTAGAAGTAAAATATTGATCAGCAATTAGCCTTTTTTTAAAAAAGGAAAACCAATAAAATATTTTGTCAATATAATTTGATGAAGTTGCTGAATTCCCTAAATAGAAAAATTGCTTTTGAAATATCTTCTATGTTTATGAACTGATTTAAATGTCATTTTTTTGAGGGTCCAGAGAGATAAAAAGCATATAGGTTTTGTGCATATCAATTAAAAAACCTCCTATTCTAAGAATCAATAAACGAAGCTTTACAAGCGTAGACCACCAGCCTCAGGCAATTTAGTTACTTGCTTTATGTGCACCTATTTGAACTCCAGTTGCTTTCACAGCAGAGTATGTATCATCAGCACCACGTGTCCATGACAGAATCTCATAGGTAAGACTTAAAATCCGTTAGTAATTCCAGTCATTTTTGACAACAGAGCTAGTTTCTGTTTCTCCTTCAGTTGACTTCACATCTCCATGGAGTTCTGCTTAGGTGCTGGCTCTGCTACGGGGGTTCAGTGCAGAGGTAGGGCTGGGTCACCAGGGGCTCGTGACAGTCCCTGGCAAGAGTGCCCAGAGGGCCCAGTCCGACCAATCATAATCAGCTTCATATTGTTTTACTTTACTTCCTCCATTTGATAGAAGCAGAATCACCAAATTCACAGGATTACTGGGCAGCAAAGGTGAATGAAGCAAATGGCTAATATCTGAAACAATTTCCAAAGCAACTGCCTGGATAAGCTTTTAATAGAATTTCCCAGGTTACAACTCTGAAGATGTAGAAGGCAAGTTACCATGGAAACAAATAGTCTCTTTAAAGAGAGACAGGCTCCTCTCCTAGCTTAAGCTCTTTCCAGAGGGAGGAGGGGGGAGGTGGGGAAAAAAAGGCCAAGGATCTGCAGCTAGAACAATGAAGGAAAGTTTTCTGCTCATAATTAAAATTTTACCAATGAAATTTTTTTGGAGGGTCAGCTCAAGACTATTTCATTTGGGGGGGCTGTCCTATTAAAAGAAACCTCAAGTCAGATATTTTGAGATACTTAAGCAAAATAACATTTTAATGATCATTTCCGTAAATTGTTTTCTTTGTTCAGTTAGTGACACACGCTGGTAACAAGTGAAACCCTCCAGCACATGACATTGAAGGCAAAGATGTCACTTCCTTTTGTCTTCTATTCCCAACACACCACCTGTGAGATGCCATTCTGTGGGCTATTTTTCTCTGTCTCTGTCTATATTCTTTTAACATGTAATTAAAAGAATATAGATAAACAGAATAAACCCAAATAAACCAATTTTTAAAAAGGGCAAAGGACTTTAACAGCTATCTCTCCAAAGAGATGTACAAATGACCAGCAGGCATGTGAAAAGATGCTCAACATCACTAATCATTAGGGAAATGAAAATCACAATGAGATACCACTTCACACCCATTAGGATGGCTATTATTCAATAAATAATTAAGTATTGTTGAAGATGTGAAGAAATTGGACCCATTATGCACTGCTAGTGGGAATGTGTTATGGTACAGCCATTACACAAAACATTATGGTATATCTTTAATAAATTAAAAACAATTACCATTTGATCCAGCAATTTCATTTCTGGGTATATATCCAAAAGAATTGGAAACAGACTTGAACAGATATTTGCACACCCAGGTTTATGGCAACATTATTCACAATAGCTAAATGGTGGAAGCAACCCCAGTGTCCATCGATGATGAATGGATAAACAAAATGTGTGTACATACAATGGAATATTATTAAGCTTTTAAAAGTAAGGAAATTCTGACACATGCTGCAATCTAGTTGAACCTATAAGACCTTATATTGAGTGATCTAAGCCAGTCATAAGAAGACAAATCTTATGTGAATCTACTTCTCTGAAGTACCTAGAGTAGTCAAATTCCCAGGGACAGAAAGTAGAAGCATGGTTTTGGGGGACTTGAGGGGAGGTGGGAGTGGAAAGTTAGTGTTAAATGGGTACAGATTTCAGTTTGGGAAGATGTAAAAAGTTCTGGAGATAGATAGTGGTGGTGATTGTACAATAATGTGAATGTACTTTAATGCCATAGAATTGTACACTTAAAAAAGTTTAGTTAATTATATATATAATTAATAGATGTACAGGTTTGGGGTCGTTTGTATATATAGATGTTTTTTACATATAGATGTACAGGAATTTTGTTTTGCTCTTGATTGTTTTTTAAAAGAGAATATGGTACACACACATTCTTCATGTAACAAACCTTAATGGTATGAAGCAACCATTTAATTATGCTTAGAATTAGGGATTCTTTGGATCAGGAATTTGACGTGGTCACAGAAGGGACAGCTGTCTCTGCTCCATGGTGTCTGAGGCTCCTCGGGAAGACTCAAAGGCTGGAGCTGGGATTACCTGGAGGCTTCTTCACTGAACGCACCTGGCAGTCGATGCTGGGTCCTCACTTGGGCTGTGGACCAGAACCTCTGCATGTGGGCTCACCAGATGGGCTGCTTTTTTGAACTTCCTGTAGCACCGAAGTTAAATTAACAAAGGAACTCTAAGAGAGTAGAGCAGAAAAATACGGCAGTTTAACAATCTAGCCTCAAAAGTCACATTGTGTCCTGTAGTCTTCTGGGGGAGGCCCTTAAGCAGGTCTGTCCAGGTTCAAGGGGAAGAGTTCACTGGGAGGAGGGTTAAGGTCCTTCGTTAGAGGAGCATCTTTAGCCATAATACACTCAGTATTTTGCAATTTGCTTTCACAATATTTCATTGACATTCTTTAAAGTCAGTAAAAATGTCACTTCAATTTTTCTCATTTCTTTATAATTACAAAATTACTTTAAATTCCAAAAGTAATATAAATATAGTTAACAACACTTGGAAAGCAAACAACAACAAAAAAATCTATCCACAACCTCCCTCCAGACAACCACAGTAGACTTTTTACTCCATAAGTTCCACATAATGGATACAGAGTTTTCTGTTTGTTTTTTATTTCCCCTTAGTATATAAGCCCCCAGATTCACATCTCAACACTGTTACCCTGTTTATTTTTCTTGTGTGGACAAAGCAAAAATAAGAGTAAGTTATACCACAATATAAAGTCCTCAGCTCAAAACTTGTGCTTAGCCCAGTGGTCGGCAAACTCATTAGTCAACAGAGCCTAATATCAACAGTACAACGATTGAAATTTCTTTTGAGAGCCAAATTTTTTAAACTTAAACTTCTTCTAATGCCACTTCTTCAAAATAGACTCGCCCAGGCTGTGGTATTTTGTGGAAGAGCCACACTCAAGGGGCCAAAGAGCCCCATGTGGCTCGCAAACCGCGGTTTGCTGACTACTGGCTTAACCTAATCCTGCCTAAAACTCACTAGGGGAAATCACAACGAGGCTTCAAGCCCTCCCTCTTCTTTCTCTAATGAACACAAAGCAGAGACTACACAGAGACTCTGGACAAGTAGCATCATGAGCAGGTTGTGCCTGATGCCACAGCTGTGTACGGAGCAAGCAGGTGGCTGGCCTGGGTGTGGAATGCTTTTACTCTGCTTGGCTTTGGAATTCCAACAAAATACATGGAACTAGCTGTTAAAGATCAGCAAGATCTCCCAAACACTGCTACAAACCGTTGTTGGTTTTCATTGGCCACTGCGACATGAGCAAAATAATGACTGTGGTGAGTTTTTTATAAGACTAAATGTATTCCATTAAAAACTGTGCTGTAGCCTGAGTTCATCCCTCTGTTTTTCAACGTCAGCATTTATTTTCTTTTGTCACCTAATTTTGACCATCGGTTTTCTTAGTATTCCTAATTAACAAAATAAAAAGCTGACTATTCTAACCTCAGTCAGCCTTAAACTTAGTTTCAACTGATCTGTGACACACTGATCCAGTCCAAACTGCCTCCTTGTGAAGAGTCTTGAGTTTGAGGTATAATGTTTGTCAAAAGGGATTACATCCTGAGGCAGGAAAGAAAACTATTTGACATGAGAGGAGGATCCAAAACTGAATTCTGCATGTGACAGTCCAGCTATGTGAAAATCGAGCGAGTCATTTATGCTTAGAGCTCTTACCACAGCTATCGAATCCAGTCAATAATGCTGGCCTTCCAGACTCTGCTCCCTCCCCGCAGGGGTGAAAGCTTAATTGTTGCAAGTGTGAGTTCTGTGTGGGAGCTGAGTGTCTCATTGTGCTGTGTCCACAGAGCTCTCCCTCACAAAGGCTGCTCAGCAGGTCCTGTAATAGCTGGTGAAAAACGTAAGGAGGGAAACTAACACACCAAGTGTTTCCCTGGGAGTTCCTCATTTCAATGAGAAGAATATTCTCTAATTAAAATACCACTGCTGCAGATTTTTTTTAAAAAGCAAATTGCCATCTAATTTCTCTTTGATCTGCTTTTTTCCACTTAGGTTGCAAGGTTTTACAGAATTTTCCCCAAACACTTTGAGTCTGCGTAATTTCATTCCATTCTGATTAAACTTCAAAGGACAAAACGCCGAGCCATTGTAACAATCGAAGCCTTTGTTCCCCTTCACTTGTGCAGTGAGCATTTTGGAGGTGTGCCTGACGTTGTGAGATACAAAGATGAATAAATACATCTGGGGCTTTGCCCTCACTGAGTGAAGTGTTTCCAGGGCGTGAGCGAGCCATAAACAGAACACTGTAAAGCAATGTGGTGACAGTAGACATGGCATCACACGACCATTTCTTATAAGGGCCCGGTGGGAGCCAAGTGGTGGTTCTGAGCTGACACTTTAAAAAGAAATAAATGTAGCAAAACAGAGGATGAAGGATGTCTCAGAAAGAAGTGACGTCACGAACTCAGGGCTGGGAAATGGCATGGCCTGTGTGTATGTTTGTGTGTGTCCATGTGTATGTTTGCATCTATGTTTGCATGTATGCTTCTGTGTGTGTATGTGTGGTTGTGTTTTCATATTAGGAAAGGGCAGGAGCAGGTATGATTTGGGAGACTTTACTGAATGGCATGGGGATGGGCAAATTAACCTGAAGCAAGCTGGCAGCATCAATATTATCTGTGGATTTGGGGACTCAAAGGTTTGCTTAGACAACTTGGAAAGAAGAAAAAACTGACTCCTATGCAGATAAATTTGACTTTAATGCATGTTTCAAACACATCTATTGGAGGTCTGTAGACACCAACGGGGACGCTTGGGAAGAACCACCCAAGATCTCCTGTAGAGATGATTTGGGTAACCCTTGTCCTTTGGGGACCCAATCCAAGGCTTCGCTGGAGATCTTGTTATGATGCAGATTCTGATTCAGTGGCTGAGGATTCTGCATTTCTAAATGCTCCCTGGTGATGTCAATGCTACTGGTCCATGAAGCACACTTTGGTAGTGAGATCTGTGCACTGTTGCCTGTTTGATTGCCGCCAACCTGGACAGACCATAGGGGTTCACTGCCCTCAGTAGCCATAGTGCTGAGACCACTGGAGAACCAAGCTTGGACCCCCATCCAGCAGGAGTCCAGGTCTGGGAGGACTGGCTGCTGGCTCCACAGACCTAGAATTGAAGGGTGGAGTAGAGAGGAAGGAGGTAGACAGGGTAGATGGGGCTGATAGTTGCTCAGAAAATAGGCCCAGGGGCACTAGAAAAGGAAGCAGGAGGTCAGGCAAGGGCCCGGGCAGAGCCTTGGAGTCCAAGCACTGATCACTGACTGTACCAGGGACTGTGCTCATGCTTTACATAGATGTCACCCAAAGCCCTTGCAGAGCAGACTGTAAGTTCTTGCTAAAAGAAAAGGAAGCTGAAGTGCAGAGCAGTTCAATAAATGCCTGACCCCCTGCAGTCACACTGTGGAGCCACAGTTCACACCCAGATCTGCATGGTCTGAAAGCCCAGGTCTTTCAGGGACCACAGACTGCCTGCTGTCCCTTATAACAATGGTTGAGATCCCAGCTCTGTGCCTGGGCCTTAGGTAGGGTCTTCTGATATCCGGATCCAAAAGCAAGCGATGTCAGCCATGAATGAAGAAAGCAGGTGGAGGGAAGTCAGCATCTAACGGAGACCTGGTAACTAGAACTGGACCACCGAGGACAAAATAGCCTGGCTCTCCTGATCCTGAAGGAGGTCCGCCTCCACGTAGGCCAGCCAGGGGTCTGATAGGGCCCGCATGGTCTTGGCACATGCAGAGATGGGCAACCTGGTTGGTGGGTATCTTAAGGCTACCTTCGATAGAAAGTTTGGCAGAAATGGAATGTTTACCTGAGGAAAAAAGTTGGAGCGCTAGATGGGAAGGACTAGCATATGACTCAGTGTCTTGAACATAGTAAGCAAGCAGTTGTTGGTGGCTGTTGCTATTATTGTTGTGGGGAGAACCAGCCAGCAATATACTAGAAATGTACTCAGACATAATTAGATATGAAATATTTCCAGGAAACCAAAGTATAAATGAGTCCACCCAGATGACTAAGACAAAGTTTCAGTTGAAGCTTCATAATGTTTTGTGGAGGAGCATTCACCCCCACAACATTCTGCATCACTAAGATTCAGATTTCAGGATGCTGTTCACATGTGGTCACTGTTCGTGCCCACTGGTTCCTCCTCACTGATCTATCATCCAAACTGTGTCTAGGCACCAGGAACCTTCCTATTGAAAGAGCCTCGGCCTGCAGTCAAAGACCCTCCCTGCTCCTCACTGACACTGTCTCCTTACCTGTTAAATGGAGATGACCACGCCTGTGCTGCGCACCTCAGCACCCAGAGAGATGAAGTGTAAGGTAAAACCTGCCACGTCTGACACACAGAAGCCATGATATTACTCTTCAGATGTCTTGCCATTCTATTCTAATTTGGGAACTAATTCTTTATTAAATTGTTACTTAACCCTCTGTGTTTCCTCTAAACTGCCTCAGATCCTTTGAGAAACCAGGTAGGGTTTAGTTGCACCTATCCATCCATCAAATAAAAGTCTACATGGAACCTAAAAACAAAATTACATGTGTATATCTAAATACACCTAGATGTGTACAGTTATATGTGTGTATGTATGTATACAGATATATAGAGATATATAAATACAATTTCTCCTCTGTACTAAATTCAAAGAACTTGTTAAAGTAGGTGAAACATTTGCACAATTAGTTTAAAAGGTTATTGTTTAAAAACAGAAATAGCTTGGAGCAGATGACTGGAAATCATTTCTTGCTACAACTCAGTGGAAGAAGCCATTTAATTCTTGGAAATTTAGACATTCTTCTAGTAATTTAGCACAAAAATTGGCCTGGCTCAGTCTGCTCTTCACACTTTGGTAATTTAAAAAGATGCACAGAATTTTATTTTAATGGTAATTGCAAACTCATGCAGAAAATGTAAATGCACATTTCATGATTAGCTTACAGCATAAACTATGGCTTCTATTAATGTATTCCAATTTGTAATTCTTTTCACAGTATGAGATTTGAAAGCTGTGATTAAAATTAATTAGGTTAAGTAAAGTTTATCCCCCCTGAGCACTGCTATTGGGAAAAAAGCAAGAGGAAAATGCGAACTATATCTGGCTCTGCAGGAAGCTGTGTCTTCACAGGAAGTTGGCTGACTTCTCCCCACAGAGGTTGCATGCTGCTTATTTGGCATGTCTCAAGCACCATGTATCTCCACAAGGAGCTAATTGAACCATTAAACGATTCTTTGCTGGCTCACAAAACCACATAGGCTGTGACTACATCATCTTCAAATTAGGATGTTAGGTAGATCCTTCAATTGTTTAAACACAGTAAGACACATACCTCTGGTAAACCTAAGGCCATGGTCGGCAAACTGTGGCTCGCGAGCCACATGTGGCTCTTTGGCCCCTTGAGTGTGGCTCTTCCACAAAATACCACGGCCTGGGTGTGTCTATTTTGAAGAAGTGGCATTAGAAGAAGTTTAAGTTTAAAAAATTTGGCTCTCAAAAAAATTTTCAATTGTTGTACTGTTGATATTTGACTCTGTTGACTAATGAGCTTGCCGACCACTGACCTATGGTAACGGAGGCCACCCAGAATCCAGTACTATAATTACTACAAAAGAGGTACCACATGAGGGAATAATAATAGAGATAACAACTAATTAATACCTGTATGGAGCTCTGCTTTGAACATAATTGTCTTGGATATTATCTCAATCAATTTCCTCAACAATCCTAATGAGAAATCCTTACTGTTGTCCCGTTTCACAGATAAGGGTACTGAGGTTAAATGAGGTGCCCAGATTCAAGGAATGCTAGAGATTAGACCCGGGTCTACTGAGTTCCTATTTTTCGTCCTGTGGTTCTGCTCTGTAGTTACTCAAAATAAAACGGAACAAAACTTGTAACTTATGCCTGGTCTATTTTTCATAATAGATTGAAAATTCATTACTAATTCTCATATGATACGAAAAGGCAAAAGTTAATAGCTACAAAATGGTGTCGTGTATCCCAGGACGTACAGCATACATTTAGAGGTCAAGCCAAGACCGAGTGAAAAACTGGCACAGGGACCCTACTTCTTATTCAAGATCCTGGTCAGAGTTCCCCTTATAACTCTGACCAGGATCTTGTATTCTGGTCAGAGTTATAAGGGGAATTTTCTGTCATAACTGTCCCTTTGCTTGATACAGAGCAACTTGTGCTACCCCAGCTCCTCTTGTTTCCTTTGGCCCAATGAGTCCCAGCCCTGGTCCACGCACCCTGCCTCTGGGCTTGCCCAACCCGCACTCTGAATCTTGGTGGACCCTCAGCTCCTGGGACTCATACTGTGGAGCTCTCCACACTGCCTGACCCGGCTTCTTCTAGGGAGGGCTAGATGGTCCTGTTGTGATGATAGGTGGTAACTTACCACTGAGAAGCTCTCTCTGGCATTAAAGGGCTCCTCCTCGAGTGTAGTGAAAAGAGCAAGAGCTTTCAAATATGGAAAACTGGGTTTCATTCATTGAAGTTCTACTACAGACCTTGGGTCAAGTTTTTAATGTCTTCCTTAACTTTAACATCAGTGCTTTTGTCTGCCAGCATGCCTGATAGAAATTTCTCTGGCAATAGCAATGTTCTATTTCTGCACTTTTAGTTTGGAAACTACCAACCCCATGTGGACATTAGCCCTTGAAACATGACTAGTGAAACTGAGGAACCAAGTTTTCCAATTTCTTATGCAGTTTTAATTAGTTTAAAGTGAAGATGGTCACGTGTGGCCAGTGGCTGCTGTATTGGATAAAGCAGGTGATCTCTTGAGCCTCTCTCATCACTGGCGCTCTATATTAAATAAAATCTGAAGGTAGGAACCTCTAGCTCATAAGACAGCAGATTGGTGGGAAAGGTGGGGGAGTGGGTGGAACCTAGTGATGATGCTTACACACAGCCACATAGAATACTACAAACCCCTGGAGACTAACTGTAGGACAAATTTTTGCTTTTAAGGTGGAAGACAGTGCAAGAAGAGTCCTCTATTGCCGGTGCAGATTGGGTCAAAGAAGCCCAGTGGCCAATTCCTACAGGCGATTGCTGGTGTGGTGTGGGGATTTGCTAAAATACCAAGAAGAGAGCAGGGATCAGTCTCCAGAACCCTTTGCTTGCAGAGGCTCCCAGAATTCTTGCTGTCTCTTCCTGCTACCTATCAGAGAGGATCTAGTACGCGCCTCTGCCTTCTGTCCATCTTTGAGGAGCACGTTACATGGAAATAGGTCTTCGCTCTGCTGGGGAGTAACATCCTATTAGAGCTGCCCAGGAACAGATATACTAAATCAGTCGTTGGCAAACTGCGGCTCGCGAGCCACATGTGGCTCTTTGGCCCCTTGAGGGGGCTCTTCCACAAAATACCACGGCCTGGGTGAGTATTTTGAAGAAGTGGCATTAGAAAAAGTTTAAGTTTAAAAAATTTGGCTCTCAAAAGAAATTTCAATCGTTGTACAGTTGATATTTGGCTCTGTTGACTAATCAGTTTGCTGACCACTGGACTAAATGAACTTGTGAACTCCTCACTACTGAAAACCCATTCAATTCAACAAACACAGACAGCACTGAAGCAGGGCTGTAGCAAAACAAGGTGGACGAGGCAAGTTTGGAAACCTCTGTCCTAGATGTCAGTTGGGGACACAGAACACACAGGGGCTGAGTTAGGGGAATGCAAACAGGTTTGCTGAATCGGATCCTGAGAGAATTTCTGAGATCAGAGACCGGCTGTGTGGGCACGAAGTCGTTTTGAAGATGCACCCACCCAAGTCATGCAGGAAAGTTGAGGGCCAGGGTGGAGGCACAGGGAGACTAGCAGAACCATTGGTTTCTGCTTGGGGGCCCATCACTGGCATAAACTCAGCATGTCTTGTCTGTCAACCTACCCTATGGTGGCTGTTTGTTGTCTTCTGCATGAATTTTTATCCTAAATGGGGAACTGTACCTTGTCTCTTTTTTTTTTCAATTATGTGTTTATATATATTTATTTGCTTCACTAGACATGGATCCTTGGGACCAGTTTAATATGTCTTTACATTTTCAGTGCCTAGCATAATACTTGGTATATAGCTGTATGAATAAATGAATGAATGGATAATACATATACATATAACATTATTACTGTAAATACATATAGATACTTAAATACTATAAGCCAAGCATTAGGATCTTACTTCCTCTTTTCTGGGAAAGGCAAAAACTTTTGTCATTGTTTTTAGTCTCAAGCAAAATCATTTCTTCCTGCCATAGAACATAATTATTTTATTTATTTATTTTTAAAAAATTATTTTTTTATTGTCTGAAGTTTTACATAAATTTCTTTTTTCCCCACTTGATCCCCCCTCCCCTCAGCCATTCCCACCCTGGGCAAGTCCCAACCACTCCAGTGTCTGTGTCCATTGGTTATGCTAATATGCATGCATGTACCTTGCCTCTTTTTATCGCTAACTCTCCCTGTGAGCATGAGTTGGGCTGGAGATTCCCCATTTTGGGGGGGTTGTGTATTTTCTATTATCAGCACTACCAAGGGAGAGGGTCCTGTACTTCCTGGGGAGGAAGAGGAGGAGGGCTGGTGGGTTTTACTGGAGCGAGGTGGGGGCATCAGGGCTCAGAGAGGCAGGTCCAGGTGAAGAGGGACAGCAGCATGTTAGAGGGGAGGACACCAGTTTACCAAGCGACTCCACAGTCCAAACTCACATCCGCGTAAACTCTGGCTGTTAACTTCCACTTTTCTAAGAGAAAATGGAAGGTTTGTGCCACTTCCAGAGCTAGTGGCTCCAGTGGGCCTTTAGACTCCTGGGCTGGTGCTTCAGCCCCTACCTTGGCTCTCAGGAACTTTTCAGTGCTTTGGGGCGGGGGGGGGGGGGGGGGGGGAGGAGGGGGCCGGAGGAATGATGACATTAAATTAAATTAGTAAATTAGTTTGCAAAGCTGTGAATAAAGTGTCCATCTTATAAAATTTCCATGAGCAAGATGGTGAATCTATAATGTACATGGCATATTAATATAGTAGTGCATATATATATTTAATATTCATAGTGAGGTGTGTGCTATAAATGATTTTGTGGATATGGGTGCACACACAGCTGACTCAGTCCAGCATCCTTCCCAGACCGAGTCTTGCCTTTTGGAACCACTAGGTGGCAGTGCAGGCACAGCTTTCTCATCTGCTCTCTGGGGAAGTGACAAGTGAGGGGTTTCCTAACCTGGTCAGGGTGAGTCATCCCACAACTCCAGTGTCCTGCGATCAGTTTCAGTGTGTGGTTATCTGGAGTTTTCTCTGTGCTCCGGCCTCCCCAGCAGCTGCATCGTTTTCCTGGGGACCTTACACTGAATTAAGAAGGAAAAGCTTAACTGGACTCCCTGAGTGAGCAGTGCTGCCAGGTTCCTAGAAGGACACAGTGCAGGCCTCCTGCTCAGTGCTGTGGAAGCAGATCTTCAGCCTGTGTCGGGTCCCAGTCACTTTCTGCTGCAAAAGAAAATGAGAGGCTCAGAGTTGGTGATTTGCTGGGAGCAAAGTTCTCTCAAAACATGGTATGTCGCATTCTCTTTGCAAAGAAGGGCCTATTTGGGAGGGAGTGACCCAGCCCACCTGCCTTAGAAAGGAGCACCCTGCACCAGAACTATTTCTGTTATACATATTAGTTAACGCCTATTGAGCACACAGGAAGCACTGTGTTATAGATTGCCTCATTTAATTTTGCAGTGACTCTAATGGGTGTATATTTCTATCCCAATCTTCAAATGAGGAGACTGGGGACTAGAGAGGTGAAGTGATTTGCCCAAGCCCTGGAATGTGAGTGTCTCTCTGACCGAAAGCCCATACTTTGTCTCACTATATAGTGTTTAGCACATTCTTTAACTTGTGTACATATAGTCACACCCTACCTCTGCCACAGAAAGGCCATGCGTTCTAGTCAGAATTCCTTGGGGAGTCAGAGCAAGATGCTGAGACAGAGGGCCTGGGCTGGCACTGCCTCACCCAGCAGGCTGGGACGTGCCTGAAGCTCCCGCCGGCCCCGCTCAGCACAGCTTCAGCTAGATGGGCCCATCCCAAAGGCCAGCGAAGCTTAGCAATGACCAGTTTTGATCCTGGGAAGACCCAGGTAGTCCAGGTTGAGGGGGCAGGGGACTCAGCAACAACACAGCCAGCTCGGGGGCAAGTATTCCTGGTGCTCAGCCACAGGCTTCTGAGTGAGTGTCATCACATCCAGTGGATGGAAAGGCAGTCCCTGCTTCTCCGCTGTGCCCCTGGACAGAAACCCTGCTTAGAGATAAGATAGTGGGAGCCCAAAGATCTTGATTTCACTCAGGGACCATCTGGAATCGAAAATCTTTCTCTAGGTTCCTTTCCCAGTGCTTGCTCATGATGACTCTTTCACTGGCCAGCATCAACATGAGAATGAAAGGACAAAGTGGTGAGATTGTCATAATGCTGCATGTATTTGATTTAGAAGGCAATCCTAATTTTGAGATTCTGTCCTTCCTATTTCTTTATGGTTAAAATGTTTCTCTTGGGAAACAATGAAAGTTGCTTTACATTTTATATCCCCTGTCAAAATAAAAACTTGACAAGCCTATGGAGTACTCCCCTTTTCTTTAAAAAATTTTTTACAGATTAAAATCTGGGAACCTGCTCTGGGTTGTCCAAACTTCGTTCTCCTGCTCACATTAGGTGTGTTTCATATACTGCCATCTAGTGGTCACTCTGGTTCACACTCTCTGACTCCTCCCTTTGAGGACATAAATGGTAGGCGCCAGATCACCTGTGTGTGTGTGTGTGTGTGTGTGTGTGTGTGTGTGTGTACTCAATTAGGTGCTGACAAGCAGAGAGATGTGTTAGCATGGAAAAATGCGGGTTTTGAAAATTGTGCAGAAATATTTGGGGTGAACAAACCTCCTACTCCAAACCCATGTGGGCAGAATTGAAAGCATGTGCGTAGGATTAGCACTCTGTATTTTTTCCAACATCCACCACTGAAAGGTCAGAAGCACAGAAACGTTCGTGCTCAGGAATGCTATCAGCTAATAGGACATGAGACGCTAGAGAGGAAAAGCTTTCAGGACTAAACTTGAACCAAATGTGTTCACAAATTAACTCATACCTTTGAACAACAGAGGCATCCATTCAAACTCTGAGAGGATCTATCAAGCTTTCAAAAATGGATATGTATATATTTCTGCAAGAACCTCATGTCCTTGGGTGAAGGGAGGATGTGGATTTGAAAATACCAGACAGTCCTCACCTTTTGAGTGACCTACACGCAAACATGTCCTGTTCACCTCTGTGCCCCTGGCGGCTGCAGCTCTGGAGCCAGCTCCCTCCAACCTCCAATGGACCTCCTCCTCCAGGCCTGGATAGCCCCAGGTCTAGTGTAGACAGAGGAGACTGGCCTGCATCTGAACAGCCCTCCTGAAATTCAGAAGGCCTTGTGTAAAAGGGCTAAGCTGTGTGCCCCTGTAATTTACCTGACTCGTCCTGAATTGTGTTGGGGATGTTCAGGTTCTGGACCCTGGTGCATGAGAGGCAATCTAAAACTGGTTAACAGGTTATATGCTGAAAGGTCACGTGGTACTTTGAAATTTGAAATACATTTACACATAAAACCACCAGGGAGCTACAGTGCTTACCTTCCAGGCTGGCTCCGGGAGCCCACTGAACCAATCCTGTGTTTCTGAGCTGCACTTCAGCTCTCCTGGGAGCCACCTGAGCTTTCCCTGAGTGGAGTGCAGGATGGGAGTGGGGAGGTCCTGAAGAGATGTAGGAGTTGATCCTTTTAATAATTCTCAGTAGAAACTCAGTGCATCAGAAGAGTACCCAATCAGGGAGGGGGTAAATAACAGAAATAAATAGCCCTGACTATAATTTATCACATTCACCAAAGGGATGTGTTCAAAGAATTCTTAAGGAAGGCAGCAGCCAATGGCGAAAGGAAGTGCAAGGTGCAAATGGAATCTGTGGTGTCCTTGCTCTCCTGGGCTCCGAACATCCAGGGCTGACCTTGGCTCCTTTCAGTTTTCTCCTTGATTGACTACCTATCAGGCTGTCACACAGCCCTGCACTCTGGGGCCTGGCTCATAGTAGGTGCTCAATAAGCATCTGCCGAGAACAAGCATAATCCATTTATTCCATTCATCTTATGTATATAAAGCAAGTGCCTGCTAAGTACCAACAGTGCCAAGTACCAACAGTGCTAAGTACCAACAATGCTAAGTACCAACAGTGAGCAAAGGTAGTTGGATCCTTGCTTTTATAGCTGGTAACAGGCTGAATAATGCCCCCCCCCCCCCCCCGCCAAGATGCTCACATCCTAATCCCTAGAACCTGTTGTTACCTTACATGGCAAAAGGGACTTCATAGCTGACAAAGATAAGGATCTTAAGTGGGGAGATTATCCTGGATCAGCTCGGGGAGCCCATGTAATCCCAAAGGTTGTTACGAGAGGGCAGAGTGATGCAGGACCACAAGCCTTTCAAGCTGGAAAAGGCAGGAAACAGATTCTCCCTTGAGCCTCCAGAAGGCTTCTAGCCCTGATGGTGCCTTGAGTTTAACTCAGTAAAACTGATTTCAGACTTTGGACATCCAGAACTGTCAGATAATAAATTTGCATTGTGTTTGAAGCCACTCAGTTTATGGAAATTTGTTACAGCAGCAATAGGAAATGAATATAAGCTGACTATAGCTGTAGCTTATTAAACATTTTGCATAATGTTTAACAGACGTTACAAAAGTAATCCCAACAAATTATGGTAATTGAGGAAATATAGAGCTTTGATTAGCTCATTTACCTTATTATTTCATCACAGATTGGTTTAATAATTCATTCTTCTTTTTGCAATCAATCTATGTGTCTGTGGCTATACTTTCCTGGGGTAGCTGGCAATTCATTTGGTAGCTTCCAATGTCAGGTCCTGAGACTTCGAATGCTTTTAAAGACATTTGAATGATGAATCCCTTCCTGTGATGACAACTTTTACTTAGGAGGAATCTTGTTCCTTCATTGACAATCAAGTTCAATTTGGCTTTCTAGTCAGGGCACGTTTAAAAACAGAGAGGAGATCTTGTTTGCATCTCAATTCTCCAATGGGGAAACGGAGGCACAGATCTGCTCAAGTTTGCTTTGTCACCCAGGAGCAAGAATATGACTCAACTCTTTGACAGCTAAACTGACATTCCCTTGACCTCTGCTCATGGATTACCAAGGTCTTGGGAAACAAGGAATTAAAAAGTAGGAGGGAGAGAGCTCGAAAGATGGAGAGGAAGGGAATTCTGGATAAAAACTAGTAGTAACAACCTATGGAGTAAGAGAGCCTCCAGTTTTTAAATGAAAAGTTGGGGGAAAATTTGACAATCAGACGAGTTTCATTTTGAAACTCATTTAACCCAAAAAGTCAAAACGAAACTCTAGGGGTGCGAACCCACAACAATAAAAATAAAAACAAGTTTTCATAAGCCCTTGCAGAGCTAAATATAGGTGTGTTTTTTTTTCAGATAGACCCACTCACCTCCAAATTCATGACTTTTGGAACTATTTAAAATATTATTTTAAAAAAGAATGTCAAAAGAAAAAGTGTGTGTGTGTGTGTGTGTGTGTGTGTGTGTGTGTGTAGAGCATTTCTTTGTTTTGGCCTCCCCAAACTGTTAGATGTTTTAAAACACGGCTTGTGGTCACCTACACTGGTAATATTTTCTAGCTGTGGTCAAAAGGAGCTGACTACAGGTTTGTGCGTTTGCTACCGGAGTCAACTGTCAAAAGCCAGTGCCCTTAGAGTACCCGTCCTCAGCCATTTCACTTCTGTGAACCTCTCTGTGTTCTGACATAATAAAAAGCAACATTAAAATTGAAAACCAAAATAGGAACACTGTATACGGGCCTTTCCTTTTTCTGCTCATCCTACCTCCTCTTTGTTCAGAGGAGAAGGAGGGGGAGGGGAGGGAGAGGGGGGAGGGGGAAGGAGGAGAGGGAGGGGAAGGGAGGGGAGGGGGAGGGGGCAAGACCAACAAGGCAGCTGGAATCACCTGTGGCCCGAGGGTTACCCCGGAAAGATGGCCTCTCGGGTTCCTCCTTGTGGTGAGGGTTTGACCCAGGACGTTTGAACTGCTGAGCTATATCTTATTAAGACATGAGCACGAAGCGTCAGTGGGAGCCTCAGGCCCTTATTTGTGGTGGCTGTTTTCCTGCCACGGCTGTTGTGGTTTACCGTCTACCTGAGTGTTCAAAAACTGCTTTGCTGAATCCAATGGCTCTGCTTCAGATTTGGTGCCTCTCCCTCCCGCACCAGCCTTGGCCCTCGGTGCTGGAGTCCTGTGTCCTGCCGTCCTGCCCAGCAGCTCCTCCCAGGCCTTGCAGGTTCCCACCGGGAGCAGAACCACCCAGAGAACAGACCTTTAGCGTAGTGTGTGTTTCCAGGAATGGTAACATGGGGAAAACCAAGATAGATCTGCAGGCTCCTGTGCAAAAGATGATCTCCCAAAATGGACAATGAAAATCAATCATCTAGCCCAGCTGGCGTGGCTCAGTGGTTGAGCATCCACCTATGAACCAGGAGGTCACAGTTCGACTCCAGGTCAGGGCACATGCCCAGGTTTCAGAATCGATCCCCAGTGCGAGGTGTGCAGGAGGCAGCCGATCAATGACTCACTCATCATTGATGTCTCTCTCTTTCTCTCTCTCCTTCTCCCTTTCCCTCTGAAATCAATAAAAATATATATATTTTTAAAGAAGAAAATCAATCATCTAACTATGTAGTCCAAGAAAGGAGTCGTTAAGTCAAAAGAATTTTGTGAGCCACCTGAAGGAATTTATGCTAAGGAAATGATCATGAATATATAAAGGGAAATTTCAAAAATAAAGTCACAAGGATGTTTATTAGGAGCTTAACAAAAAATGGGGGAACACTAACTAGCCAACAGGTATTCATTGAATATATTATGATACAGTGATATTATTGCCATAATCAATAGCTAGCATTTATTGAATGCTTACTATGTCCTAGGTATTGTGCTAATTGCTTTATAGGTGTTATCACATGTAACCCTTAAAACATCCCAGGAACTTGGACTCGGAGAGGTAAAATTCCTGATCCATGAACACAGTGCGTAGAATGAGGTAGTGTCCCCTCAAAATTCCTGTCCACCTGCAATCTCAGAATGTGATCTCATTTAGAAATAGGATCTTTTCTGAGGCAATTTATTAAGAATCTCAAGATGAACTCGTCCTGAATTCATCCATGATAGATGCCCTTCTATGAGACAGGAGAGGGAGATTTGAGACACACAGGGATACAGGGCGGAAGTCCCTATGAAGAGGGGGCAGAGATGGAGTAACGGGTCTACAAGCCTCCCGGCACTCCGAGGAAGCCAGGGGTTGCTAGCGGCACCTGAAGCGATGAGAGAAAGGCGTGGGACAGAGTCCTCCTCGGAGCTCCAGAAGGAACCAGTCCTGCCAGCACTCTGACATCAGACTCTGGGCTACTGAACCATGAGAGAATAACTTTCTGTGTGTTAAGCCACCGTTTGTGGTAATCTATTACAGTAGCCATAGGAAGGGAGCACAGATAGTGAGCAATATACACGGGATGGGAACTCCGGCTGCCTCCAGAGGCAGAGCTCTCCCATTGGACAGTGTCCCTAACAGCAGGGTGTGAGGTTGTATGTGCACCATCACATTTGCATAAAAAATCAAATATACGCATGGAAAAGAACTGGAAGAATAAACAGCAAAAATGTTTATTTCTGTGTAGTAAGAATCCAGATGGGGTCTCTTTTTTGTTTGTTTTTTGGTTTTTGGTTTTGTGTGTGTGTGTGTGTGTGTTTAATTCCAGATGGGTTTTGATGTCCTGCTTTTTGCTTATCAGCATTGAAGTACAATACTTTTCATAGTGAGATACACACTGAAGTATGTAGGAGTAAAGGGATGCCATGCTGCAGCTTACTCTCAAATGGATCCGACAAAACAAACTACTAAATATGCACATACACCCAGGGAAAATAATAAAGCAAATGTGGGAAAATGTGAACTGTTGTAGAATCTGGGCAAAGGGTGCATGGAAATTCTTTGTACTGTTCCTGCAACTTTTCAGAAATTCTGAAATATCACAAACTTTAAAAGTAACCCGCCCTTTAAAAAAAAAGTGTCCTAACATGGGAGATACCCAAAGTTGAAACAGAAACAACTTTATAAACATAAATGACAAGACCCTGCCAACTAGTGTGTCCCAAGAATCAGAGGAGTTTATTTAAGGAAAAAAGGCGAATATCTGCATCACAGAAAGATGACGCTCAAAGGGAAAATGAAGAGAAAGAGAGAGAGGCAGAGGAAGAGGTGATAGAAGAAAGTAATGCCAACAGGAAGTCCCTGCTGAATGACTGCTGTGGGGCCAGGACAGCCCCTCAGCCTCGCTCAGCCCTCCACCGCCAGTGTTCGCACACACTTGAAGGATTTAGGGCCAGGCCTGGACGAGGAGTCAGAAGACGAGTGAAGGAGTGAGCTTCCCCAGATCATCTTTGCATTCCCTTCAAGCTCTGATGGCAGCTTGAGTCGCAGGTTACTCACTCCCCAGAGCGTGGCTGTTAATGATAACTACACAGATTACATTTCATTTTAAAATTATTTTTAAATGTATTTTTTATTGCGGATGGTATTACGGATATGTTCCATTTCTTCCCCCTTTACCTCCCTTCTCCCAGCCCCTGCCCACCCCCACAGGTCTTCACTACCCTATTGCCCGTGTCCATGGGCTATGCATATAAGTATATAAGTTATTTGGTTTATCTCTTCTCATCCCCCAACCCCACACTGAGGTATGTCAGTCTGTTCATGCTTCCGTGCTTTGGGTTTTATTTTATTGGCCAATTCATTTTGTTCATTAGATTAACTATACAGATTACGTTTTTAAAATAATATGGGGAAACAAGCTAGAAAAGAGTTGCATAGTCTTTCGAGAATGTAAAATTATCAACAGGCCAACTGACATTTTTATTTTAGTAGGACAGAAATTCTAATTCTGTGCCAATTTTAAACCTTGCTTCCAACCAACATGTCTAGTTTACCATCTGGGCAAATACAGGGAACAGTATGTCCACAGTTTGGACTTAACTAAAAGGGGGAAAGGTCACATTACTCGATGGCATTATTTCAGATGATCCATTTCTCTATCACTAATTTCTATAAAACCTGTGACTATTACACAAACATAACTCAGCGTTATTGGCATTGTCTTACTTGTGTACAAGATATTGCACAACTGAGCTGGTTCCATCCACTGGAAGGAACTACCTGTTCCTTTCCTCCCAGGGTTGGTGTGAATGGGCCTGGCTTAGGAGTGGCCCCGCACTCATCTCAAACAGCACAGATAAATATATGGTTTGGCAAAAACACATTGACTGTATTATGTGCACTTAATTGAGTCAAAGAATAATAGGTCCATTTTTATTCCATTTTCAAGTTGTTTCACGTTCAGCGTTCCTTCCTCACAAAGGTTTGCTAATTGTTCCAATTTGCAGTGCCAAGTAATTTGTGCCTAGTAATTCCCTTGATGTTTGCATTTCTGGGTCCCTGCAAAGCAATTGTACTTCCCAGTGCCTCTGAGTAGACTTGGAGGGAAAGACTCCCATGAAGAGTAGACGGTAGGGGCAGTGCTCCGTCCTGCCGTCACATGTGCGTATTCTGAGCATCTCTGGAGGTATGGACGCACAATGATGCGTTGGCTGCCCAGGATGCCACCCACGGACCACTCAAATAGAATTACCAGCCAGTGGGAGGGCATCTGGGTGGGAGGTTTGGCGTGTGTGTGTGTGTGTGTGTGTGTGTGTGTGTGTGTGTATCCTAATGTATTTAAAACTAATTTGGAATACAAATGAGAAGATTTCCTTTTAGCCTTTCCTTTCTGAAAAGAAAAGCAGCCTCTTGGTAAGCTTCCAGACCATCAGCCCCCACCTCCACTTTAAGCTCTTTGAACCTTTTTCTACTGGTTTTATTAACATTTTCTGCTTTGAGCCATCATCCTGGGGTCCAAAAATGAATCCTAAATCTTCCTTTTAAAGTGGAATTTCCTCCCAAAGCCTGGCCTGGCAATGGCGTTTGAATCTTGGTTCTTATTTTTTGGGTAACGGTAACAGTACATACAAACTCATGCATAAAGCATGACTTAGTGATGGTCAGAGCAGATTTCAACTCATTTAGGTCAGTCAACCTTAACAGGTAAGCATCTGAGGAACGGGTGACATTGACTAAGACACTTACATCGGCCCTGGACCACTGCTCCCCATCCTGAGCGGATGGATTCAAGCTGCCAATGAGTTTTTGTTGACCCAGTGGTAAAGTTAGGGTCTTCCTTGTGGAAATGATACTAAAACAGAGTCTTTCTTGTCAAAAATGGCTAATGTTTTCATGAACGTGGTTGAGACTGTGTTTTCATATTTGAACTCAGGGCACTTAGTCTACATACATTCTCGGGTCTTCTCCAGGCCCACCTAACAAAGGAGGGGGAATCAGGTTCTTGCAGTTCTTTGTATAGTAAGAGCACACAAGGATTTTTTACATTGTGTCTGATGAATTCTAATTTTTCAATTTCCAGGACGAGAAAGCTAGAGTTAGAAAGATGTGGTTTTATTTTCTGAAAGTTTACACACTGAGTTCCTAATGCTTGAGGCAAAAGTTCCTTACAGGCTACTTGTTACTTAGGGGCCCCGGGTGGTGGGGACTCCTGAACCTGTGGTCAGTGAAATGGTCACCAGGTGAGCAAAAGTGCCTTGAGTTTAGGGTAGTGGCTCTCAAACTCCGGTGTGCATACAAACCACCCAGCAGGGGACAGTTAAAAGTGTGGGCTCAAGCGGGATCCCTGTGCAGACACAGATTCTGCAGGTGAGAGAAATTTACATTTTTAACAAATACTCTGGGTGATTCCAAGATTGCAATGAGAAACACTCTCATATAAACTCTGATGGAGAATAATTAAACATGTGCTTTAATTAATAGTTTTTTTTGGCTTTCATATTTTTCACTAAAAATTGTATTACTTCAATTTTTTTTCCTAATAAAAAACATTTAGGACATGAGAAGATACTCAACATCATTAGTCATTTGGAAAATGCAATTAAAAATTGTGATGAGGTACTACTACACACCCATTAGAATGACCATAATCAAAAAGGCTGACAATAGCAAACGTAGATAGTAGTTATGGAGAAATTGGAACCCTCATGTATTGCTGATGGGAATGTAAAAATGGTAAAAACACTTCGGAAACACTCTGGCAGTTTTTTAAGAAGTTATAAACATATACTTACCATGTGATCCAGTAATTATCCCAGGTGTGTCCCCAAGAGAAATGAAAACCTGTGTCCACACAAAGACTTGTATGTCCATGTTCCTGGCAGCATCCTATATATCCTATATAATAAAAACCTAATATGCAAATCTACTAAATGGTTGAACAACCAGTAGAATGACCAGTCACTATGATGTGCACTGACCACCAGGGGGCAGACACTCAACGGAGGAGCTGCCCCCAGCCGCAGGCCCCAGGCCAGCCAAAGCGGATGCCAGTGGGGAGGGGGCCCAATTGCCACTGGTTGCCCCACAGATTAGCCCTGATCACCGGCCAGGCCTAGGGACCCTACCCTTACATGAATTTCGTGCACTGGGCCTCTAGTTATTTATAATCACCCTAAACTGGAAACAACCCAAATGTCTGCTAAGTGGTGAATGGGTAAACAAAATGTGATATAGGTATGTGATGGAATATTACTTAATATTTAAAAAAGAACAAGCTACTGACATGTGGAACAACTTGGATAAATCTCAAAAACATTATGTGAGATGAAATAAGCCAGACACAAAAGACTGGAGATTGCATGATACAATTTAGATAAAATTTATACAAACGGCAAATCTGTAGAGACAGAAAACAGAGCAGTAGCTGCCTGGGGCTGGGAGCAGGGATAACTATGAATGGACAAAAGGCAGGTGGAAATGTTCCAAAACTGGATAGGAGGAATGACTGCAGAGCTCTACAAAGTCACTAAAAAAAAAAAAAAGAAAAGAAAAAAATCATTGCCCTAACTTGGTTGGCTCAGTGGATAGAGTGTCGGACCGCGGACTAAAGGGACGAGGTTCAATTCCAGTAAAGGGCACGTACCTCGGTTGCAGGTTCGATCCCTAACCAGAGCCGAGGAGCATGCAGGAGGCAACCAATCAATGCGTTTCTTTCACATCGATGTTTCTTTCTGTGTGTCTCTCCCTTCCACTCTCTCTAAAAATCAATGAAAAAGATTCTCTGGTAAGGATTAACAATAACAGTAATAATTACAATTGAACTACATAGTTACAATGGGTGCATTTTTAAAATGTATTTTATTGATTTTTTTACAGAGAGGAAGGGAGAGGGATAGAGAATTTTGAAACATCGATGAGAGGAGAATCATCAATCAGCTGCCTCCTGCACGCCCCCTAATGGGGATGTGCCCACAACCAAGGTACATGCCCTTGACCAGAATTGAACCTGGGACCATTAAGTCCACAGGCCAACGCTCTATCCACTGAGCCAAACCAGTTAGGGCACAATGGGTGCGTTTTAAGGTATATAAGTTATATCCCCCAAAAAGGTGTTTAAACAAACAACAATCTCTCAAAAATGGCAACTGAGTGGTACATGAGTGAATGAATCAATTCATTCAAAAACTTTCCCTAGTATGTAGGAGATAGTGTTTACATATCTACATGTGATTAAGTGCCTTCTGCACTTTATCATCAATTGCAGCCTAATGTCAGTCGCATTAGCAGGTGACTTTTTCTGTTCAGCTCGCTCTGAGTCACACTTTCAGCCTCAGCCCTCAGGATCTCATCCCCAGCTTTCCTGCTGCTCTCGGCTTTTCTCAGCCTTACCCATCACTGGCCGCTCTGGCTCTAGGCTAATAGGCTATTCTGGCCCTTTAGCTTTCTTTCCAGGCAGAAAGGACCATCCACCATTCCCTCTGACTCATCTGCTTTCTTTTCCATATGGCAGGAGAAGAAAAAAAAGAGTTTTCAGTCACATCATATGTCTCTGTGTCAGCAATTCAATTGTTCCCCTAGCAACCATCGCTTTTACTGCTGTCTTTCCAATACACACTGCCTTCCCAAAGAGCTTAGAGTCACACAATATCTTGGTTCATGCCAGGAGCGATGTTCTAAAAAGGCCAATATCTCTTCTAGAGCAAACTATTTTTAAAACACTCAAACAGAACACACTGTTGTTAGCCAAAGGCGATGATGGGGACAGCACAGAGGAGATGGTGGCTCTTAAGGTCATTGGCTTCCATGGAGAGGTGGAATGTGTGCAGCAGCAGACTCACCTCTCCCCTCCCGGCCGGGAGTGTCATGGGTCACAAGGGAAGTCAGAAGTGAAGAGGAGGGAGAATCACACCGGTGAGAGCCATGCAGGGACTTTCCTTGGCTGATGGATGGGTCCAGGTACAGTTTTTGCAGGACAAGCATTTCAGATTTACCACTTTTCCATCGGCCTCCCTATGGGAGCAGAGGGCCCTCAGTGTATTTCTACACCCAGGTGAAAATGAAGACTGAGGGATAGCGCAAAAGTGTGGTTTCCTGTATTTTTCCACCCATTATTTATTTCCCAAGAGGATCTGTCTTTTTTTTCCTTAGAAAAAGGACACGTTTTCTATATCACTCAGTGTTTGAGAACCAAGGGCATCTCAGACGATGGAGACCTGTGAAAGCTCCCTCAAGAAAACATTTCCCAGACACTTTGAGGAGGATGTGGAGTTTGTGATCATTCCATTTTACAGCTCCATCCATAGGGGTAAAATCGCTCAGTGACAACTTGATTGTTTCTCTTTTAATTAATAAGAGTAAAGCTGTATTTTATCACTATTTGGAAAACAGTGGCTCTTCAGCATTTCAGAAGAACACCTGTCCTTCAGACAGTTGATACCAAGATCTTTTTAAAAAAATATATTTTTATTGATTTCAGAGAGGAAAGGAGAGGGGGAAAGAGATACAAACATCAATGGTGAGAGAATCATTGATCGGCTGCCTCCTGCACGCCCCCCCCACCCCCCACTGGGGACTGAGCCTGCAACCCAGGCATGTGCCCTTGACCAGAATCAAACCCGGGACTCTTCAGTCCACAGGCCGATGCTCTGTCCACTGAGCCAGACTGGCAAGGGCAATACAAAGATCTTTAATAAACCTCTGCTGAACACTGTGCACACCAGGGGTTTTATATTAGTTACAAGATTTGGGAAGCTGCCTTATTTTAATGTCTGCACTGTTTGAGGTTTTGTGTTTTAAACTTTTGTTTCCAGTGTTCCTTTAAATCCGTTCTGCTCCTCATTTAGGCAGGTTTTCCTTGTGATTAGCCCAAATTAAAGCAATTTCTGTGAATACAAATTATTTTTTTTAAACTGTTAACACAGCTGCTATTGACCCAGTGGGCTTGTAAAAGTGGAGGAAACGCCTTGGCACATGTAATGACCTTGGAGGAGAGACTCTGGTCTGTAAACGCGGCTCTGGCTGCTGCAGCTGCTGAGGGTCTCCACTTTGTGGCCCGGATGTCCCCACAGCAGCCCCTCAAGGTGTTTTGAAGGCAGTCTACTCGCTTAGGGATCCCCAGAACAGTACTAAGTCACCAAGAAGGAAAACTTGGAACCCACGTTAAAGTTCCGAGTCTCCTTTGAAGGCCTGGAGGATGAAATTCAGTGGAGACTGATCACAAGTAGCCGACAGGCACACACCGCCACCTTCCCCACACACAGAAAGGTGGGCAGCTGCTTCCTTTCCAGTCCAGAAAGAAGGGGAAAGAGAGTCATAACAATTTGCCTGTGGCCCGGAGGAATCAATACCGTTTTGTCTTATTATGACAAAAGAAGGAAGGTCTCAATTCCTCTATACTTAGTACAAACTGCCCTTTAAAGACAGTACTTGGATCTATCTAATCAGTTGTCACTGAGCTGCTGAAGAAGGAGTTTTCCCTGCACCTTCTCTGGGCACCGCAGAGGGGGCAGGAGGAGTGTCCTCCCAGGCCTCTCCGTGGCGCTGGTCTAGGTTTATATCCACTTTCTTCTAGTAGTGGACTGTTATTCCATGGTTCTCACGTGTCTGCCCCAGCAGCCCAGCCCTTCTCCCGGCCCTTTTTTCCTCTGGGAACCAAGCTGCTCGCATATGCAATGTTCCTACATTCCGGTTCCCTTGAACCTTTCTTCTCACCCCCATCAAAGTCCTAGTAGGAGGTGGTAAAGGAAACTCTATACATGGGCCCATCCATGTGAGAAAACGCATTTACTAGTAGAAACACATGTTCTAGCACAGTGGTCAGCAAACTCATTAGTCAACAGAGCCAAATATCAACAGTACAACGATTGAAATTTCTTTTGAGAGCCCAATTTTTTAAACTTAAACTAATTCTAACGCCACTTCTTCAAAATAGACTCGCCCAGGCCATGGTATTTTGTGGAAGAGCCACACTCAAGGGGCCAAAGAGCCGCATGTGGCTCGCGAGCCGCAGTTTGCCGACCACGGTTCTAGGAGATTCAAAGGACTGTGTTAGCTCAGAGACCTTGGTGCTCCAAGTCTCAAGATGACTGTCTTTGGCAGGAAGTGACCCCGTCAACATCCTGCTCAGTCTCGTGGGGCCCATCAGACATCCTGTTCCTGGCTGGTGAGGCCCGCCTGCCACAACCTTGCTTTCTAGGCTGGATGACCCATCGGGAGCTCCTAACCGCAATTTCTACATCAAGCTGTGAGGCAGATTGCCTCAGGAACTGGCACACGCCAGACCTGATCTCACGCAGCCTGCCTAGTCCCTTAACAAGAACTACATGTTAACAACCTGCATGTCCGGTGGAAATTTCCCCCAAGTTCAAGTCTGGTAGGAGAGTCTAAAGCTACTCTATCAAAGCTGTCGGATCCTTTTACAGATGACCCTACTTGTCCTACGGTTTCTGACACTCACTCAGGAAACAAGTTCCAGAAATCCCCCCATGCTCTTGTCTCTAACTTTGCCATCCACCCCCTTCCCTGGCCCCCTTCAAACAGTCAGAGCAAGATGATTCCCATGGGAGGGGGAGGCTTCAAGGACGTGCCTTGGAGTCATTCTTTAAAGGACTGAAGGGGTGATTGATTGGTGTGTGACTGATTGCTGTATTACCAAAGTAAAAACTGATGTTCGTTGTAGAAAAAGGGTTTCTGGGCTATGGGAGGGAAGGTGTGCCAAGACGTTGAAGGTGGGAATAGCAAAAGGGGGCTAGCAGGGGCACTCACAATACAAAAAGAGATATGAAGACCACACTTATGAGTGCGTATAAATTTACATATACATGCATATATTGAATGATATTAAGAAGTTTAGCAAATGTTCCAGGCCAGGGGGGTGGGCGGGGGGCGGGGGGGGCGGAGAAAATCTACAACTTCACATCTCAGAAAGCACACTCGGTAACCCTCTGGTGCATAGCATCATCTTGTTGGCTTTATATCAATGGAATCTAAGCTCTCAGTTTTGTAACATGTTCTCTTTCCAGTTAGTCGTACGCCCCACAGACCGTTTTCATGTCTAGCAGCTGAAGGCCCGAGGCAGGGCTGAGCTCCTGACGTCACCCAGTGAACGTGGGCAGGATTGCTTACTGCTTTTATGACTTATGCCGTAGCATTTGGTTTGGCCCTGGGTTCAGTGACGGACTCCCTCAGTCCTCAGATCTGCAGAATTACAGCCGGTTAGAGCTGGAAAGGACCAGAGTGATCCTGGAAGTCATACTCCTCATTTCACAGATGAGAAAACTAAGGTCTGAATGGAAGCCAAACACAGCTGTCACTGCTCCTGTGTACTTTCCCTACACCATGTCCACAGCACGAAGAAGCTCCCCTTTCAGCAAACAGCCCTCGAGAGGACTCAAGCTGGGAAGGTGTGCAGCCTCACCAGGACTTTATTTTTTTATTGCTTGCTTGCTTGATTGGCTGATTTTTAGAGAGAGAAAGGGGGAGAGAGCGATACATAAATGCGAGAGAGAAACACCCATCAGCTGCCTCCCATAGGCCCTGACTGGAATCGAACCTAAAACCTTTTGGTGTATGGGACAATGCTCCAACCAACTGAACCACCCACCCAGGGCAGGGCTTTACTTAATGAAGTTCTCTCATACCCACTCAGCAGAAGGAGAGGCCTGGCTGGGGGTGCATAGAGGTGGGATGGGCCTGGGCAGGATACAGTGGATCTACAGCCCAGCTGTTCTCACACAGGCCAGAGAAGGCACCTTAGTGTTCCAGGGAATGGGGCCTTAGACACTGGAGGCACAGCTCTGCCTTCTAAATGCAGAATTAGGACACTTCTCACCACCTCCTCACTGCCACCCTATTCAGAGTCACCTTCTCTCTCCTGGATTATTGCAGTAGCTCCTTACTGGGATTCCTGCTTCCACCCTGCCCACCACAACCCCACACTGCTCTCCTACAACAGCCAGTGGGACCCTTTCAAAATATTAAAACTCTGCTCAAAACCCCAGTGGCTTTCTATCTCACTCTGGGTAAAAGCCCTTGCCATGCACAGGGCCCTTCCCTTCCACCCATTTGCCTCTCTGTCATCCTACTTTCCTCTCCACTTACTCCTCCATAGTCATCTCCTCGATTCTTCTCAAATTGTCTCAGAGCCATTGTATTTGCTGTTCCCTGTGCCTGGAATGCTCTTCCCTACATATAATCCTAGTTGGCATGCTCGACTGCTTTGGGTTTTGGCACAAACATCACATTCTTGGGGACCGGGCTTTCTCTGAGAATTTTAAGTGAGAGCCCTACTTAGAATTTTAAATATTTTCCTGGAAATTCCTGCTTCCTCTTTCCTGACTTATGTCTCCCCAGTCTTCACCATGATGTGACATATTGTCTGTCTCCCTCCATTAGAATGTAAGCTCTAGGAAGCCTGGGATTTTTGTCCGTCTGTGTCATTAGTCCAGGTGCTTTTGATGCACATCAGAGACATCAACTGCAGCTAGCTTAAGGGGAAAGGGCAGCAATTTACTACAAGGACACAGAAACCCAAGGGCAGAAGGCAAGCCCGGTCCCTTCTTGGGAAGGGATTGGGACCCAGAGAGAAAGCTCTTGTTCTGTTTACCTCTCCCCATAGGCCTGCTTCTTCCTTCTCTCTGTGCATACTAGCTTTTCCTGCTTCTCTAGATCATATATCAGCTCCCACTCATGTAGTCAGCTACTAGTTATTGGATATAATATGTGCCAAGCGTTGATCTGGGTGCTCGGGAGGCTTCATGAACAAAGCAGAGACCTGCCTTCATGGAGTTTACATTATGGCAGGAGAGACAGCCTACAGCACGAATCAATGAGCATTCACTGTAGCATGTTAATGGAAAGAATGTGGAGAAACTAAAGTAGAACGGAGTAAGAGGGCAGGAGGATCTGGAGCACGTGGTTGGGCAGGTAGGCTGCAATTTTAAACAGGCATTAGTGTAGACCCCAGTGAGACAATAAGATATGAGGAAAGATTTCAATCACCACAGAGCCAGGCTCAGAAACCCACCTCTATATCCACAAAGGAAAAATCTCACTGGGACAGCTTAGCCCAGGTGTCTGCCCAGCCTGATCAACTATTACCAGGAAGGGCGGGGTCACACAGAACAAGCATGGTTTCTGGAGTCCCGCTCTGGTGGATGAGATGGGAAGGAAAAGTCATTCTCAGAGAAAAGGAAAATGCTTTGAGCTAAGAAAACATCTCCAAATATTTCTGCTGCTAGAGATATTTAGGGACCCTCTGTTCGTGCCACCAGAATGCCTGAGTTGACTTTATAGTTAAAAAAGAAAAAGTCCCAATCTGACTGAGCTGTTCAGGTGACCTCACCTGTGGAGGTCTGTGGTAAAGCGGCCCCCAGCCTGCCACATTCAGGGAAAGGCGTTGCACTGCTTATTTCCTGCTGATTGCCCAAGACAAGAAGGTAGAGATGGTGATATCACAAAGAAACTTGCTGAATGCGAACTGACTCAGAAAATAAGGCACCACATCCCCAGCTGTCAGGCTTCTTTCTGCCTCCCGGGGAAGGGCTGCCCATTTTTAGGACAAGCAGAGCCGTTTCTCATCTCTACCCTAAGGATTTTCTCCTTAAAAGAGCAAAAACTCACAAAGAATTAAGGGAGTGAAAGGGAATAAGACATGAGACATTTGGGATGATATAATGGCAAAAGCCAGGAGATTTGGGTTATTTCCTTCTGAAGGAGACAAAAATAGAAATGGAAAATTTGATAAACCCCAAGTCATCTGCTGCTTTGCAAGAGAAGCCTGAGAGAATTTTAAGCCTGGAGGGCTGGCTCAGAGGACCCTCCTGAGCCTCATCTGAACTGTCAAGTCTTGGAAAAGGAGATGAGTAATATTTATAAACTTATGAATTTAGAAACCCCTGAGCCCCATTATTAGAACCTAGGAAGAACCTTCCTATAATCTAGGAAGGAATCTTCTGGAATTTAAAAGCCTTGAGGTCACAGCAGAGCTGGAGGCTGACTTTTGAATATAGAGATTGCCCACCGTGCTCCCTGCCCCACCAGCATCCGTAGGCAGTGGAGACTGAAGCCCTAACCTGGAGACTCCTCACCTATGGATGCAGATGCCACAGGTAAGGTAGAGCAACGGGCAGAATGAAAGAAATTTCTTTGTTTGCATGGCCAAAAGAAGAACAGTGTGTATTTGTGGCTCTCAGTGCCTGGGGGCCTTTTATGGGGCTGACAGCCTAAGTCATCCAAGCCTGACAATAAACAAGTGGGTTACCTGAAAGAAAGTCCTAATTCTGGCTTGTACCAATCAAGAGGAACCAGAGGCTACTGGGAGTGCACTTGGTAGACAGAAGGGGCATTGTCCCTGGGTCACCTTTGATGATCTACCCCCTCGGAGCAAGCAACCAATGCACAATCACAAGCCAAATGGAGCATTTGCAAGAGCCAAAAACAGGAAAATGTTTTCTGATTTGCCTTTGAGTCTCAAGAGAATTCTAAGCACAGACTGGCCTGCAGATACAGGCTCTCACTATGCTTACCTGGGCTCCCGGGAGTGAAACAGATCCCACTGTGCCTTCCCCGACCCTTCTGCTGGCTCAAGGGGCCACACAACAGGAACCCAAAAGCATGTTAGAGAATCCTACAGGTCATTAGAGGCTGGTCTCTAAAGCTTTAGAATCCTGGCTTTATAAACCCAGCAGGGGTATGTCCACATGGGCTTTCTGGAGCAGAAAGCCTTGCAAGTCCAGCAAGTCTCCTCCTTTTACAGAAAATGCCATATAAGGAGCTGCCCGTGCTCAGTTTCTCTGCTACACCTGGGCTCATCTCCTGTGAATACAACTTCAAGAAACGCCCCTCTGGCCATGGCCCGTGTTGTTTAGTGGTTAGAGTGTTGGTTCACCCAATGAAGGGTCTTGGGTTCAGTTCCTGGTCAAGGGCACATACCTGGGTTGCAGGTTCAGTCCCCAGACCAGGGGTCAGGGCACATGTGGGAGGCAACCAATCAATGTTTCTCTCTCTCTCTCTCTCTCTCTCTCTCTCTCCCCCCCATCCACTCTCCCTCTCTCTCTTCAAAAAAAAAAAATATATGGAAAATAATATCCTTTTGTGAAGATTAACAAAAGAAAAAAGGAAGAATGGCCCCTCTGCCTGAGGCGGGGAGGGAAGAGGGTAAAGGAAGCGGGCGTGAGAGGAGAGGGCCCCTCCCCATGCCAGCCTCCCATAGGCTTGGGTCCATAGATTGCTGAATGGCTGTGCGGAGCTTCCCACTCATTTTATAGAGCATCACTGCCCAGCTGTGGTCTCACCAGGAATCAAGGCTGGACCTTGCCACTGTGAAATCTCTTTCTGTACAAAAGGTAACATGATCATAGCATTTCCACTATTCAAATGGCATGCCCAGGTATTTCCCAGCGACCTTGCTGAATTCTTGGAAAGATGGCAATAGGAAGCTGTCAAACAGCAAGCCCTGCCAGGGAGCACAGAGAGAAGGTGTGCATGCTCATGCGGGTCCAGCAAAGAATCCCAGGGGAGTTGGCTACCCCTGCCCAGGTATAGACATCACTTGAGAGATGTCTTCACATCAAGATGACTTTTCCCCCCTTGAATGATTTCAAGGAGTTGTAAGGGAGCAGATGTGGGTAATAGATGGAGCTTGCCATAAAAAGTATGTAGTGATTATGAAAATCTATATTTCTTCTTGTGTGTGCATCACGCAAGGCTATTTCTGATCCAAGGACAGAGGCAGTGCCTGCATTGAGAAGAGCATAGGCTTTGATTTCAATTCAGATCCCAACCCCATCACTTCCTAATATGTGACCTTGAGCACACCATGCGCCCTTCCTGAGCCCCACTGGGGCGGTTTCCACCTGCATGGGGACAGGGATTTTCATCTCAGGGAGGGTTATTGCAACTGGATTGGAGGCGAGGTAGAAAAGTCAGCTCCCACAATGCCTGGCACACAGCAAGTCCATCGATAATGACTGCAGCCTCTATTGTCACTTTTAATAAAGACAATGCCAGTAACGGTAATAAAAACTGAATGATTCAGATGGGTGTATTCAGACATTTGTCCTAATGAGGACTTAGTGGATTAGGCATATGGATATGCAGTCAGTCTTGACTGGCCATTGCTAACCCTCTTTTCTTCTTGTTCCTTCACCATGGGGGCAAGAAACGCAAACTAGTCAATTTTTCAACCTCCTTGGCAGAAAAAAAAAATTGTCATAAAACACAGTTCTGGCCAAAGAGATGTGAGTAATGATCTTTCCTGGCAAAGCCATGGCTAGTGCCACTCTTCCTTTTGTTTCTCTTGCCTCGAATGTGGACATGATGCCTGGAGTAGAGGCAGCTATACTGCAGCCATGGAGCACCGAGTCCCAGGTAAAGATGTCAGAAGAGAACAGGAGAAATGTTTTAGGGTCTTGTTGGCATCACTGAGTAGCTGCACCAGCCCTGGGCTACTTACTTTCAGACTTCTCAGTTTTAAGAAAAATACCCTTCTGTTTGTTTAAGTGACTCATGGGTTTTCTATTGCTTACTGCTGAAAACATTCTTATCTGATAAACAGCTTCCTGATAAGCTTCTGAAATACCTTGCTGACCTAGCAGAAAAATCCAGTCTCTGACTTTCTAATCAATCTCTCAGGAGCATAACTTCTGGAGGCATTAAATAATCCTAAATATTTTAATGAAAATGGGTATATAGCTATGAATGTATTGTATACACATAAGTTTATATAGTAGCTTATGAAACCTGAGAGGGCTGCTTTAGATGCAACTCTCGACCTTTAGTGTGTGCATGTACGGCATAATCACAGTGGAGCTCTTCAAACATGCCCATGCCTGCACTCCAACCTTGGAGATTCTGGCTCTGTGTGCCTCGGGTGAGGTCAGGGCACCACAAAGTTTGAAAGCTGTACCGATCCCTGGGAGGCACAGGGCTAGTCAAGTGAAAACCCTACTACAGGCTTCTTAGCAGAGACCTAAACCTAGGAAATCCTATCTCCTAGGTACTAATGCTTCTCAGGGTCAGAATGGAACGGTAAACTGGCCTATGGGCCTTGTGGCATAGCTCTGCTACTTTAATTCAACAGAATTATTCCATACAATTACCCACAAAAAAGTTATCAGGCCCCATAAAGACAGAATTTGTATGCAATCCTCTACTGCAGGTTACATAGGCTTCCTCTTTGCATAGCACTAAGTCAGGATAAACCAGCATTCAACCCACATAGGGACCAGAAATACCAGAACTGCTGCTCTATGCCCTCCTTTTAATAACTTGGATAACCATAATAGAAACTCAATAAGATAGCATGGGGCTCATTGGCTAAGCTCAACACAGTCACATATGGACAGAGGAGAGCTCTTCTGTTGAGAAGGCAGTGGCTAACTCCTTGTCTTTTGACATGTTAACACAATGTGATCTAAAGTGCCCACACGGTAATACCAGAATCACTCACATTGCTGACCCAATATGTTTACTTCAAATTTGTAATTTTTCATTCTATCTGTAGTTTTTCTGTCAGTTATATATTTGCTTATATTTCCTGTGTAGATTTTTCAATGAAATGTTTATACATATAAATAAATATGCATATGGTTTTTCTTTTAGCCAATTGCAAAATGATTGTTTTATGGGCCAAATCAATTGTCTCATCAATTAAGTTCCTATTCTAGTATAGTTAGTGATAGTTGTTGCTAAATAATCTTAGGTTCATATATAAAAGTACTGGGTTAATTTCTTTACCAACTTATCTTTGAGAAATAATTGATAAGTATGGATGATAAATGGTGCTAAGATAGCATGATGGTTAAAGGGTGGTCTTTGAAGTAAAAATTACTTTGTATCAAAACTTGGCTCTACCAGCTATATGCTTTCTTAACTTCAGACAAGTAAATTAACTTCCCAAACTCAGTATACTCATTTTTAAAATGGTCATGATAACAGTACCCTTTCATATTTGGTTGTGATGATAATTAAATAAAATAATACACATAAAGAGCCTGGTATCAATTAAGGCACATTCATGCTATACCACTATTATTACTAGTAAAAACTGAAAATGAAATATGGAAGGAATGATGGATTTAGAAATTCATCAATGGATGCTAAAACTAGTAAAAGTAAGCAAGAAGATATTTACATAGTCTCAAAGAAACTCCCCTCAAGTTAGTTACTAACTACAAAGGGAGAAATAGTAACTTTATAGAGGAGAGACCTGGGGAATATAACCACAGCCAGGTGATCAAAGCTAACATCACAGGGATGGGGACAAACCAAAGCATATGCCTCCTGATAGCAAGCACTGAAATGCACATAGCAATATTTCTGTGGCATTCCTGCCAAAGACACACAGCCTAAATCTAATCATAAGGAAAAATTAGACAAGTCCAAAGAGAGAGAGAAGACTGTACGAAATAACTGACCTGTGTGCTTCAAAAATGTCAAGGTCAAGAAGGACAAAGAAAGGCTGACGGCTGTTCCCGACTGAAGGAGGCTGAGGACACGTGACAAAATGCAGACAGTACTTGATCCTAGGTTGGATCCGGGATCTGGGAAAAAGGAGCTGCAAAGTACATTATTGGCACAATTGATGACATTTCAATATGGACTGTAACGTAGAAGAATAGTATAATATAAATATTAAATTTTGTAATCTTTGATAAGAGTACTACAGTTAGTAAGATAATTTTTTATTAGAAATAGAGTTTTGAAGTATTTCGTGCTAAAAGAGCACAACGTCTCCACTTTATTTTCAAGTGGTTTGGGGAAATATGCATATGCACATATAAGACTGAGAGGTAATGGTAATCAAATGGGGCAGAAAATGTAAGCCACTGGTCAATCTGGACAACAGTTTATAGGTGCTCTTTGTACTATTTTTGTGACTATTCTGGAAGTTTGAAATCAGAGCAAAATAAAGTTTTCAAAATGCTTTGCACATCTGATAATATCATTTTCCTGATTAATGCTCCTCCAATAGCTTCTCAGCATGTTTATAATAAATTTCAAATCCTTTCCATGGCTTACATGGCCCTTATGTGACCTGGCCCCTGCCTGCCTCTCACCTCACACCCTATCGCTCTTTCTCACTTACGCTGCTGCTCGCACCAGGCCAAGCATCTTTCCATTTCTGAAACATACCAAGCTCACTGTCATCTTAGAACCTGGAAGCTGTTTCTCTACCTGGAATGTTCCTCTCAGCTTCGCATACTTGGCTCTCAGATACTGGCTTCAAGATCACCTCCCTGCCTGACCACACTGCCAGTCTCTCTCATCCCATCCAATATTAATTTTTGGCAGAGCCCTTCCCACTCCATGTTTTTTTTTTAAATTTGTTTATTATCTTACTAGAAGCCTGGTGCATGAAATTCGTGCATGGGTAGGGTCCCTAGGCCTGGCCGGTGATCAGGACCAATCAAGGGTCTTCCAGCTGCCAGCCAGGACCTTCCTTCATCCCTTGCTGCCCCCTGGTGGTCAGCACACATCATAGCAAGCAAGCAAACTCCTGGTCTCCCGGTCGAACTTCTGTAGGGACAATTTGACATTAGGCTTTTATATATATAGGTGCCCCCACGGAACTATAAGACCATAAAAGCAGGTATTTTGACATCGTCACAGCTATATCCTTTGTGCCTGACATAGTGCCAGCTCAATAAATAAACTTGCTGAATGAAGTTTGGTGTTTGTTATGCATTTTTATAATGCTATACATTGCTTCCATATTGAAATAAATCTGCTAGTAATAAAGAGAACCTCCCTCTCACCAGTCGTGGGTACTCTTTCCTATGTAACTCCAGGGCTTTCTGTCCTGGAGATCATCCTGGTTATGTTCAGAACAATAGGTATTTAGTTTCATTTCCTTTTTTCTAGGGAGCCAAACCTCATTAAGCCCCTTCCTCATTAGGATCTTTGGCAGCTAAGGCCATTACTAAGAGGACAATGGCATTATGTGTGCCTATACTTCCCAGAAACGATGCCTGCATCTCATAACCGGCAGGGCCTCAGTAGACAGCAATTATTTTTATCCTCATTGTTTTGACACTGCTGACGAATGTCTTCAGATGCCACTTCTTAAGAGCGCTACAATAGCAACAGTTGTTGTAAGTTGGGGACCAAAAGAGAAGTTTGATCCTACTGTCTTTGGTCAACTCCAAGTGGGTCTCAGATTTGTCCTTTGAGTTCTCTGTGGCAGTTGCTTCCCTTTGAATTTAGAGAGTGGCTCTTTCAATTGTGTGAAACAAGCATGGGGCCTGCAGAATAGAAACCCAAGCCTCCTTCCCGCAGGTCACCCATCTCACAATTTCGCATATTAGTCACATTCATGAGCCGCAGTGAAACTCTGAGGACAATGTGTTGTCAAAGAGACACTTAATCTAATCCATAAAATTCATACCTGTCGCCATCCTTCATTCACTCCAGGAGGCCTGTCAATAGGACTGTCCATCAAAATTGTCCCCAAACACACAGGAATATTGTGTCTCCCTGTTAACCCCACAGAGAGACAGCGAGAGAGAGAAAGAGAGAGAGAGAGAGAGAGAGAGAGAGAGAGAGAGAGAGAGAGAGAGAGAGAGAGATCACGCTACGCCAGAGAGAATGGGAGAAATGTGTGCTGACATTAAGAAACGTCTCTCCCAGTGCTTGCAATCCCTAAGAGGTGGGTGCTTCTTGCTGTAGATTCACAGAACAGATGTGCACGGTGAGGGGATGCTGCTGGGAGGCACAGCCGGGCAGATGGACTCATTACACCACCTAATGAAAAGCAGTGATTTGCTGTGGCCTGAGGGAAGGAAGGTTAGTGTCATAAAAAAGATATAGGCAGCCGGCACATGTGCATGCCGCGATGTGCAGGTGGGAAAAATGACAGATGGTCCAGGTGAGAAGACGCGTGTGCTTCCCTCGGCACTGCCAAGAGACCCTGCCTGCATCGGGTCCCCATCCACACCCACTGCTGCATGGGAGCCAGTGTGACCAGCAGCTTCAGGTGTGTAATCACTGCTAATTAAACAAACCCACTTTGAAACAATGGATGGAAATAAGCTGAGGTGGATTTAGAAGGATACAATGTGGTATATCTTATCTCCTCTTAACTACCAGCTGGTGACCTTGGACATTTTAATTAATCTCCTAAGCCTCAACGTACTCATCTATAAAATGGAGGTAATAATGGTACCCGTCTCATGTGGTTAATGAAAGGGTTAAATTTAATATATATTGGAAACCTTTAGCACCATGCCTAGTATAGGGCAAGCCTTTAATAAGTGTTAGCTACCATTGCTATTTTCATTTTATCATTAGACACCCACAATCCTTTTTGAGGTTTACATTGCCCTACATGAACGAACCCCTGCCTGTTCTCAGGTCTTACTCTATGCCACTCCCTCTTAGCTGCCCTGCTCGAACCATGCCGGATGTCTTTTTGTCCCTGAAACACACCAGGTCTTTCTCTCCTTAGATTAGAAAACAGGCTTCTTTGCCATATTTATATGCTCAGCAAGAAGTGTTACATTCAACCTTAATCAATAAAGAAACTTAAAAAAAGTGTTACAATCAAAATAATGAAGCCTGAATTCCAACACAGGATCCAAGAGAATATATTGAAGAAAGGAAATAAACATGCTTAGTGTAACCCACCTTGGATCTCGGTGCCTGTAAGTGGGAAATCTATTCTATAGAGTTGACAGACCAAACATGGTGCTTAGGATCTCCTAGACATAAAGAGAAATACTGGGTAACCAGCTGGTTAGCCCTATTTTGCCAATAAGAAAACTGAATTTTAGAAAGGTTAACCTTGCCAGAAACAGCTCATAACTAGTGAAGCTGGGACTTGAACCCAGAATTCACTTCAAGAGCTCTTCTCTTTAACTATTACCCCCTATTGGCTGAGAGGTCTTTAACATGGGTTCTTCCTTAGTATATCTTATTTCACTCATGGGAAGAGCTTTTTAACAAAGAGGGACCCTTCAGAAAGCCAATGCTGAATGACTGTAACGTTCTGTACACATTGGTCAAATACAACTTGCCTTCCCAGAAAAATGTCTTAGGAGACCAGCCTGGCCCACTTCTTCCCCACACGCCCCTTGCCTCACCTAGCACTGGCTCTGCTTTCCAAAAATCCAACTCCCCTTATCGTCAGCAGCCTCAGGGCCCACACCCCAACTTTCCACCAGAGTCCCGTCCTCGCTCTTTTCTTAATGCACCCCTTGTACACTCTCTTAACCAAAGATCTCCTAGTAGCCATGGTTTCTCTTGCTACTTAGAGTTCTTGGCATCCCCCAGGAGCTGGTTAGAAATGCAGAATCTCAAGCCCTTCACTTTCTGAACCTGAATTTGAGTTTTAACAAGATCCTTGGATGCTCCATAGCCCCTTAAGGCTTGGGAAACACTGATCTTGCCCACTTCTGGACAAAGCCTCTATCATTTCCAAAGGTAATAAATTTATCCCATTGTATCTGTCACTCTGATTTCTTAGCCAATGCACAACCTGAACATCTGCCTCCAAAAACCTAAATCAGCAAATTTTTTTTTCAGTTCCATCTGGTCTCTGCTGCCTCCTGCCTCCACAAGCCCAATCTTTCAACCCAGAGGCAATTAATTGGATTTTATGAACAAGAGCAACATAGTGCTGAGAGACTATCCCTGATGGCATTTAGGAGTGTTATTCACAAGTCAACTGACAGGAGTCTCAGTCACAGCATATTGTTGTTATTGTTGAATAATGTGCCGTAGCTAGATATGAATTCAGTACTCTATCCTAGGATAGGGACGCATGGTGATTTCCACTTAGGAAATAGACACAGCAAGCAGGGAGCTAGGTCATAGGCTTCTCCTGCCTAGTCCTAATGTTTTCTTGCTAATGATGCTTAATCTTATCTCACCCTTGAAGTTCAATGGCCAGCAGAATAAAAAAATATATTTTAAAATAAAGTTAAAGTGACTTGTATTTGTTACATAAAGACATTTCCAGAAAGGTTAAATACATTATTCAATATTGCAATTAGAAATTCAGAACCTACTTTCTTAATCCTGAACCTGTACATTGTCTAAAAATAGTATTTGTAATAATAGCAATAGCAATTCAAAGATTGAAGTCACAATTTTTAAATAAATATTGCCAGTTATTAAGAACCAGATATTACTTTCATTTTTACCCTCCAGAAAAGTAAGTCTAGCCAATGAAATGATAATCATGATTGAACCTCAGTAATAGCTCAACCACTCAAACCACTACCTGGGTAACCCAACACACACACACACACACACACACGCACATACACACGCACGCACGCATGCGCACGCACACACACGCGCGCATGCACAATGTTATTAAATTTGGATTTGCTGCTAATGGACTAAAATAATAATAATGTCAGTCAAATGCAAGCACAGCAGAGAGGTCACTGGTGTGAACTCTTAGAAAAGGAATGCACTGAGAGATCAGATGAAAATTTCCCCTTTCCCACCCCAAGTGTATAACTGTATACCTCTGCTATAAGTGCAAGGATTCATGGAGGTGGGAGTTAGGTAATTTTTCACTGTCTGAGGTCAAGTGTAGGGGACATAATTTATTTCCTACATAAATCTCAAGTTAACTTCCGAAAGTAGAAAAAAATAAAAAGGAGAGTGGTTTGAATGGACTCTCTGGCCCTACATGATTTTTCTATTCTCTTTGTTTGCATTATCTATCCAAATTAACTTCTCATCCCTCAGAAAAAGTAATAGGAAAAATTAGACAATATCTTCACAGCCATTAATAATCAGAAAGTCCACATTTTTCTAATGCTCATTCACTTTTTCTTGACAATTTGACTGTTAATAGAGCTCAGGCAATAAAATTGTACTTTGAGGTAAATATTAAACTAGACCAACCCACCAGTGAGCAGCTATTCCTTTCCAGGAAATGAAGTGAACAATTAGGAAAATGGAGAAACATTTTCCATAGCCCTTGCTCCCTGCTTTCTCTTCCTTCTTTCTATTTAATTTCCTCAAAGTACTTTTTATGATGCTAATTCTTAATGAGGAGTCTTATCTCTTGCCCTGAAATAATTGACTAGGTAAAGGGAGTTCTCTGTTTTAATTCTGCCTCTTGGAACATTGCTTTTGTCTCCTTCACTTTTTCTATTCTCTCTTTCAAAGGAATTGACTGGACATCTCAAATTTGTTATGTTAATATAAAGCAATAAGAATACATGTTCAAATTGTTTCATTCTGCCATCTTGAAGAAAAAGCCTATCCCATAAATGTTTTCAAATGGCCATCTATCTATAATTTAACATTAAAAGCATTAAATATAAGATTAACCCAAATGAGTTCTGGGGAAGGGGGACATCAGCTTATTCATAGTAGTCTTTCCCTATTTCCTATTCCAGCTGAACATTCATTGCCTTCCCCCATCTTCCTCCTCATTTTTTCCATCTCCGTAGGATGGATATTAACTCTGAATGTGTGAGGAAACAGACTTAAGTATTTTATTTTTGTAGCTTACATTAACCCAACAATGCAACTTATAGTATTTACAAGGAGCCTTCTGTGTAAGAAATTGTAGCTCTTCTGTGCAGAGTATCAGCCCCAGACAGTTTATTTCCCATGAGCCTTTGATGAACACAACACCAGTGCCCCAAACAAAATCTGAAAAAGCAGCAAATATATCAAGCTTGCTTTTTATCAGCACTGACTTCAGGTTGGCCTAGCAGTAAAGAACAGATAGAAATTCCACGGAGAAGTTGGCTATCAACACATGGCTGGTTCTTGGAAACTGGTGTTCGTTTCCTGCTTTTAAGCATTGCAGGTGTATCACAATACCTCAAAGCATTCTGTGCATGGCCTGAGCTCTTACAGAAGACCAGCCTTGAGCAGCTTCACCTTTCCAAGTGAACCTGGATCTGGAGGTCCGTGAGGGCCCAAGGCTGTGCTCTGGAAGAACCTTGGCTGAGGCATGTCGAGAAAAAAACTTGACCTGGTAAGAATCTCTCTTGCTGTTTCAGAATGAGGAAATGTTAGAAACCCCAATGCCATTTGATTTTGGGGCTGGAAGGCCCTGACCATAGCCAACAACACACATACAAGGTAATCTGACCATTCGTAACAAGCTTTGGTGAATTCAGACTTGAGCACTGCTTTTTCCATAATTCAACTTGAAATTATTTTTCATTTGATTCCTCTTTCAAATAAGAGTGAGATTTTAAAAATGTACCCTTCAGGCTTTACATTAAAACAAAGCCACATGTTTTACTAAAAGACCATTCGAAGCTCAAGCCTTGTATCCAGGTGATAATCTGCTTTTACTTGTCTTCCTGTTTCTGAGCCCAAGCTCTTTAAGATGCCTGTGACCAAGGCACAGATGGAGAAGAAGTATGCTTGCCTGAGGACAGAGAGGACAGGGACCACAGCCTACAGCTGGGTAAACATAAGAGTGAAGGGAGAGAAACCAAGATGGCGGCATAGGTAAACACCTAAACTGCTGCCTTGCACAACATTATCAAAACTACAACTAAAAGACAAAATGGACACCATCCAGAACCACAGGAAAACTGGCTGAGTGGAAATTCTACAACTAGAAGGAAAGAGGAAAGCACATTGAGACTCAGAGAGCTGCAAAAGGCTGAGGTACGGAGACACGGGCACGTGCATGAAGAGGAAGGGCGGCTGAGTGCACAGGTGGCTGAGTGCGCGGCTGGCTTTCTAAAGCAGGAGGGAGATGGAAGCTCCTGACTGTACTGAACTCTAGTCCCGGGCGAGACCCTGAGAACCCAGACTCATTCGGGGGAAATCTGGACTGTCAGGAAAAGAGAAAGCACACTGAGACTCAGAAGAGCTGCGGAAGGCAGAGGTCTGGAGGTGCGCGTGCACAGAAAGGACTGACTGCTGAGTGCACGGATGGCTGAGTGCGCTGCTAGCTTTCTAAAGTGGGAGGGAGACAAAAGCTCCCGACTGCGTTGAACTCCAGTTCCGGGTGAATTTCTGGGAACCCAGACTCATGCAGGGAGAAACTGGACTGTCTGGCAGCGGGCAAAACTCAAGGGCGGCTTTCTCTCAGAGGTACTTGCAGCAATTACCGAGGGACACTGAGACCCAGGGGCCTCATAGGGCAGGGCTAACGGGAAACCAAGGCTGCTTGCTCCACCCTGAGACTCTGCCCCATCCAAGCTGAGCACACAGGCTTTTGCAATTTTGCAAGACTTGTCTCATAAGGCTGTCTCCAGCACAGAAATTCTCCCAGTGTAGACATATCTGATCCTCACAGCCAATTGGCCTGGAGGTCAATTCCTCCCAGTGATACCCCAACAACAATCAAGGCTTAACTACAAGACTGTGCACACAGCCCACAAAGGAGTGAACCAAGAGTGTCCACCTCAGGTAACTGCAGAGGCTGAGCCACTGGGCCCTATAGAACACCTAGCACACAAAGCCACTCTATCAACACAGGGAAGCAGCCAAAATGTGGCGACAAAGAAACAGATCACAAACAAAAGAAATGGAGGAAAACAAACGACTGGATATAGAATTCAAAACCACAGTTATAAGGCTTTTCAAGAATATCCTAGAAAAGGCCGATAAATATAACGAGACCCTCAAAGATATGAAAAAGGACCAACTAGAAATTAAACATACACTGACTGAAATGAAAAATATACAGAGACCTAACAGCAGACTAGAGGATCGTAAGAATCAAGTCAAAGATTTGAAACACAAAGAAGCAAAAAACACTCAACCGGAAAAGAAAAAAGAATCCAAAAATTTGAAGATAGTGTAAGGAGCCTCTGGGACAACCTCAAGTGTACCAACATCCAAATTATGGGGGTGCCCATAAGAAGAGAGAGAGCAAGATACTGAAAACCTATTTGAAGAAATAATGACTGAAAACTTCCCCCACCTGGTGAAAGAAATAGACTTACAAGTCCAGGAAGTGCACAGAACCTCAAACAAAAGGAATCCAAAGGGTACCACACCAAGGCACAGCATAATTAAAATGTCAAGAGCAAAAGACAAAGAGAGAATATTAAAAGCAGCAAGAGAAAAACAGTTAGTTACCTACAAGGGAGCACCCATACGATTGTCAGCTGATTTCTGAACAGAAACTATGCAGGCCAGACAGGAGTGGCAAGAAATCTACAAAGTGATGAATAGCAAGAACCTACAACCAAGATTACTCTACCCAGCAAAGCTATCATTCAGAATTGAAGGGCAGATAAAGAGCTTCACAGATAAGAAAAAGCTAAAGGAGTTCATCACTGCCAAACGAGTATTATATGAAATGCTGAAAGGTATTCTTTAAGAAGAGGAAGAGGAAGAAAAAGGTAAAGATAAAAATTATGAACAACAAATACATGTCTATCAACAAGTGAATCTAAAAATCAAGTAAATAAAAAATCTGATGAACAGAATAAACTGGTTCTCATACTCAGTGTACAACCCTTATTTTTAGTACTGGGACTTAAAATAATAATGAAATCCGTATTACTGCAAGTTAGTAACAGCAACCCCTCCATCTATACTAAACCAGATCAATTGTCTGTCCGAACTCAGCACCAGCGATGGCTGTTTTTCTCCATTACATGCTCTCCCATCCCCCTCAAAGTCTTTCTACTTCTTTCTGTGTGTCACCCTTTTTTCTGTTCCAAAGCCAACACTATTATTACTAAACATGAACTATTGCCCTAGTTTGTCTGCCTCCAGTCATTTTCTTTGTTCTCTACATCCTACATCCCATCATTGAGCTATTTCCCTAAAACTCCATGTTTTTCATCATGTTAACTCTATGGATAAGGACAGCAATGGCTTCCTACTGTCCACGGTCTTCAGTCTAGTTAGTGTTCCAGAGTCCTCTTCCATCTGGCTCTGCCCTCATTCCTACAGCACCACCCCCACCACTCCCTTTGAGGCACAGCCTCCTTTCGATAGTCCATAAGGATGTTTTTCTATTGTACATCTGTCATATTAAGATTCTGAGTGGTCTCCTCTGATGAGAGGGAGGGGAAGAGGACACACAAATGGCCTGAAAAGGGCTCAGCTGGTGCCTGGAGCTAGGAAAGAGCAGCCATTCCTTGGACTTAAGACCCATCCGATGTCTTTGCTCTGCTAATGAGGTGAGAGTAGAGATACCTACTACATCTGAGAGTGGAAACAGGAACTCAGTGGGGTGTTCCATATGAGAGGAAACAGCCTTTGGTTGGTAGGGCGGGGCCCAGGCTGGAGGCACATGGCTCCATTGCCCACAGGCTTCAGGGAAGGCAAGTCTGATGTCAGCTCAGCTGCCAACACAGCATCATGGGGACAAAGCCAGGCATCACTACCAGAACAAACTGTACATGAATGCACTTCAGGTAAACTTCGCAGATGTCTCTAACCTTATGTTCGGTCTGTATAACCTCCACTGAGCTCCTTTAGCATCCCACAGTTACCTAATGCATAGCTCTTAGCTCATGGAAAGCACTTATCTGTTTTCTCACCTGTTTCCTGCACTTTTGTGAGAGCACATCACACAATGCCTACTATGTGGAGCAGCTTAATGAAGGGACTCAAGCAATCCTGAAGGAAAAAGCCAGGGGAAGAGTAAGGTGGATTGGAAGCTTTTCTGCTGAGCAGAACTTGGCTGCACACATCTTCGCTCCACAGAGCCCAGCTCTGGACTGTACTCAAAGGAGGCAATTGCTGAGTGAGTCAGTGACTGATGAGCTAAGGCTTATTCATATTCCAGTGTCCCTTTCTTTTCTTCCTCAGATTAAATGTGGAAGTCCAACACTGTTACTACTAAAACTCTAAGGGCTTTGTTTTCAAAACTAATGGTTAAAATTACGCCAATCACATCTTCACGTTGTACAGCTTTAGTGCTACTATTTAGTGTGACTCTGGAGCACTTGCGAGGTTGGCTGTGACTTGATTTCCAGATGGGGCCGCAGTACCACAGCAGCTGTCCTAATTGGGCGTTCAGCTAGTGCGAGAGGGGCTCACACTGCCTTTTTGCACAGTCTGTCTCCGAGGCACGTGTGCTCTGATTTAGCTTAGACGGCTGGTTGGGAAATCTGGCCGGGTCTGACTTCAAACATGGAAAGAAAGAGAACTCCCATTTCTGGTTTCCACTTTGGCCTTAACCAGCTCCTATTGTGCTCCATATGGCAGGACATATGTTTCTCGCTGCACAAATTTAAAACATCTGAAAATAATATTTTCCTGATTGAGCCATTAGGGATGAGGCAGCATTTTCAGAGCAAAAGCTTGAGTCAGTGGTAAACCTAAGAAGCAGCATCGCAAGGACCAGGACCACCACTCACTGTGGCTCTTCTCAAGTCCAGGAACAACCTACAACCTACGCGTCCATGGGGCAGGAAGCAGAGCAGGGTCAGCTACCAGTCTACCCTCCCCGCAGGCCCATTGACACATTTCCCTGCAGGCAGTATAAGCTTCAAAATAAAGAACAAGTCACTTATATTCTGTAACAAGTAGTACTGAAATATACATTTATTTTTTAAATGTTCTTACTGATGGTTACAGAAAGAGAATGGAGAGGGAGAGAGAGAGAGAAACATTGATCAAGAAACATCAATCAGCTGCCTCCTGCATGTCTCCTACCAGTGATTAAGCCCTTAATCCTGGCATGTGCCCTGACCAGGGATGGAACTTGCCACTTCTTGGTGCAAGGGATGACACTCAACCAACTGGGCCATGCTGGCCAGGGCTGAAACATACATGTTTTACTCTATTTGTTTTTGTGATCTTACCTGAGCCAGGGCATCCCCATGACAGGCCCAGGGTGTTTTTTCATAAAATATTTTTAGGGCCCTCGAGAGCCTCATGTACATTGTGGGGGGAAAGGTGAAAACCTCTTCCCACAGAAGGCTGGGGAGTGTTGGGGAGGGAGGGAAATAGATCAACCAAAGGACTTGTACGCATGCATATAAGGACACCAATGGACACAAGACACTGGGTGGGGAGGGGATGAGGGCATGCGACAGGGGGTAGGGGAAGGTCAATGGGGGGGAAAAAAGGAGATATATGTACTAATATATGTAATAATTTAAACAATTAAAAAATAAATAAATAAAAGAAAACCCCTTCCCACAAATTACCCTGGATTGGCCGGCATCAGGCCTGGCTAGAGCCCGAGAGACAGGCAGCTCAGATAAGAAAGTTTTGCTGATGGTGAGGTCATGTAATTCCCTGAGAACCAGGAAGGGGAGTTGCTTGGCAAGGAGATGGAAGGCCTTGAGCAGGAGATGTTTTGGAGACTTCTGGGTCATGAAAAGGTAAAATGCAGAAGCAACTCTGGTAAAGCCCAAGATAGCCCAATTAACATGGACACCGAGCCAGGGCAGCTGAAGCAGCATCCCCACGACAGGCCGGGGTGAGGGGGACGCTCTTCGAATTCCTCATTCAGGGAAGCTGCAGGGTCAGCAGGCAGCCACCTTGGAAAGCAGTTTCAAGAAAGCCAAGAGGGCAGCCCAGCATCCACACTGGAAGAAAGAAGGGAGAAGGGAAGAGGAAAGGCAGGAAGGGAGAGAAAGCAGGAGGAAGGAAGAAAGAGAAGAAGGGAGGCAGGAAGGGAGGAAGGGAAGCAGGGAGGAAGGGAAGCGATACAGGGAAGGCCTGGAAGGAAGGTCAACATTCAAACCCGCTTCAGATGGTGAAGCAAGGGCACTGTGTCCTCTTTCATCGAATGTGTCCCCTGACAATTCCTATGTCCCTCCTGTACTTTATTTCTCCTAGGGCATCATAGATTTTTCTTACTTATTTTTCCCTCCCTGACTAGAACATTAACTCCGTGAAGAGAGAATAGTATTTATTTTGCTCACTGCTCTCTAAAATGAAGTGTCAGAAAAATTGCTCTCATTCCAGATGACTTTCATGCCCTTGAGCTGATGATGAAGGTGCAATCAGTCAGGCGCAGGAGAGGTGGTGGAGGTGAGCAGGGGACTCCTGAGAGCCCCGGCTTGTGAGAAGATGCTTCTCTCCCCGAGGAGGCGGTGACGTCAGCTCCCACCACAGCCCAACACTCAGTGGCCTCCTGGCCAAGCTCAGATGAAACACAGCACTCACATTATGTCACTCAATTCTCACAGCAACCCTATGAGGCACTATTTTTAACTTTATGTTTTACTTAAGCTAACTGAGGAGCAAAGAGGCATTGAATGAGGTTGAGCCATATGAAATTGTCATGTATGTACTTAAAAATGATCAAATATTGGCAATATCATACCTTTTAACAGTTTTGTGTGCCCAAGATAATAGATTTCTCAAGTGGCAGAATGCAGATGCAAATGTACGCCAGTCCATCTGACACTGGAGCCCACGTTCAAGGGCAAAGCCATTCCTGAAGAAAGAACACCACCCAGAAACCACGTCATTAGATCTTGTTAGAATATTCATACAATGAGGCCCAGGAGAGAGAAGAGAGGATTGAAAATAATTGCCTGTGTGAGCTATAGCCATATGGTCTTCCCAAAATACTTCCATTTTAAAACGAAGTATTCAGCCTTAAAAAGGAATGAAATTCTGACACATGCTCCAACAGGGATGAACCTTGAAGACATTATGTTAAGTGAAACAGGCCAGACATAAAAGGGCAAACGCTGTGTGATTCCACTTATATGAAGTACTTAGAATCGTCACATGCATACAGACAGGAAGTAGAATGGGGGTTGCCAGGGGCTGGGAAGAGAAGGGGGAGGATGGGGAGTTAGTGTCAAATAGCTGTGGAATTTCAGTTTAGGAAGATAAAAATGTCCTGGGGATGGATGGATGGCGATGATGGTGATACAACAGTGTGGGTGTACTTAATGCCACTGAATTGTACACTTAAAAAGGTTAAAATGGAAAGATTTATGCTGTTATTTCACCATGATGAAAAAACAAACAAAAATGGCTTCAATTTGGACCTACAAGCATTGTTGGATACTTCAATGCTAAAAGGCAGAAATAGATTTTTCAAATCTATGCCTTTATGACATAAAGTGGATGTTCATACAAATATATTTGTGTGTACTATATGTAAATACTAATAATAATAATTATAGCTAACATTTATGGAGCACTCACCTCTTGCCAGACTCTGATGAAATGTTGTACATATATTAACACATTCAAAGAAAACCCCTTCCCGCAAATGGGAATGTTGTACATATATTAACACATTCAAACTGATGAAATGTTGTACATATATTAACACATTCAAAGTTTACAAGAGTCCTTCAGAAAGGTACTTTCGTGATCTCCATTGCGTTTCATGTGCTCCCCGCAAAGCACATATACCTGTTAGAGTGCAGCCACCTTTCTCTCCCATCATGTGGGGATTCCCTGGAGAGTTCCAAGAACAAAAGACTGTCATGAAAATTGATTAGAAACAGAGGCTTGGAACAATCCCTGATTCGGGTCCTCAATAAATTTTTGTTACATGAATACCCACATGACCCAAGAAGAATTCCTCAGGCTTTCTGATTATATCCCTTAATGTTTGTGTCACCAGAGCTTTAACTATGGGGAAGTAAAGGAAAACAACACAAAATGACATCACAGTAAAAATTTCTGCCAAAATGCATTCTGATATTTTTACTAAGTGGAAATATGACTCACTATAGCCCACAAAAGCTGGCTATATTGAGAATGACTTTTTTTGTTTGCTTCACCCAACATGTAGTATCATAAAACTGTCTCAGTCTTTTCAGATGAAGAAAATTTCATGCAATGGTTTTATGTAGTCTCACCATTGTGTCTACAGGTAATATGACCTCCCCCTCTCTACTCTCAGCCCAACTTGCTAGAAGCAGAAGTCTCTATAGTTTGACCACAGGGTATTTTTAGTTTCTTCTGACACGATTGGAACTGGGTGTAGGATTGTCAGCTAACAGTTCTCTTTAATTGTCGCACCTACTGCACAGAGCGGGCAGGGGGGTGATTGAAGTCCCAGTCACAATCTTCCTGGAAATGGTGTGATGTCTGTCAGCTCTTCAAAAGTTAAGCAGCATATCTTGCACTTTCAAAGCCCATTGTTTTGCAAGAAGACTTAGGTGAAAACAATGAGACAAAAGCATGCTTTGTAAAAGACAATGACATCCATTCAAATGCCTCTCATTATACTCTCCTATTTTGCAGAGCTGTTGTATCCAGAATTATCCTGTTCTATTAACTAGTCTAATATAGTCTCCAAAAATGCTATTTTTCCCCCTTAAATGTGGAATTGGGAAGTGGAGAAAAAATTAAAGCAGAAAGGCATCTCATTCGATTCATTCAGTCCCAGGGTTTGCTGGTGGGAGAGATTGTTTCTAGTCACAGTCCCTTTCAGCTCTTTATGGGAACAGCTCAAAGCTTCCCAGAAGCTCAGATTCCCAAGTGCACACTTGAGGTTTACAATAACTCACTTGCCTAAAACTGCAGTAGCCCCCATGTTGCACATGATTTGTTGCAAAAATCCTGGAAATGGAAGGCAAACAGTTTATTAGGTCTCTGGCCCACTCTGTTTCCATCTCCTTCAACACATTCCTCAGAGATTAATTCTATCACTTCTTAAATATGGTGAAGGAAGTCATGCCCACCACTTCCCAAGGAGCCAAGCCCGTAATTTATGAGTTTTTGTGGTCAGGACATTTAAACTTTTGTTCTGTGGTTCACGCTTATTGCAGTTCAAGTTCACAGGGTTCTGAGTGTGAGGGAGATGGATGGCAGGAAAAGCATCACAGGGCAGAGCTGGCAGTGAGAGGAGTGGCCAGGAGGGACTGGCCAATCACTGAGCTGGGGTCCTCGGTGGGGAGGACAGGACCTCTTCCACAGAAAAAAAGTTCTCAATATTTGGGTAATGAGCCCTCATGTTCTTGGTTACTTCTAGTGATGGTTAATTTTATGTGTCAACTTGGCCAAATCAAGGTACCCAGATATTTGGCCAAATACCAGTGTAGATGTCATTGTGAAGTTTTATAGGTGAGATTGACATCTAAATCGTGGACTCTGAGAAAAGTAGATTATCCTGGATTGTGTGGGTGGGCATTATCCAATCAGTTGAAGGCCTTAAGAGAAAACAGTCTGAGGGAGAGGAAGTTCTGCCTGCAGACTACCTTTGATTAGAGCTGCAACATCAGCTCTTCCCTAGGTCTCTAGCCTGCTGGCCTGCTCTATATTTATTGGACTTGCCAGTCTTCACAATTGTGTGAGTCAACTCTAAATAAAAACTCTCTCTCTCCCTCTCTCTCTTTCACACACACACACACACAGACACACACACACACACACACACACAACCTGTTGGTTCTCTGGAGAACCCTGACCAATACACCTCTTAAGCTGTGACAGACATGTAGTACATCTAGAAAACAGCTAGTTCAATTGGACAGAAAGATGAAAAGAACTATTAATGGCTTTTCAGATAAAGAACGGAAATATAAGATTATTCAAATAATTTAACCATAAGGAAGCTATAGGATGTTAGAGGGAAACTAATCCATAAAGTTGAAAGAAAATGAAGCAAATGAAATTTTGAGATAATTTTATCCTATCTAATAAAAGGGTGATATGCAAATTAACTGTCACTCCATCACAAAGATGGTGGCGCCCAGTCCTCTCAGGCCTGCCAGAGTCCCCAAGTCCTGGGGGGGGCAGCCACTGAGAGCGGCCAGTGTGAGCGGCCTGGTGGAATACTTGCTTCATCGCCACATCAACGAGGCAAGCGTTCCACTCCCAGCCGCAATGGGCCTCTGGCCAGGCCGGGGTGCAGAACACTTGCATTGTCACCCCGGCAATGAGGAAAGTGTTCCGTGCCTGGCCGCGGATGGGCCTCTGGACCATGGAGAGCCTCTGGGCAGCGGGCACAGAGCAGCCAGACCCCGCAGAGAGCTACTGGCACACGGATTCGTGCACGGGGCTACTAGTCTCTAAATAAAAGAATGTAACTTCTGACTCAGCAATGAACAATAGTTACATAGTCATAAAACAAAAATATTAAATATGGATTTTACTAACACCTGTAATACAAAGATACGAAAGTCCATATGAAGCTAAAACTGTCACCAATATTAGTAAGTTAGAAGATAATTAAGTATCAAGGGGTGGCAATATCCACTTATTTTTAAAGGGTAATATACAGGTAAATACCAAAAGGAACAGCTTAAAAAAGTATTTAATAGCTCAACATATTTACTAAAAAAGAAGGTAGTGTGTTCACAAGAACCCAAATTTAAAGAATTCTTAGCTAGTTCAAATCACTAACTACCAACAGAGTTAAATTCAACAAGGGTAGAGAAAGGTTAGGAAATATAAGTGGGAAGACTAAATCATACTGATGTGAGATACAGAACTGGCTGCATCTTAAGAACAACTGATAAGATCTTGGGTTACTTTAGAAATGCAGAAAAATAGACTGAAATAAAAAATTCAACTTCACCTTTATAAAAGAAACATGAACAAAAAACATAAGATGATGGAGGAAATTGCCCATGGTTTATGTGACAATTATGAGAAGCCAAACAGGCCTGGTATATATCAGATTCTGACACTGATGCATCACCTGCCTTGAACTGTTGTCTTAGTCAACACCAGGGGAATGACTATAAATTTTGCTAATACTTGCTACTATTTTCCTGATTCTTCTGTCTCCAACTGCACTACCATCATTTTCTACAGTCATATTCAATTACAGTACCTGACTTAAGGAGAGTCCAGAAAATTTGAATAAAGATTCCAAGATATTGACAGTTTGGTAAATAATTCCTAAGAGAAAAATGAAAAGATCTTGATCTATTATGTCACAAGTAAGACAAAAAAACATAAAGATTTTTTTCTTCAATTTGTATCCAGACTTACAAAAGAATATATGTGATCCTTCAACATGAAACTAGAGGTCACTGGTTTTTAAATGTTGCTGCTTTGTCCATCTGTTAACTTCCCAGACTAGGTTCCCATGGCTTCCTAATAAATTAGTCCTAATGAAATGAAATAAATTCTAAAAGGAAACAGTGTCTCTCTCCTAGGATTATCTCTAGGTCTCTAAAGACAATTGACAGAGCAAAAATAATAAGGTTACTCTCAAGATTTAATCTGCACCAACCAGCTCACATATTATTAGTTTTCAAGTATTACATTTCCTCGAGCAAATAGCATGTACTTTCTTGCCAGTAACTTGGTACTAAACTCCATCTTCAATTTTAGCAATATAAACATGACTTTGAACGAGACAGGGGATTTCCATATTTTCCCATCTTCTCTTTTAGAAGATTCCTCAATTTTATTTAATAGCACTTAAAAAAAAGTGCAGACTCTAGCTCAAAGAAATGAAGGAGTAGACTGTTGCAGTTTCATAGAAATTTAAATGTAAAGTTTCATAGTATTATAGGCATCATTCATAAAACTATATATGAATTTTAGAACATAAATTAGACATAAACTTTATCAAAAAGGGAGGAGTGGTGAGTAGAAAGAAGAAACAACTAAGGCTAGGATTATGGTGGCTTGAATTAGAATATTAGTAGTAGAAAACAAAAGCTGAAAGCATTCAGTAATGTTTTGGAAGTAGGTGAATAGTAATGGGGAGGGTAGGAGATGATGGTAAGGAGGAGACAAGGATGATTCCTGTTTCTAGTTCAAGTGGCTGGGAGATAAGGTGCTATTAACTGGGGTATAGACCAGGATACAGATGTGATGGGACCATTTTAACTGTGGGCATTTTCATTTTGAGGTGCCTAGTAGACTTCCGAATGAAGATGTCAGGTAGGAAGTTAGATACATGACTTCGAAGTTTCTGAGTGAGGGCCGCAGGTGCAGATATGGGAATCATAGACAAATCGACAGTATTTAAAGCCAAAGGCCCCAGTGAAATTACCTACAGACAGAGTGTAGATGTAAGAAAACTGGGGTGAAGACCTAACCCTCAGATATAGCACAGTTTAGAGGTTTTGCAAGAAGGAGGCAGCAAATGAAACCAAAGAGGCATGAATAGAGGGGAGGAACACAAGAGTAAGAATGATGTCACAGAAACCGAGAAAAGAAACTAACACATGCTGCTAAAAGATGGAGTAAAATGAGAAAAGAAGATAACCTCTAGCTTTGGCTATGTGAAGGTCAGTAGGTCACCAGTGAAATCGACAAGAACCTGACATGAGTCAATGGAGGAAGAGGACCAGAGTCTGAATGGAAGGTGAGGAAGTGAAAACCTCTTTCAAGAGGTTTGCTTTGTTGTTGCTTTTACTTTTAACATTCCTGCTTAATATGCACAACACCAGAGATTAATATTATGTACCTCATAAACTCAGCCCTCCAATAATTACCATTTTTTTCATTTCACCTATTGTCCCATTTAAAATGTTTCTAAAATCCTATCTAATAAAAGAGTATTATGCAAATTGACCATCACTCCAACACACAAGATGGCTGGCCCCATGTGGACACAAGATGGCCACCACAAGATGGCTAGCAGGGGAGGGCAGTTGGGAGTGATCAGGCCTGCAGAGAAGGGCAGTTGCGGGGGGAACCCAGTCCTGCAGGGGAGAGCAGTTGGGGGAAACCAGGCCTGCAGAGGAGGGCAGTTAGGGGTGACCAGGCCTGCAGGGGAGGGCAGTTAGGGGCAAACAGGCTAGCAGGGGAGCAGTTAGGCATCCATCAGGCTGTCAGGGGAGTAGTTAGGGAGTGATCAGGCTGGCAGGCAGAAGCGGTTAAGGGCAATCAGGAAGGCAGGCAGGCAAGCAGTTGGGAACCACCAGTCCTGGATTGTGAGAGGGATGTCTGACTGCCCGTTTAGGCCCAATCCTACCTGGATTGAGCCTAAACAGGCAGTCGGACATCCCTTGAGGGGTCCCAGATTGGAGAGGGTGCAGGCTGGGCTGAGGGACACACACCCCCGTGCACAAATTTCGTGCACTGGGCCTCTAGTTAAGATACACTTCTACACCTAAAATTAATATAATATTGATATTGTATGTCAACTGTAATTGGAAGGTAAATTAATCCTTTTTAAATTCCAAAACAAAAAAATTAAGCTATAATTTTCATGTAGTAAAATTTATTCTTTTTGGTTTACAGTTCTATGAATTTGTATACATGCATACAGCCATATAACCACCACCAAAATCAAGACATAGAACACTTCTAATACCCCCCAAAATTGTCCCTCATGCCCCTTTATAGTCATCTCCTCCTCTTACCCACAGCCCCTGGTAACTGCTGGTCCATTTCTTGTCACTATCTTTGCCTTTCCAGAATGTCATATAGTAAATGGAATCAGAGTATACCACCTGTCTTTTTTCACTAAGCATAATGCATATAAAATACATCTATGTTGTTGCATGTATTAGTAGATTGTCCTTTTTTACTGCTGAGTAGTATTCTACTGCTTATCTATCACAGTTTATCTATCCATTCAATAGTTGTAGGACATTTGGCTTATTGCTAATTTTTGGCCATTTTGAATAAAGACTATAAATACTTATGTACAGGTTTTGGTGTGAATATAAGTTTTTATTTCTCTTGGTTAATATGTAGAAATAGGACTTGAAGGTCTTATGGTAAGTATATATTTAAATGTACACCAACCTACTAAACTATTTTCCAATGTGGCCCACCATTTTAAGTCTACCTGTAATGTATGAGAGTTCTGTTGCTTAGTAGCTTTGCCAACTTTTGTTTTCTTTTTAATTTTTTTGTCCATTTTAAAACATTGTGCTTGCAGTGGTATCACATTGTGGTTTTAATTTGCATTTTTGTAGTCACTAATGATGTTGAGAATCTTTTTAAGTGCATCCCCCTCCCCCCCCCCCCCATCTATACACCAAATCGCCAGATTATTATGATCTGTGAATGCATAATAATCTGGCCACTCAGTGTATATTCTATATAATAAAAGGCTAATATGCAAATTGTCCCCTCGACCAGGAGTTCGACCAGCAGGCAGGCCGGCCAACCGCCCATGTCCCCTCCCCCTGGCCAGGCTGGCCGGACCTCACCCATGCATGAATCATGCACTGGGCCTCTAATATATATATAGTGGCCAGATTATTATGCATTCAGAGATCGTAATAATCTGGCCACTCAGTGTATATCTCCATTGGTGACATATTTGTTCAAAGCTTTTGGCCATCATTTATTTGGTTGTTTTCAATATTACTCTCAAGTTCTGAGAGGTTTTTTTGGTTTGTTTTGTTTTTTTACCATATTCTGGATACAAGTCTTTTGTCAGATATATGTTTCACTAATAATTTTCCCTGATATGTGGTAATCATGATTGTTTACCTTTTAATTCTCTCAACATTGCCTTTCATAGAGAAAAAGTTTTCAATGTTGACAAAATTCAATTTATCAATATTAATTTAGTTGCCTAATTCAACCAAGGTCACAAAGATTTGTTTCTATGTTTTCTTCTAGAAATTTTAGATATATCCTCCATTTTTGGTTAATTTTTACACAATGTATGTGATATGACTCAGATTAAAAAAATTTTTTGGCATATAATGTTGTCCCAGCACCATTTATTGAAAAAACTATCCTTGCTCTATTAAATTATTTTTGCATCTTTATGAAAAATTAATGGACCATATAGTATGTATTTATTTCTAGTTTCCTCTTACAGTTGTATTATTGATTCATCTACCAATATGGCACTCTCTTGATTACTGCTGCTTTCTACTAAGGTTTGAAATAGAGAAGTGTGGTTCCTCTGCATTCTTCTTTTTTTTAATTGTTTTAGCAATTCTAATCCTTTGGTCTTCCTCTATGGTTTTTAGAATCAGCTTGTCAAACTCTAAAAAAAAAAACAACACACCACACCAACCTACAGATTTTCTTTTTTTTAAAGGTAGGCCATTTCTAAACTTGGAGCCTATGGTCTTTTTTTTTTTTTTTTTTAATATATTTTATTGATTTTTTTACAGAGAGGAAGGAAGAGGGATAGAGAGCTAGAAACATCAATGAGAGAGAAACATCGATCAGCTGCCTCCCGCACCCCCCCACTGGGGATGTGCCCGCAACCAAGGTACATGCCCTTGACCGGAATCGAACCCAGGACCCCTCAGTCCGCAGGCCGACGCTCTATCCACTGAGCCAAACCAGTTTTGGCCCAACCTGCAGATTTTGACAGGGATTGGAACGAATCTCTAGCAATCCCATGACCTATACTGGAGAATTTTACTGAGTGATAAGGGTGATAATCCAAAGAGCTACAGCTTTTCAGTGACAATTTGGAGATAATTATGTCCTGTATGCTGTCAGGTCAGTAGGAGGCCCAAAGGACTTGATCTTTTTGGTAGCCAAGCTCACATGCAGGAGGCAATGCTTCCAGTAGAAAAGTATACTAAAGTAGCTTTCAACCTACTGTCCAGTGCTAGCCAGAATCGCCATTTGGAAAAGGAAACTAAACACTTTTAAATATGTTTTTTATTGACTTTTCGAGTGAGAGAGGCAGGAAGAGGGAGAGAGAGAACCATCCATTGGCTGCCTCCTTCACGCCCTCTATTGGGGATCGAGCCTGAAACCCAAGCATGTGGAACTGAACCAGCAATCTCTCTGTGGGATGATGCTCCATCACAGAGCCACACCAGCCAGAGTCCGGAAAAGGAAACTATTTAAATCAGTACTGATGGGAAAAGACTACTTACTGGGAGGGAACAAAGGACATACATTGTCCAAAATGAGGAGGAAGGAATGAAGACATGGGAAAACAAAGTATCCAGGAATGTAGTAAATAGAAATATATCAGAGGCCTTAAATAGACAAAAATTATTGAGAGAAAATAGACCAAACCATTGAAACCAACTCAGTTTGACAAGGAGAAAGTACAGTGAAAAGAAAAAGAAATCACAATGTACTATATGGCTTTTATTGTTCAGCTTTACACAAAAATTTCCTACCAAAATATTAAACACATGCAATCATGAATGACATGCTGTAAGACTAAATAAAATATACACAACCTTCAAATAAAAAGTCATTGTATTTTACTTATAATCAATGATGCCTCATGATAGAAGTATCTGGAGTATCATATTTAAACACTTCTTGGAAACCAAAAACAATGAATGTTCTTGGACATATGTAGAACAGATATTACTGTATTACTTATAAAAGCATATGACTTTAACTTTCCACTTATTTTATTCCTGGGGCATTTTCAAGTACTGTCCTTAATGCACCTCGTACACGATAATAGGAAAACACAAGCTGTGTGAGAATTAATTATAAGAAATTAGAGGGAGCGGGTTGCCTATTTTTAGCTTCCCAACCCAAAAACTACACATCTGATATTTAAAAATTAGAATCTTGCACAATTCCCTTGGATGCCTGCCTCAGCAACTGCCTCGCACATGATCATTTTGGCCACAGCTCTGCTCTCAGCCTGTCTTTACATGACAGTTTTTTCTCCCTGTTTTCAAGCATCACCTACTTCCCCAGTCTCTCTGGACCCCTCTAGGCATATTGTGGTCTGGCTCTCACCTCTCGGCCCTGTAATTATGTTGTGTGCGGGAAGCAGGATGGAAAGGATGGCATCTGTAGACATGTCTGCCGGCAGATGAGTGAACATGTGCCTTTCCTTGCCTCGTGCACTGGGAATATCTCTGACAGAAAAGAAGAAATAGATGTACATAGATATGACCTCTGTCATGCTGTCAGGGCAGCCAAACCTGGTGTGATCTGCGAGGTAGGTGTCAGCTCTCCCACTTTCTAGAGCCTGGAGGCAGATTTCGGTTCAGCACTCCAATGCAACTGGAAGTCATCGCTAGGAAATGTAAGCCAAATGCACCTGTTTGCCTCCTTCCTCCATTTATCAAGATTTTATCTGGAAAATTTCAACTGTTTTGATTTCTATATCCTTATTCTGTATTTTATCATTTTTAAGTCCCCCCTAATCACCAGGCAACAGCTCAACATACTATTGCTGCAGCTTGAACAGTTTCTTCTAGCAAGATGTAACATTAATGATCTTGTGACCTTTGGGAATAAGGAATATATATACACCAACTGTTTCCATTAGAAAGTGTGTTTTTTCTTCCACCATAAAGAAAAATCTAATGCTCACATATTGAGTGTCAAGTAATGGAAGCCCCATTCTATGCTTGGAGAGAAATTGCCCTGCATTTGCTGTTATAATGTCTGAAGTTATCCACTGAATTTATCCATAAAATTCTGTGACTGCAGTGAACTAACCATCATGATTTCTAAAAACAAATTGGTATAATTTCCAGTAAATATGGTACATTTAGCTGACCTGCTCAGGTCATCTTCTTGCTAAAAACAGCTAGAAGTGCTGAATGAAATAAAGCAAAAATGATTTATCTAATGCATAGTTAAGTTCAAATGAAAGAAGGGACTGAGAAAGAAACAGGGACCTAAACCTACAGTGGCAAGAATTGAAGTGTAGGAGGCCACACGGCCGGCAGACTGGCCTGGGCCTTTGAGGCTCCTGGATGTCGATGGAAACTGGTGTCTGGCCATGAAGCCCAGGGTCTAAGATTGGATGGACTCTCAATAATTGATTGTAAAATGGAAGTGATATATCTGAGATCAGGCTCAAGGGGTCCAGAAGGCACAAGTATACTGCCTGAGCAGGCGACCCAGGCCTCTGTGACACCTTTCTCTGTTACACTCCTGCCTCTCCCTCAGTTCACTCCGATGGCATCATGTGTGTGAGGGGCCCCTTTGACTAGCTTATAGAGAAGGGACAGCCTGACCTTGGTTCACAGTGGAGTGCCTTGTTATGTTGGTACAAGCTGAAAATGGAATGCTTCTGCACTTACAGCCCAACCCAGGGTATCTCAAGACAGTGATAAGGGGAAATCCCTCTGATGAATAGACTCAGATGGTGCACTTCATCATTCACTTTGTGCCGAAAGAGAAGTGACCAAAGATAAAGATACCAATGGACTCACAGCAGTGGCAGATGACTAAGCTGATTAGTCAGGGTCCAGAAGGAGTAAGATTGAAATAATGGCATAAGGAGGACCAAGAAAGAGACGTGGGTGGACCTGTGTGAATAAGCACAAAGTGTGAGATCATCCACTTCTGTAGAGAAAGCACACCAAAGATAAAAGATAACCAAAAGGTGGAAAATATATCGTATGCAAAAACCCTTGGAAATCCTGCCTTGCATGCCAAGGCTGTCAGCATTTGCCATTTTAAAATTCTTCCTTCCACTGGGAGGAGATGAAGCACTGGCACTAGCATTTCTGGAAGCATCATACACAAAGCACTCACCATTTTATCCCAAGAGATAATCCATATAAACTGCAAGCACAGAGAATTCAAAATGGTGGCAGAGTTGGAGGATGCTGCACGGACACACTCCCAGGAACAAGCTAGAATTACAACTGAAATATGGAAAGGCTTCTGGAATAATCAACGGAAAACTCACAGGAGAACCCTGATACCCAGGGACTGAAGGTGGAGACTGCATAGAGACTGTAGGAGGGGTGGAGGCACAAAAGGGCTGGCCAGGCACCCACAGATGACAACTGAAGTCCCGGAGAGCTATCTCAGCTGTGGGGGGAAGGGAGGTGCTACTGACAACTCTGGGATCTAATCCTGAAACTGGGATCCCCAGCAGAGAGCACCAAACTGAGGAGGGTACCCACATAACATCTAGCTGTGAAAAGCAGGGTGCTGTCTGTCAGGGAGTGGCAGCTGAAAGTTTGGGCACCCTCTTAAAGGGCCAATGCACAAAAATTCCCTGTGGAGCCACGCAACTTGTGCTCTGGCAGAGGGAGGGTGAAGTGGACTGGAGCAGTGAGAGCAGAAGCCGGGACTGGGACTCAGGGGATAGAGCTCAGAAGGCAGACACCCCAAGTTTTCTGGGCTGATTCATTCCCTCACACAATGGAAGACATTGTTCCCACATAGACATCTGCCTTGCCTGGGAGCAAGAGAGTTGACCGACCTATTGGAAAACACCTTTCCCTGAGGCTACTTAAGAGATTAAAAGTAACAATTAGCCTCCAGGAAGAAGCAACTGCCCCACCTTGTTGAAAAAACTCTCACCACACCTGAGGACAATTGCCTGGGGGCAATTCAAGTTGAAATTTATTAGTCTGTAGACAGAGGCAGTCTCTGGAGGCTTTGAGTCTTTGCCTGATCCAATTAGTCAGAAACAGCCTTTAACACTGTCCTGCACTAAAGATTGAGAGGTGTAGAGGATCTTCCTAAAACATAGTCACAACCCCAAACAGACAACCAAAATGAGGAGACAAAAAAACAATCCACAAATGAAAGAACTAGAGACTTCTCCAGAAGTGATAAATGAAGCAGAGATAAGAAATTTATCTGAAACAGAGTTCAGAGTAATGATGTTAAGAATGCTCAACAGTATGAAAAAAGACATAGTAACTATAAAAAAAGAACAGTTTGAAATAAAGAATGACATAACACAAATAAAGAACACATTGGAAGGAATACACAGCAGATTAGGGGATGCTGAGGATTGAATCAGTGAATTAGAAGACAGAGTTGAAAATATCACTCAATTAGAGAACCAAAAAGAAAAACCAATTAAAAAACAGGAGGACAGCTGAGGAAGCTGTGGGACAATGTGAAATGTAGCAATATTAGAATAGTAGGCATGCCAGAAGAGGTAGAAAGGGAGAAAGGAATAAAGAAGGTGTTTGAAGAAATAATGGTAGAAAACTTCTCTAACCTGGTAAAGGAAAAAGTCATAAAAGTTCAGGAGGCACAAAGAACCCCAAACAAGAAGAACCCAAACAGACCCACACCCAGACACATCATAATTAAAATGCCAAAAATTAAAGACAAAGATAGAATCTTAAAGGCAGCAAGAGAAAAGAAAACTGTTACCTACAAAGGAGTTCCCATAAGGCTGACACCTGATTTCTCATCAGAAACTCTATAGGCCAGAAGGCAATGGCATGAAGTACTCAAAGTAATGGAAGGCAAGGATCTGAGACCAAGAGTACTATATTCAGCAAGGCTATCATTCAAAATAGACAGTTAAATAAAGAGCTTCCCAGACAAAAAGAAAGGCTAAAAGGAGCTCATTACCACCAAGCCAGCATTACAAGAAATGCTAAAGAGATTGCTGTAAGGGATTGCTGAGAAGAAGAAACAGAGAGAGAAACCTAGCCATACAGAATTAAAATGGCTATAAATAAGTACCTCTCAATAACCCTAAATGTAAATGGATTAAATGCTTCAATCAAAAGGTGTAGGGTAGCTGAACAGATACAAAAACATGACCCAACTTTATGCTGTCTACAAGAGACCCACCTCAAAGCAAAAGACACACACAGGACTAAGTGAAGGGATGGAAAAAAATGTTCTATGCAAATGGAAAAGAAAGAAAAAGCTGGAGTGGCAATACTCATATCCAACAAAATAAACTTTAAAAGCATCATGCTAAATGAAATAAGCAAGTCGGAGAAAGATAAATATCATATGATCTCACTCATTTGTGTAATATAATGAACAACATAAACTGATGAACAAAAATAGAACCAGAGGGGGGAAAATATTCTAGAATATAATAGAAGTAATCTTGTTATTTGCAGATTTTTAGTATTTCCTTTCCTACAACTTTTGTGCTATTGTACTATGTTACATGTTTGTGTACATACTATGTTAGTACAGTTTTGGTAATATTATTATACTTAAAATCCTTTTATTCTTGAACTATTAATGTTTATTGCATGTAATATTATTACATTTAAAATTGTTTTCTTGAAATAAAAAAACTGAAAAAAATGTAAGCAGAGAAAGACTATGGGCATGTCATTCTCACATCTCACTCTTTATTTAGAAAAATAGAGGTTGTGGTAGGTTTGCTTCTTTATAATGTTTCTATTAAGAAAAGCCTACTTCTTAGCCCTATGTTAATTTATATCTCACTGCTTTATAAAAGATCTAACAAGCCCTAGCCAGATGGCTCTATTGGTTGGAGCATCATCCCATACACCAAAAGGTTGTGGGTTCAATTCCTGGTCAAGGCACATGCATAGGTTGTGGGTTCGATTCCCAGTCAGTGCATACAAGAGGCAGCCAACCAATATTTCTCTCTGACATCAATGTTTCTCTCTCTCTCCATTCTTCTCTCTATAAAACAATTTTTTTAAAAAAAAAAAGAACCAACTAATTAATTTGAGCCTGCCGATAGAGAAGGACATCACCCCTGCTCTTGCCAAGCAATCCTGAAATAGCCACATAATCAACAAGTCTCACTGCCCAGAGTACTTGAATCTCTCACAAATAAAGAAGATAAAGAAAACCCAAAAAGAGAAGATGGGGAAACAATTCACAGAAGAGGAAAATCTGAATGGCCAAAAAGCACATAAAGTGATCTTCACCTTCAATAATTATCAGAGACATGCAAATTAAGACAGTGGCGAAATGTTAGTCACACTTTACTGAATACTGGCAGGGTTGTCGGGGAATGAGAACTCCCGTACAGAGCTGGTAGGTGTGTAATCGCTCTGGAGAGCAACTTAGTCACAGCCAGAAAGTTGGAGCTTTGTATACCACACACAAATGCACAAGAAGACACACACAAGAGCATTTTCAGTCACATTGTTGTCATAGGAAAAATTGAAAGCAACCTAAATGGCCATCTATTGGGGAATAGAAACATAATTTAATGCATCCCTAGATGGGAAACTATATAGTAATTTAAATTAGGAATGAACTACTTCCACAAGCATCAAAATAGGTAAATCTTGGAAACAATGTTGAGTGTAAACTGCAAGATATTATTTATGTAAACATTTTAAATTACCCAAACAGCACTACATGCAGCGCTGTTTGTGAATCATACATATGCCATGAATATGAAAGCATGGGAAAAAACAAGAACCAATTTTAAAGAGCGGCTCAGTGTGGGCTGAGGACCGTGGCTGTGGACATGAGGCAGCCACGGGGCTGGTGGACTGTAAGGCTGGTGGACCGGGTTAGATGGGACTGGGGTTGAGGAATAGGAGTTGGGCCCCCAGTTTTGTGCTCTCTAGGTCTGGCTGAGTCAGGGCTGGTGACTGGGAAAGCATCTGGGCTGAGCATCAAAGCCCACGGGGAAGGTGCTAGGGCTGACTTATTAGGACCTGTTCCTCCCCTTCCCCATGGCTCCCCTCTTGCATCACTCCTGCCTCCTCGCCTCCCAGTCCCCCTCCGCACACAGGAGACTCTCCCTCTCCCCAGTTCTCCATCACGGGCACCTCTCTGTTTTTAATGGTCATTACTGATGTCTAGTTTTTTTGCTCTGTTTATTAAGAAGCTAGTCACTTAGTCTCATTATTTTTGTATCAGTAGAAATTAAAATAATTTTTTAAAAAAATTTGTGGCTTCCAATAAATATTCCCTCATTCTAGCCCTGCTCAGTGGTCCCTGAGGAGAAAATGGGCTTTCCTTCTAATATAGACTTTATTTCAAGTATTTTCTAAAAATAGTAAGTCATTAAACATCTACTGTGTGCCAACCATTGTGTGAGTTCAGTACTTTACATGAATTATTTTATTTAATTCTTATAAAAAAAAAAACCACGAACAATCCTATGAGGCAGCTTATCCCTATGTTATGGGTTCTTCCGTCTCATAAATGTGAAAACTAAGGTGTAAAGGGGTTAAGAAACTTAGGTGAGTTCTAGAAAATGGTTCAGCAGAAATTTAAACCCCCTCAGCTTCCAGAACTCAGGCTCTGAGGGAAGAATTGTTCCTGACAGGAAGTCTGGACAGGACTTCTGGGCATATTATTTCACTCAGTATTATAACTTTCAAGAAATCTTATTTTCTGCTAAATTTCCAGCTTTGTGCCTTCACCGGGTAAGGACTCAGGTTTAAAATTTCAACAACAAAACAATTTTATTTTGAAGGTGTCACATCCCCCTCAAATATGAAGCTGTATTATAGAATAAACATCAAACATCTAATGAATAACCCATTTCTCTCTCTCTCTCTCCCTCTCTCTCTCTCTCTCTCTCTCTCTCTCTCTCTCTCTCTCTCTCTCTCTCTCACACACACACACACACACACACACACACACACACACACACGGAGACACCCACTTTTCCGTATCTACTAACCTAAATCAGTAGGCTAAAGGGTTTCTCAGAGACTCCCCTCAGCATTAAGGATGCTAATTGCTACTCTGGCAGTTACTGGAAAGATCAAAGAACCGCCCACAGAGCAGAGCTGCATTTCATCTTCCACAGACCAAACACTAGTACTGCCCATCCCCCACTAACCGCCCCCCCCCTCGCCCCCTCTCAAGCTGCCACATGGGACCAACTCCTTTCCCTCTCCCACACAAGCTTGCCCCGCCCCTCAAATAGCTCTGTGCCCAAAATAAACACTCGGGAAAAATGTTTGGAATGAATGAAGAAAGGTGCCTTCACTATCATTATGTTTTCCTTCTAATTACCAGGGTTGTCTAATGATTTGCTTGTTTGTTTGTGGTACTGATTCAGAGACCCATCACAGGAACACTCCCCACTCCCCCATCTGTCTCCCTGGAGCTGGGGCAGGAATCCTGGGGCCTTGCCATCCCTGGGGCACAGCACAGGGCACTAAAGGTCCTGAGCACAAAACTCATCACCACCCCATTACCCTGCCCCCTTTCTTTGCGCTGCAGGAAGTCGAAGGGCTTTTGCTCAGGAGAGTTCTGAATTTTGCTGGAGGGCAAGGCTATGAAAAAGGGTCCCCCTGCCCTGGGGGAAGACATCACCCTTCTAGAAATGGTACAATAACAGGAGGGGCCTTTGGCCATGCACTGCAAAGTGGATTTGGCACAACCAGAGAGATTCGATCTCATGGTATAGAATGTCTGGCCCAGAGCAGATGAATGAGGCTCTCTCAACCCTGCAGGGAGGCCCAGTAAAGCTGGTCCCAGTTCCATAAAGAGGAAAAATCAGAGGAGACTAAATGGCAGGTCAAGGAGCACCTCGACTCAGAGTGGAGAGAAGAAATGGGAATCTTAGAAGTGAGGCTCTCTGGAGGGCCTGGGTCAAGATGACTGTGAATGAGGCTCCCTGGTACACCAGGTACATCAGGGACCCTGACCAAAGACGGATGCCCTTGCACTGCAGGGTCTTCAGTAAGACATCATGCAGCACCCAGCTGGGTCCCACTGGTGCTGGGAGCCACTTCTTCTTCCCCCCCTTCCCACTGCCATCCCAGGCAGTCAGGCCCAGCTCTTCTAGTCCCAGTCACGAATGGGGAGCAGGAGACTGGCCCCACATTCACACTTGGATCCCTGACCCAGGCAGAGCCCTGTTCTCAGCCCAGCCTCCCCAGGCACCATGAGGCTTCTGTGTCCTGGGGCTACATGTTTTTAGCCTTCCTTCAAAGGTGTGCTTCTAAAACGCATCCCCACCTTTCCACATGGGCCTCAGTCCCTCTGGTTCAGGATTTGTTTCCCTGGGCCCATCACCATCTCCAGGTGGGATCTGCTCTCCCAAATCTATTGGAAACCACTGCTAATGCAATCTTTTCCAAGGATGCTCTGTGCATTGCACTCCCTGCTCAGATGGCCTCAATGACCCCCATTAAGACTTCAGTATTTATGCTATGTCAAGGAGCACAGAGTGGAGGTGTGTAAGGGCACTATCAATTCTGAGTTCTAATTTGTAGGCTTTCTGTCCGGGCAAGTGGACTTGGTCACAGGGGTGCAAGGTGCAGAAAGGTCCTAAGAGCCTGGGAACAAGATACAGACTATATGAACAGGTGCAGCTATTGGCCATCAAGACTGAGACCCCTGAGCTGTCGCTGAACAATAACCATTCCAAAGCAGGGTGCTGAGTGGAAGAAGAATGTACACCGACAGCTAGAGATTCTGCTTGTTCTGGGAACAATGGTTAGAGGATATCTGAATATATATACAGGGCAGAGTTGTGTAAATTGTCTTTCATCCAAAATTCTTCATCCCAACCATCCCTTCAAGTGTCAGCTTCCTGGAATAACAAATGAAAGGAAAGATGAATAAGAAGTGAGTCGAGTGAAAGATGAGAAGCACCCGACCTGCTGTCGCAGAGGTGATCCTCTGAGACTGGAGATTCCTCCATTGCAGAGGCAAGAGGCAGAGTAGCCAAATCCTCACTGTGGAGGCGGCCACCTGAATGACAGAGGCAGCTACGAATGGTGACATCAGCACTGCAAGCCCAGGCCACTCAGAGAGTCATAGGAAAGGCCAACGCTCAAAGGAAAAGAGAGAAAGGAGATTACCCTTGAGTTCATACATGAGCTACCCCAGGGATCTCTTAGAAGGAAAAGCAAGATTATAGGCAGATCTCTTCTAGGTGTAATCTCAGTCAGTTCCATTGTCTCCTTGGGCCCATCACCATCTCCGGGTGGGCTCTGCTTGGCCTGTTGTAAAATTTACAATTTACAACTTTGCCCTGTATATATATTCAGATATCCTCTAACCATTGTAACCATTGATCATTGTAGTGACAGTGATCCCTCATTTACATAATCAGGCCAATAACCTGAGGGAATATTGGTTATAGTTGAGTAACTCATAAATTGAGCAAAGGAAGCCACTTTTCGTTACCCCTCTAATCCCTCAGACCAAATACAATCTGTTCTACTCTCAGGGAACACACCGCAGACTCACTGCCATCATGATTTTGCTCATGCTATGATTAGCTGGAGTGCTCTTCCTTCCTCCTCTTCTCTGGCTTTAGTTTTATAATAGTACCCATCCTTCAGTGCCCAACTTAAATGCCACCTCTTACACGAAGCCTTCCTTGGTTGTCTTAGTTCTGAGTGATTTTTCTTTCCTGAGTTCACCTGGCCATTTCTACTTGCATAGGATTCCTACTTTGTGATGGAGCTATTTGTGTGAATCCCAGGTGGCTAACTCCTATGGGCATTTCTAGTTGTCATCTTACTTGATCTCTCAATAGTATTTAACACTATGGAATGTATTGTCCTTCTCGGAATATGCATCCCTTTGGCATCTGCATAGATAGCTGGGATGTTGCCTGCCTGGCTTCTTCTCTGCCTTCTTCAGGTAACAGCACTCTGATTTTCTTTTGAGGAACTTTCTGTCCATAAGGCATGGGCACGACTGATGTCAAACCCCCTCCCTACTCATGGATAAGAATATAGCTTAAGCTTTGCCAAAAACAGTAATATCTAGTGTCTTATTGAAACCAATAGAAGAGAGATGTTTTATTTACCTTTGGTAGGATGTAAACGTGAAACAGGCCACCACATAGGATGACCCACTTAGCAAAGAAACACATTCAGAAGAAGGCAGAACTGAGAGACTGAGAGAGAGGCAGGTCCCAGAGGACCTGTTTGAACACTCGGATCTAAACAAGTCTGACTACTTCTGAGTTTAGGTTATAAGAGCCAATGAATTAGTCTTTTTTTTAAAAAACAATTGAAGATGGATTTGAAAGCATCCATATTCAGCCTCCAGGTCACTACACTCTCCTGTCTTTCCTCCTGCCTGGTTGTCCTTTCTCAATCTTCTTCACTGACTAAATGTGAAGGAGACTTTAAATATCATAATCTATCCAAGACCGGTCCTAGTCTCTCTTCTCTTTTTATTCTCTGTGTTTTGCTGGGCAATCTCAGCCACACCCATGGCTTCAATCACCATCTCAAATGTTTACCTATAACCCAGTTCTCTCTTAGAACTCCAAATATATTCATTCGTCTGTCTACTCAGTGTGTCTACTTGAATGCCTCAAAGGCAGCTTGCGCTGGTTGCATCAATCTTGAATTATGACCTTTCTTCCCTAAATAGCTCCCCTCTTCTGTTCCTATTGTAACAAACAGAGGAAGACAAAAATCTAGGTTTATCTAATATATTCTCCACAAATTAGATCATGTCTATTTTGTCTAAATGCTTCCAATCCCTTCTCAATACCCACAAGATATGTCCAGAATCAGGAACCTGGACCGAAGGCCCTGTCCAGCATGCCTCCTGCACTTCATCTCCAAGTGCTCTCCTCCTTGCTCCCTGAGCTCAGTCACTCTGCCTCTTATCATTTCCTTGAAAGGGGCACGCTCCCTCTCGCCTTAAGGCCTGGGCACCTACTGTTCCCTTTGCCTGGAACCTTTCCCCCATCTCCACCTAGTTCACTGCAATCATCCTCAGGTTTCAGCTAGAAGGCCTAAGAAGCCTTGCCTTGCTCTTGCCACTTTCCTTCATTATACTCACAATATCAGTGTGATTAATATCTGTTTCTTAGGAAACTAAGTTTCAGGGGGCAAACACTATGCCTGATTTTCTCTTTCATGTTTCCTTAGCACTTAGGCCTACTGTATGATGGGCAGTGGGCCTCAATAATATTTGTAGGATAAAGTGAATGAATACTGGATGTCTCCTGCTAAGTGAATCCCTCTGTAGACATGTGGAAGTGGGTGGGTATGCAGGAGCAGTGGGACTGCCAGTGATGAGGAAAAAGAATGCAAAAGGGAACTTCCAAAGGAAACAGCACCCAGTGAGTAGAGCAGCAGGGGTGAGGCCATGCCTAAATGGAAGTCACACTGATTAGGGGAAATAGGATGACCACCATCACAGGGCACTGCATTTGTAGATAGCTATTTGCTTGGCTGGGCTGTTCAGCTGAGAATGGAGTGGAAAGTCCCAGGTGATGTTTTCTAACACAGATGAAATTTGAGGATAAGCATTTATTACCTAATCAAAGAGCTTCTACCATGTGTGTGATGTGTATCACATATAAAATTAAAGAGTAAGATGTGGTGTGGGCTTGTTGTGTTCAGTTTAGAATTACATAATTCTGTTATGTAATCTTAAGATGGGTGATGCTCATGCTCTCATTGAGTGTCAAAACTTCAGAAGGAAACGTGACCTAGCACTGTTGGAAAATTAATAAGGCAGGGGCAGAGCAGCATCGCTTTCTGTAAACTACCTGTGCTAGGAGCTGCTTATGTGCTACTGAGCAGTACATGCCGCCTGCACAGGGAAGTCAAGAACAAAAATAAAAGGTTACTTTTTCTAATGTCATAAGTATTTACTGGGCACTTAAGTTACGCCATTCCTGCCACTTCCTGCCATTTACCTTCTTTGTGTCACAGTCAAATTGGGAATTAAGGTTTGTTAGAAGATTAAAAAGATAACAATACATTGAGGGTCCTATAAACAGTACTGGGTGCAATCAAAACAATTCAAAAGTTAAGTATTATTATTTTTCATGTTTTATTGCATCTTGGGCCCTTTCTAGGAACTGAGCCTACAGTTGTGAAGAAGACAAACAAGATATGACTCTTGTGAAGTTTCTATTCCAGTTAAGGTGGAGACAAATGAGTAAGTAAACTAATAAGCAAGATCCTTTCACAGAGGGATAGATGCCAAGAATGGTGATGGGGTGAAGTGTTCCTGGGGGCAGAGGCCACTCTCAAAAGGGCAGTCAGGAAAGGTCTCTCTGAAGAGGCAACAACTGAGCTGAGTCCTGAATGATAGGAAACATGCAAAGAATCCAAGCAAGGGCATTCCAGACTAAGTGCACAGCAAGTGCAAAGGCCCTGAGGCAGAACGGAGCTGAAGTGTTAGAGGCAGGAAAATGCAGTGTGGCTGGAGTGTGGTAAGAGAGGAAGAGAATGGTATGAAATGAGGTCAGATGTGATGAGATAGTGAAAACCCACTGACCAAAGAGCAAATAGTCAGAGTCCTGATGGGACATTCCTGCTGGTAGGAGACTACAGTTCAACAGTTGTGACTCTTAGGTTACTAGGAGTCAGGGCCCTGAAATTACCAGAAGGAACAGCTGGTGCTGAGGCAGAGTCTTATCACAGTGCCTGGCCTCAGAGGAACCATGGCCTCTAGAAGGCAGGAACTCTGTGGGCCATCTATCTCTCGCCCTACCTGCTATGGCAAATACAGTTGGTTGCCTATCCAGTGTCCATTTCCTCCTTCTTCGTTGTTAGCAGAAGCTTGATATTGTTTATGGCAGTGATGGACCATCTGCAAGTGAAACAGGGTTAGTCTAACCCAATCAAAAGAAGCCTGCAACCTGAAGCCAGCGGTAGAAGACGTGCCTCAGACCCCAGCCCTAGGAAAGCTTCTCTCAGGTGTGAGAACCAAAGCCATTTGCCTCACACTCAGCCTAGACACTGAGAAGTGAAACTGCCCCTCACTGTCTACACGCACGCAACGTTACTGTCTCACTCTCTTCATTGGTATGACTATTCCTTTCTAGAACTGTCCCACCTGAACCTCACAAAAAACTCATCAACCCTTCGTGGGAAGCGTCAACAGACAGTTTTCAGCCCAATTTCTTTGCATTCGTCCTCTCAGAATCCTTACCTTGCTGTTTCCACTGACCTCACCTTTCTTTAACCATCTTCCAATTCTCAATAAATTCTGATGTAACCTTTCCTGCCCTGAGACACGGCCAGGCTGTGGAGGTGGTGTCTCCAGATCCTGGTGAGCAATGCACTCTGCTTTGTCTTCTCAAGAGCGACTGTTGGGAACGTTTTGGAAGCCAGCCTTTGAAAGTTCTGTCTTTCAACGAAACTTTGCCTAATGTTATCTATAAGTAACCATACACAGTTAAAGATAAATTTCAAAAGCTAAAGAGTTCTGCAGGGATAAAAGAGGCTTGACTTGAATATTCCTTCAAAATTTGTTCAAATGCTTTTACAAGAAAATCAGATTATAAAGCTAGTTCAGTTTCCAGAAGTTTTAGTTGGAAACTAGATGCCACAAATTCTTTTAAAAACTTTTTTTATTAAAGTTCAAAATCATTAATAATGAAGGCTCTTATATTTCCTAAATCAGGACAAATAACAACTACTAAGGAATAAAATATACTATACAATTAATTAATCATTATTAGTTTTGATGGTATTAGGATCAGTAAAACATGTTAACAACTTCACCTTTTAAAATTATTTCTACATTTGGAGTTCTGGACAACGGTGTATTATTATTATTATTTATATATAATTATTCTTTGGTTGATATCTAATTCATTAAATTAGGTGATTTTATCAGTACACCAGGTTCCATGGTCTTGGCAGATTTTACATTTCTTTGAAGAATGAAACAAAATGTCACCTAACATCATCTGAAAACAAAAAAATTCAAGAAAGAAACCTTGACAACTGCTTTTATAATGTACAACAAACTCACATCATTGAGAGTTTTACTCTGAGAGGCAGACTCGTGAGTGAGAACTTGGGGTGTGGGTGAAAGCAAGGAAGACTGGGGGCTGAGCTGCCGTCCTGGGCCCACTGCTCTCCAGCTGCCAGAACCCAGACATGGGGACAAGCACTTTATGTGGGTGATCTGAGCATCAATACCCATGACCTAAGAACTATTTATTGTGCATTTTACTGAAGAAAAAATGTAGGCACAGAGAAGTTAAATAACACACTGAAGATCACACAGCTAGTAGGTACGGGGGCCGGGATTCCAGCCGAGGTCATTTGTCAGAAGCTCCATGAAATAACACCTGTTAGTGGTAGTGACGTGTGGCAGTCTCAGAGGAGAGTGAAAGAAAGGCAAGTGAGCGAAGGCTAGGTCGCTTCTGGGGAGCAGGTGGGTAGGCTGGGAGGCTCATATTACACATTGCATCAAACTCGAAGCCAAATTCAAGGAACAGAGATAAGATCCCTCCTGTTTCCAGCTCTAAGATTTGGGCCAGACCCAGAAGTTACCACTGTCTCCTGTAGCGGTCTCATATTGAACATGCTATGTCAAAGCGGTCTTGTTAATAATGCAGGCCCGTAACACAAGCAGGATGTCATTTTTTAAGAGACACCTGCCACCACCCAGCTCCCCTGGCTGAACGCAGATAGAGGAAAGATGACAGCAAGATATCCAAGATGTTAGGTGAGCTGTAGGCAACTGGCTGCCAAGAGAGTGGCTGAGGATTCCATTAGAATGCCATGAGGAATGAAATCCAAGGAGACTGCAAAGCCAAGGACATCAGGATGTGGTAGAAGCCAAGAAATGGTGGGGAAATGTCAATCACAAATGGGCTGCCTATTGAAATAAACCAAGAGCAAAAGGTAGATGGTAAAGAGCAGCAGGTAAACACTGGGGAAGGGTTATGGGAAAAACAGATGTTCAGGGATCACAGACATGGTCCCCTTGAGGGGATAAATAATAACTTGGAGATAAAGAGTCATTAGGTCAGAAAAGAACCCCAAGTGGGGCCTATTGTGTGCCACATGGTTCTAAAATGACACATTCACATGATTATTGGGGACCACTCCTTATCTCACATTGGAAGTATGATTGGGTGCCTCTGCTCCCACTATCACTGGCATATCTGTGAGGATGGAAATTACATGATGGCCAAGACCATGATGATTTTGCTCACCACTGCCTCTCCAGGACCCAGCACAATGCCTGGATGTGGAACATGCTCAATGAATATTATTTTAATTTTAAAAAAAAGGAAGGGAGGGAAGGAGGAAGGGGAAGCTGTGACCCAGGGGCAGCAGGCTATGTCTGACTAGCCAAACTGACTGGGCTACATAGCAAATGATATTCTGCCTCTTCTTTCGTCTCCACCTCTTCTCCCAACACACACACAGCAGTCCAATGCCACCTCTCAAACACAAAAGAGGGCCACACAACCCAAGGTGTGCATAGCAAAGCACTAAGGAGGCTTTGGGGAGCCTGCACCCCCACCCCTAGGCCTCCTGGGTCATCCAGAGGTGCGCTAAACCAGTCTCTGTCATGTCTTGGGTCCCTAAGGTCCCTGTCCTGGAGTTGTGACCTCTGGACCTTGGGAGCCTTTAAAACAATACCCAACCAGTGAGCTGTTTTAACAAACACTCATAAGTTCTCCACTGCTCAGTGAACCCAATGCCACACCAGAAGGTTGATGGGGCCGCCCTCTCTTCAGACAAATACTGCCCTTGCTCCCCACTTTGGCATATCCTTGGTATCATGGTCAAGGAGAAGGGGTTGGGGAGGAGAGTTGTATCTTGTGTTTTAGTCAGGATAGGCTAGTTATGCTGCAATAACAACCCCAAAAGCTCACTGACTGAAAAACAAGGGTATTTCTCACTCACGCTACCCATCTATCACGGATTGGCTGAAGACTCGATTCTACATTGACCTTTCTCTGGGATTCAGGCTAAAAGCAACCACCAAGTATCTATACAGTTTTCTTTTGCAGAGGTTCTCACACTAGCATTTAAATTCTTCACTCTGGAAGTCACACACGTAACTTCCATGCAGTCATTGCTGGAATAGTCATTTGGCCCACACAGCTGCAAGGGGCCTAAGAATACAATCCTACCATAGATGGGAAGACAGAAAGTTGGAAATGGTGACTTCAGTTTGGAACTGAGCCCAGGAGGTGTGACCCAATTAATCCCAAACCTCTTCTCCTTAGCAAAGTGCTAAGGACCAGGCACCTTCCATTGGGGAAGAAGTGTCTGGTGACCTAGCCTAGAGCGATGGAGGTGCTTTCTCTACAAGTCTGATGCTCAGGGGATCCCTGTTCCATATGTTCATATCCAGGACTTTTCACCTGTTCTGCAGTCTCAGCTCTCCCAACACAGGGGCAGCCCTAACGAGGACGTTGTCGAGGCAGCCCTGCTGTCCTCCCAAGACCCCAGCCAGGGAAGGGTGGTCCTCTCCACAGTGGATTCCCATTGGAGGTTCAGTGAGGGTAGCGCTGCAGTAAACAGCTACACCAAAGTAACTGGTTTGAGGATTCATTTTCTTTAAAAATAAATAAATAAAAATAACAGAAGTTTTCCCCTACCTCACTTTGAGAATCAAGCAACATTGTTCATAACTGCTAGTAAAAAGTCCACCTGTCAATACTGACATTTGTGTCACTTGCCATGGGGAGTTCAAGGGGAGGCAGGATGGGCAGGGAGAGGGGAGGCAGAAAGGCAAGGGGGTTGCTGACGAGAGACAGGGTCAGGCAGAGGAGGGAGGATGCGGCGAGCAGACAGGCTTGGGTGGGAGAGCAGGGGATAAGGAGAAAGGGAGGGTGGGATGAAGAGACAACCTGAGGGGAGAATGTCAGAGATACACTTTCTCAAAGTCATCCCAGCTCTTTCAAAGGCCAATGTGCTATTGAACAGCTGTTTGTGTTCCTCTAAACATGGATCAGAGGGTGTGTGATTGCCGGGGCTGCGGGCACCTGAATCCAGAGGAGGACACACATGGCCCCCAGGCTGAGGAGCCCACCCCTCGCCTGAGCCCACAGTGCAGGGAAGCAACAGAGAACTGAAGGCTTCATGGGGCCGGGTGAGAGGTAGGCCTGGGAATTCAGAGGGCATTCAGGGGGCTGGTCATGTGCACGGACTCCTCCTAGCCCAGGTGAGAAGGATAGCTGAGGAAAACCTAGAGCTACAGGTCTTCACACATCAAATTCAGCTCCATCTTATTTTTGGTCCAGACCTCAAAAGAGTTGAACCAGGTGACTTCTGCTAGTGGGGGGGGCTAGGGGGGAAGGGGGAGAGGGGAAGGGGATGATGTTTTTACTCTGTGCTCATTCTATGAAAAGCTGTGGGTCACAGGTTCTGGAACCTTCTGAATTCTGCCTAACTAATATGGGCCCCTGAGGTGAATGGAGAAAGCAGAAATCCCAAAATATCTTTTATAAGAAAGACACCACCTCCTTCACTGCCCACACAGAAGCCAGTTCTCAGCACCTCGGCGCCCCATGCTGCGGCGCTGTAGCTTACTAACCAGGCCAGCGTTTTCTTGGCTTATGCTGTGCTTTCCCCAGTGACAGCGCTCAGAAATAATCAATCAGGCTCCATCAAGACCATGCTACCCTGGAGGACGTCTAAGGTTTTCACTTCCCTACTGGCTTTCCCTCTCTGAGCAGCTGCTGCAACCCTAAGAGAAGCGCAGGAAAGATGCTAGACTCTGGAGAGGACGGCAGTGTGTGGTTAGCCAGGAAGGGGACGCCAGTGCAGGGCAGCCGGCAGCCTGAGGCCGCGGCTGGGTGGCTGGGTGGCTGGGGAATGCCCGCTCCGCCGCGTGAGAAATTCCGTGGCCTGGAAATCTTGATAAGGTGGCAGCGCGCCCCGCAGCAGCAGCATCCTGAGGGCCGCCTGCCGCCCACGCACCCGGCTGTCATCGCCCAGTCGGCAGGCCTCGGGGACACTTCATTACCAAGGACGCTGAATCAGTTCGCACCTTCTACGCCAGCTCCTGATTTCATTTGTGGTGTTGCTTTTCCCCTCCCTTTTCATAACTCAGTGGAATGGATCTGAGAGATGCACAGAACTGGGTTTCCACCGGCAGGTCTCCAAAATGGATACAGAGCTGAGGAAGTTCATTCATTCATCCTTTCATTGACTGAACAACTATGTATTGAGCGCCTGCTGTAGACCTGGTCCTGTGCCTGGTGGGAGGGGGATTCTCATATTTGGTTCCCAGGGAGTAGCAATTGGGTATCGGGCAGCACTTGCCATATCTTTCCATGTTTGTCACTGGGGGAGCTGTAATATTTGGACAACAGAATGGGGCAAATCCGAGGTGATCCCTGGCCAGAGGAGGCTGCCTGGCTCCTGGGGGCTGAAGGGATTGGTAAGCTGTTCACAGGTGGCTTACTCTGGCGTAGAGCTGGGCTTTTAGGTTATTTCTATTAAGGAGGCATAAGGTCGTACCTCTAATCTGGGTAACCTGGGCCTGGAAATCTTCTTAAATGTGCTTGAGGAAATCTTCTCTCCACTGGCATTTTTCTTTTCTTTTCTTTTGAGAGCAGTTGAAAGCGAGTTTGTCCAGCGTAATGCTGGCCATCCGGTTAGCTACATCATGAAGGTAAATGATTTAAGACAATTTTCTGCAATTGGGAATCTCAAGTCAAGTCTGTGGAGTCCTTTAAAACATAGGGACTCAGACTCAAGTTAGTGATTGTTTTTTGTTTTGTTTTGTTTTTTTGTATAATAATGAATACAGAATTATTTAGAAAATTGGCTGGAATGGATACTCCCAAACTCTTGGTCTTCCTGATCAGACATGTCTTCTTCTGAGACTGGTAAAGCCTGAGATCGCAGCTCTCTTGGAGGGTTTGCAGTGTCAAGTCCCAGAGCTGGAAGGCTCTTCCAGTGGGACTCCAGGGACCCCAGAGGAGGAGACGCGCCTCAGGGGCTGCTGGGAATGGGCACCTCTCACCCCTCTCCTGCTTCACTCAACCAGAGAAGAGCCATGGTAACATTCTTTATGTATATTGGTTTTCTTAAGAGATCTTGCAAGGGATTTGAAGGGAAGTTCCTATATTAAGAGAAAGAGAAAGAGAGGAAGGTGGGAATGAACAAATGAATGAAGGACCAAGGGAGAAGGAAGGAAGAGAATGAAGAAAAGATGAAAGGAAGGGAGGGAGGGGAGAAAGGGAAGGATGGGAGGAAAGGAGGAAGGGAGGAAAGGAAGGTTAGAAGGGAAGGAGGGAGGGAAGGAAGGCAGGAAGGCAGGAAGGCAGGAAGGCAGGAAGGCAGGAAGGAAGGAAGGAAGGAAGGAAGGAAGGAAGGAAGGAAGGAAAAGTCCAAACTATATACTCACCAGAGGAGGAGATTGAGGCCCAGGAAGGCCACAAGGCTCACCAAGCTTACAGAGCCTCACAGAGCCACACTGGCATACAGGCGGACTTCCCACTGCACACCTAAGTTAGCTTCTCTGTTTGGCCAAAGATGCCAAGACCTTTGATTTTGACCACATGTTTTTAGGGAGCATGTAATATACTGATTTTTTGCTTATCTTTTATTTAGCAATTTTCAAAATAAACTTCTATTGGACCTCTACTGCTGTCGCTTTATTTAATAGAAAGATTCTTGTGGGAGAAAGCCCCAGCTAGATATTTAAGAAGAGGAAGAAGAAGAAAAAGGTAAAGATAAAAATTATGAACAACAAAATGACAACAAATACATACCTACCAACAAGTGAATCTAAAAATCAAGTGAATAAAAAATCTGATGAACAGAATGGACTGGTGAATATAATAGAATCAAGGACATAGAAAGGGAGTGCACTGACAGTTCTCAGGGGGGAGGGGTGTGAGGGGTGTGGGAAGAGATTGGACAAAAATCTTACACCTATGGATGAAGACAGTGGTGGTGGGGGGATAAGGGCATGGGGTGGGGTGAGGAATCAGGTGGAGGGGAGCTATGGGGGGAAAAAAGAGGAACACCTGTAATAATCTGAACAATAAAGATTTATTTTTAAAAAAAAGAGAAAGAGAAATAAATAAATCAGGAAAAGTGGAAAAAAATAAAAACAATCTTGCTATGTCAAAGTTTATGTGCTGTGATGAAGCCCATTTGTCATACCCCTGTTGTCACCTTGTAAAGCAGGCAGCAAACGAGAGGTGGCTGCGGCTTGCATTGAGACCCCCCAGTCTCCTCCACAATGTATTAGAAGATAACCTTTGTGGGTGGGAAACGGAGACAGATGCTTGGGCTAAGCCAACCCATATAATGACAATGTCTCATCGATACAAATGATTTCCTTTTCAAAGCCACCTTAGTAGTCAACTTTTCCATTATTGCTCAGCTTTATCTTTCTGTCAGCATAAAAAAATATTGTCATGAGGTAAAATGTGCAGGATATCCACATAAATGCATATTGTCAGGAGGTTTCACTGCTGTAAACTTGCCCTCACATTCCCCCCATTTCCGCCCTCTCCGTGCTTGCATTCGGGTGCCTGGCAACCCTGTGCATGATGTGGTAGCATGCACAGGGGGAGGCAAGAGGTGGTAGCCCAGGGGAATCCCCGGCAAAAGGGCAGATCAGCCAAGGACCGTTATCAGATGAGGTGGAGGGATGTGTGGTGACTCAGACACTGTGAAAGGCATTATTCACTTATAACCATGCTTTATCAGAACGCGTGCCCTTGAAGTGCTGTGTCTAAGCAAAGTTCTGCAATCAAGTCCTGTGTTAAGTGGGTTGAAGAAGCTTGCTATTCAAATGATTCCTATAAAGCAACCTTTATCTATCAAAGACTTCGTTCATTCATTCAGTTGACAAGCATGCATTTATTCAGGACTTTGAGTAGGTCACTGGGTTAGGCACTGGGAAAACGGGAGAAAAGAAGACTTTTCTTTTTCCTGTGGTGATGAGCTTCAGAACATTATACAACCATTACAAGAGAAATACAGGGATGCGAACTGATCTTTTGCAAAAATAGGTCTTCAGAGATAATTGCTTACAACAGACTAGTGACTAAATAGAATTAGGTTCTTTGGGCAGCTGCCTCCCATCCCAGACCCACACCCCTGCCATCATGTCAGTTTGTTCTTCCAGGAAAGAATCTCCACCTCTCCCTGCAAAAGTTTTAGTTTTAGTTTTGTGGATGATCCACATTTCTTTTTCTTACAGCCTATTTGAAGTACAATGTGATCTCTTCAGCTTGGATCCCAAGCACATATGGGAAAATTACCCTTTGAAGAGAGAACAAGAGATAAGAGCACTTAATTTGGGAGTGGGGGCGGGGGGATCACTAGAGACATCTCATGAACACATATGTCTCTGCCTGTTTACCATCAGGTACCTAACAGAGTGAGGAGAGAACAATTGGAGGAAGGTTGAAGGATCAAGTACCAAGGTTTATCTAGCTCCTGCTGCTGCCAGTGTCTGAGCTCTCAGCAGCAGATACCAAACAGCACTGAGGACCTGATATGGCACCATTCCCTGAGGAGACCAACCAGCCACTTGGTAGAGAGTGATTATACCAGATTCCCCTCTCAGGGTGGGAGTGGGGCAGTCATTTGTCCTTCCTGAGATTGTTATGTATTCCAGGTATGACTGTAATTTCCCACACGCTTTGGCTGGCCCACCATCTGAGAGCTCCCTGAATATTTGATTTGTTGACATGAGATCCCACATCATATCGCCTCAGACTTGGGACCCATATTGCAGCAAAGGAGGTACCAAAATGGCCAGGGACCTCAAGAGCCAATATACACGGCACAATATGCCAGCTTGGAGGTATCAGAAAGGCCTCAACAGGGTCCAGCTAAGGTGTCAGGTTTGGGATAAAGTCATCATTCAAGATGCACAATATACTTTGGACAGAAGTGGCCCCTCTTATCACTTATCTGAGTGATCTAAATCACTTATCTAAGTGACCCCATTAGGGAATTTGTCCTTTCTATTCCTTAAAAGCACAATAACCAGAGGCAATCAGAGGCTGACAAAAGCAAGGTAACCAAAGGCTCAGATCCTCAGGGGGGAATTTCACAGTTATCCCACAGGGCAAGCAACCTACACCAGCAAAACTGCCATCCTTGAAGATAAATATCCATCATTCCCAGGGCAGCATCGGGAACTGTAGCAAATCTTTTTTTTTTTTTTTAATTGAGAGGAAAACCAGGTGAGTATGGGGTGAGTCACCACCTTGAAGAATCAGTGACAGTACAGCGTAAATTTAACCTGGAGCATGAGTGTATCTGCGCAGTGTGAGGTAGACTGCAGCAGAGGCTACCCCTGTGCACACCCACCGACTCCTGCTGCAAGCACCTGCCGCAAGCACCTGCCGCTCAGAGCTTGGTTTGGACTTAGGAGCTCACTTGGCCCCTGCACTGAGCAGGCCAGAGGTGCTATGGAACTGACGCACCTGGAAACAAGCTTCAATAAAGTGTAGCAAGAGTAGCTCGAAGAACCTAGAACAGAGAAATCTAAATGTACCTAGTGCCCAGGAAAGGCTCTCTGAGCCATGAAAGATGAGTAGAAGTCAGCTAGACAAAGAGGTGGAAGAAGGGTGTTGACAGGCACATAAGTAAAATGGAAGCCCCGGTACAGGTAAGGAAACAGGAGACAGAGAGTGGCAAGAGAAACAGGTAGGGTCATACCATGAAGGGTCTTGGGATCCTTGTTTTGGAATCTCAATTTTTTCCTAAGAACAATAGAAATCCATCACGGGATTTTCCACAGAAGATGACATGATCCTACTGTTGTGTTGGGAGATGGCTCTGGCTATAGCATGAAGAATGGTTTTGAGGAAACAAGAGTAGAGACAGGGAAAGCAGATGTCCACTGACATTTGGACATGAGTCTGATGTTCAAGGACCTGTGACTAAGGACGCAGTAACTGAAGTCCACTGTGGAGGGAATGAGATGTTCCAGAGGGAATGAGAAGGAGAAGGAGAAGGAGAAGGAGAAGGAGAAGGAGAAGGAGAAGGAGAAGGAGAAGGAGAGATTGCCCAGGCCCAAGTCCCATGGACACAGATCTTGAAGGAAAATGTAAAGGCAGAGGAGACTACTAAGGAAGCCAAGGAAGAAAAGCAAGAGAGGTAGATGAAAACCTAGAAAGGATGGTACAGGGAGCCTGGGGGAAGAGAGTGTTTGGTTGGCAGTATCAAATGCTGTAAGACGATAAGCAAGAGAAGTTTCATCCACTGCTCCTGGCAGGATAAAACAATACAACCTCTTAGGAAAATAATCAGTCCTGTACATCAAGAACCATATTCCCAAGAATTTATTCAGAGGAAGTAATTGTGGAGGAAAAAAACTTATTCATATAACCATGATGATATTATTAATAAAGGTAAAAAATGGATAGTAAAATATGTTTAATACCTGTGAGAACTGACTCAGTAAGTTATAAGACAAACTTAATGAAATATTTACAACCATTAAATAGTATAACCATGACTGTCATGAAGCAGCATTAAAATATACATAAAAATATCAAATGAAAAAGAAAAATGCAAGATTCTATGTAAAAAAGTAAATATGCATATGGATAAGAATGGAAGATCATGGAAAATACAAATATTTTAGGTGTTAGAGGAGTGGGATTGTGAATATTTCTTATTATTCCCAGTATTACTGTTACGTATGCTCTTTATAGACAATAAATTACAATCAGGAAGAAAAAAAAACATACTATGGAGCAACTTTATAAGAGGTAGAAAAACCTAGAACAATGCTAAACAATGTCCTGTATGAGTAAGAACAAAACATATATTTTGCCACCTACAACAGGTATTTGTGGAAGTATTTATTGTTTTCTGGACCAAAGAGGGTCAGACAACTTAATATATACTTAATTCTTAACTAAAAAGAACAAATGTCCAAATAGCCCTTAGTGTGAAAACTACTTATTCTTGGAAGCTATACAAATAAAAGGAAATTAAGTTAATTGCAGAATGATATTCATAATAGATGCTACATACTCTCCCATTTACAGGGAAAGGAGAAAGGGAATCAATATTTTTTGAGTGCCAACATGTGCCAACAATGCTGCTGGTCATTTATACACAATCATAGTTCATACCAACCTAGGAAGCATGAGGACTCTGCATCATCAATTATGATCTCCAGTGTCAACAGGCATCAAATTCCATAAAATCTGTTCCAGCTTTGTTCTCCCCTTCTTAGCTCCCCATCGGGGAATTAAGCGAATTTCAGGGGCCATCTGCAGTACTGCAGAAAGGCTGCCTGACCTAGTGGAGACATGGCTTTCTTTCCCTAACTTATCGAATTTCAAAGTCAGGGTTGTATTACCACCTCTTCCCTTTATATTTAAACTCCTACCTTCTCTCATGGTTGCTCTGCCCTCATAGTTCTGAAATTCATTCATGCATGAGCCTACGGCTGAATCTGTTGTGTGATGTTCTTTTATTCTGACATGTAATGTTATTTTCATCTCACCCACGTACAGCGTTTGAGCTCTATGCCTACTACAATGTTTTGGAACATCGGGACACTTTCTTCTAGCTGACTACTTAGTACAGGGGGTTTCATTTCATCTCTTAATAATCACATCCCTGGTTTATTCACTATTTTAATAACTCTATTAGAATGTTTATAAGATGACGTGCTTTTCATTGTTTCCCTCACCCCATAGGTACTGAGAGTAAGTTTCTCTAATGGGCTCTGTAACTTTCATCCTTTATTCTTATTGCTAATGGGCTCTCCAGTAATATAAAATGACCGATGAGGGTAGTCAGAGAAAAGCAGAAAAATCAATACCTGTCCAGGCTCCATATTAGTTAAAAGTAGGTGAGGGGCTGAGGCTGGCAGACAACAGAATTTCCTCTGGCTCCCGGGCATATGAAAGAAGGAAAATTACCTCAGAGAGGCTGTAAACACAGGGTGTCAGAACAAGAGACTACTAAAATAGTTTGGATGTTTCTTAGAAATCTGTGCTAACTGTCTCCAGTAGAGGGCAGTGGTAGCTGCACACACTGACCCAGAGCACTACCCAATTAGTGCTGCCTCTGGAGGCTTTTCTCCTCACCTCTAACAGACCATGCATGTTGAGGTGACTGGCAGAATCAAAGTAAGTCCCTTGGTCAGATGTGTTGGCTGTTAGCAGAGCCTCTGCAGCTATAGTTTCACATTGATAAACTTGGTTCTACATAGCAGACATACTATGTACATTGTACATGTACCATCTCATTTCGTCTTCACAACAACCCTATGATATGGGTACTATTATTGTTATCAACTCCATTTACAGGTGAGGGAAAGGAGGTTAGCTTGCCCAAGGGCACCCAGCCAGCAGTTAGAGCTGTTATTGGAAGTGGCTCTATCCTACAACCCAAAAGCTAAGCCACCATGCTATCAATGGCTGGCCTTACTATGTTTCATTCATGTGTAGAATATTATCTAACCCTAAGAAATCGTTTTATTTTTATTACTAGAGGCCCGGTGCATGAAATTCATGCACGGTGGTGTGTGTCCCTCAGCCCAGCCTGCACCCTCTCCAATCTGGGACCCCTCAAGGGATGTCTGACTGCCTGGTTAGGCCCAATCCCTGTAGGATCTGGCCTAAACAGGCAGTCAGACATCCCTCTCACAATGTAGGATTGCTGGCTTCCAACTGCTCGCTTGCTGCCTTCCTGATTGCCCCTAACCGCTTCTGACTGCCAGCCTGATCATCCCCTAACCACTCCCCTAACAGCCTGATTGATGCCTAATTGCTCCCCTGCCAGCCCGATTGCCTCTAACTGCTCTCCCCTGCAGGCCTGGTCACCCCTAACTGCCCTCCCCTGCAGGCTTGATTGCTCACAGCTGCCCTCCCTTGCAGGCCTGGTCCCTCCCCTGCTGGCCATCTTGTGGTGGCCATCTTGTGTCCACATGGGGGCAGCCATCTTTGACCACATGGGGGCAGCCATCTTGTGTGCTGGAGTGATGGTCAATTTGCATATTACTCTTTTATTAGATAGGATTGATTTCAGAGAAAGGAAGGAAAATGGAAAGAGATAGAAACATCAGTGATGAGAGAGATCCATCAATTGGCTGCTTCCTGAACACCCTCTACTGGGGATGGAGTCTGAAACTTAGGCATGTGCCCAGACTGGGAATTGAACCGTGACCTCCTGGTTCATTGCTCAATGCTCAACGGTTGAGCTACACCTGCTGGGCCCTAAGAAATTTCTTGATAGCAGGAACCTTACTCATCCTTCTGTTCATCTGCAACTAACAGAGAGCTTTGCATATGGTAGGTGCTCAATAAATAATTTTTACTAATGCATCAGTCAAAAGTGCTTTAATATGTCAGTTTTTGTTTAATATTTACAGTTTTTGTTTTTTATTGATTTCATAGAGGAAGGGGGAGGGAGAGAGAAAGATAGAAACATCAATGATGAGAAAATCATTGATCGGCTGCCTTCTGCATGCCTCCTACTGGGGATTGAGCATGCAACCCAGACATGTGCCCTTGACTGAAAAGAAACCCAGGACCCTTCAGTCCACAAGCTGACTCTCTATCTACTGAGCCAAACCAGGTGGGGCTTTAGTATGTCTTTTTACACTATTGTGATGTGTGGAGTAGGTTCAACATACTCCTGTTTGTCTCCATTTATAATCAAAGACAAGCAAACAGTGATGACACACATGAATCTGTTGAAGACATGGACAAGTGAGGAAAAACCAGAACTAATACCTAATTGGCTGCAGTTTTTAGCCTAAATATAATATATATATATATATATATATATATATATATATATATATATATACACATATATATATATATATATGCTGATAGCAAAAGGCTAAGATGATTTTTCTATGTCTGTTTCTTTATCCTTCCCACTCTGCTATTCCCAGATTTCTCAAAACTTTCTATTAAAGCCCAGATTAGTTACAACTTCTGATCACTGTCTCCAGAATTTTCTGCCAGCTGCCATACCCAGGGCAGGGTAGGTTTGGGTGTGTCTCTGCACCCAGCTTTCCCTTTCAAGATTTAAGCTAACCGCCCCTCCCCTAGTATCTCTCAGAGTTTAATCCCACTCACCCCAGAACACTCACCCTAATCACCGTTCCTAATAAGGCAATGAGATGGAATCCATTCCTATCTACAATTTCTTATCCTTGTTAAGACTATACTGTGGTGGTGGTGGGGGGGGGGGGTGCAGGGTAAAGGGGGTCAATGGGAGCAAAAGGGGGATATCTATAATGCTTTCAACAATGCAGATAAATTTTTAAAAAGACTATACAGATGTGTGCATTTTAATGTATCTACATGTCATCCCTTTTGTCATCTCCATTACTAACAGGGCTTTTATAGCAATTAACCAATACAGTGCTACAGTCTTAAAGAATACTTGATGGTTAACTAAAGTAATCACAATAGAATCAGGACATATTTTTATACTTTAAAGAATTAAAGAACACTACATTGTAATTATGCCTAGAAATAGAAAGAGTTTAAGAATAGAGATTTGAGTGATTGTTTCCCAAACTGGAGCTCACAAAAGATTTTTTAGAGGTCATAGTGCCTCCTAGAAGAGACTTATGTTTTTATTATATTTCATGGAAAAATTAATATAAGCATATTCTGGATGGTTACCTATGAGATGTTATACAGTACAGTGGCAAAGAGCCTGGTTTTGGATCCGACTGCCTGTTTTTATATCCTAGGTATGTGACCTTGGAAATTCCCAGTGCTCAGTTTCCTCATCTACACAATGGGCTACTTCATACAATAGTAATGAAGGTTATATGGATAAAGTACCTGGAACAGGATCTGGTGTACAGTAAGCACTTTGTAAATGTTAGTCATTTTAATTATTACTAAACAATGCCATATGATTTCAAGGTTTGTATCTTACCTGTGTATTTAATCATAGAATCATCAAGTAGTACTACTTGAACTTCATAGCTGAGAGGGAAAAGAAGGAGCCTGGGTACATAAACAATGTGCTCACACTAAGTGAAGTCCAAGTATCCCAAGATGCTATATAATGATTGATTTTTAGGAATTTGAATGGAGAAAGAAGTGGGAGAATTGAGTCACTCCTCAAAGCTCACAGTGGTAGAGAAATGTTGAACTCAAAGAATATGTATCATTGTAGGCAACACCATATTCCTATGGCAAGAGGCATTTTATTCTCAGCAAAACCTCATCTGTTGATATTAAATTAACATTGTGACTTTAATTTTCTTTTTGTTTAGTTTCATTTGTAATTTGTTTTGAATTGTATAAGAGCTCTAAGCATGAGTTTATGTCTCCTTTTTCTTTAACTTATTTAAGTAACATTATTTTATATTAATACTGGGACTCCAAAGGTGTTTTTTTCTAAGAAAAATTTTCTTTGAAAAGATTCCTAAGTTGCTCAAGTTGAAAAACACTCCACTAATTGCTATCGCCTTTCCCTTTCTGTTTGGTTGGCAGACCACAATGAAGGAGACTCACTTAGGTCTAAGGTTTACTCTGCCTCTAACACTCCCTCCTATTCGTGTGAAATGTGAAGCACATTTATCCCCACTAATATACCATGACCACTCCCTTATTCACCTATTTGACTCAAAGTCATTTAACTTTTAAAACTTGAAAATGTTCTCAATTCTTGGAATAGCTTGTCTTACACACTATATATTCATTCAAATATGCAAACTTATACAAACAAAATAGCACCGTAGAGTATGCTCCTGAAGAAATTTAAAAAAAACAACAGTCTACATACCCCACATCCTCTATACTAGAACTTTTTTTAAAAGGGAAATACATATATATTGATTTCAGAGATGGAAAGGGGGAGATAGAAACATCAATGCAATGATAAGAGAGAATCATTGATCGGCCACCTCACTGGGGATTGAGCCTGCAACCGGGTATGTGTCCTGATCGGGAATTGAACCATGACCTCTTGGTTGATAGGTCAACACTCAACCACTGAGCCATGCTGGCCAGGCCAGCCTCTCTACTTTTCATGAGGAGAATTCAGCTACGAAGGCCCCTGAACAAACCCAACCTCCAGCTCCAGCTCCAGCTCCAACTGATACCAGACAGAAATTGACTGAGGTATCAAGACCAACCTCATGGGTCCTTCCTCATGCCTCATAATTTGGCTCCACTTGGAAGGCTCCTGAAAATATAAAGGTATAGGGACACTTGCATGTTTTAGTATGCCTTGTGCTTTTCCACCTTCTCCTAGCATGCAGGCATACCAAGTGTTCTGGTGCTGCAGAGGAAGAATTGTATTTATAGAGGCCTTGAAGCTTTAATTAACTGGTCTAAATTGTTGAATAAATGCTGCTGCCTCCCTAAGGATCAAACCCCACTTGAATAAGAGGAAAGAAGCTAAGTGCACGATGGAGACAAATTCCTAGGAGTAATATCTAATTAGTGGCTTTCTTTACCCAAGTAGCAAAGGACTATTGGTGTCACCATAAAATTTGAGTTTTCCTGAAACAGTGAGGAAAGTAGATGTGTGATCAGTCATTTTCAACATGAAGAATGCAAGCCAGGGGTGATATTCAAATTAGTTAACAACTGGGAGGGAAAGAGGGTCAATCAAGCCAAATCCCTGAAGGCCCCAGCTGTGCCAGGTGTTAACCCTTCAGTTGTGACACCCTGGGGACTGGCCAGGTGGTCCGAGAGAGGGGTACCCAAGGGGCTCAGATCACAGTTAATTACCAGCCAATAGAAAAATAGTATACTATAGTAATGTAAGCTGGCTAAATACCAGCCTGAGTTTACTACTCCTTGTGCCCTAAGCTATAAAGTGTGACTTGATGAAACAGAGGAAGGCCTTGGCTTGAGGAAGGCCTGGCTCTGAATCGCAGTTTAGAAATTTGCTTATTTTCCATTAGGACAGGAACATCTCTCAACACCAGGCAGTTTTGACTAATTGATTAAAGGTAAAGAAGGCAACCTCAACACAAGAGGATGTGTCAGAATCTACCTTATTTTTTTAAAAATATTTTTATTGATTTCAGAGAGGAAGGGAAATGGAGAGATATAGAAACCTCAATGATGAGAGAGATCACTGATCAGCTGCCTCCTGCATACCCCCTGCTAGGGATCGAGCCCGAAACCCAGGCATGTGCCCCGACCAGGAATCAAACCATGACCTCCTGGTTCATAGGTCAACGCTCAACCACTGTGCCACACCACTTGGCAGAATTTACCTTATTTTGAAGACAAGATCCTAGATTTCTGCTGAAGTCATTACTCCTGAATAGATGGTGGGCTTTAAACTACATTAGAAAGGTAGGGTTAGTCTTTCAGTGCCAGTTTCCTCTTACATACTGAATCAAATAAAATCCTAAAGCATTTGCGTTGTGAACTTTCTTTGTATGTGCTCTCTAGCTAATATCAAGCCAGTCACAAAAATAAATACCCACTGATCAATGGAGGATGAAAACCAGTATTTTTTCTGGGGGTAACTTTAATTTGCTGCTGGCCTAGAAATCGTTTTTTTTACCTCTCTTGCCAGTAGCAGCAGCCACTTTAGGACAGGACTTCAAGGGAGAGGAAAGTATGCTCATGAGAGGAAGAAGCCAAGGTAAGCTTGTGTGTGAAAGAGAAGTCGGTGTTTTTATGAATGGGAGGGTGGGTGTTCCAAAGGTAATTACTTTCTGATCTGAATGATTGAAGGAAATGACTTTTCTGAACCAATCTTGCAAATAATTAAGTCAGTCAGGGCACAATTCCTTTCCCATGACATGGTCCACCCATCAATCCCATCTGGATTCAGAATCTGCACAGAACAGCCCAGGCCCACATGGAACAATGGCGAAGGAGAACAAACGAGCTCTCACCCAATCTGAGGTGGTAAGCTAAAATGATCATCATTCCAAATCATTTGTCACCTAAATAGTTTTCAGTCCGGGCAAAGTTTTTATGAGTTTTTTTAAAATGAAGTGTCTCAAGTCATGTTATTTGAAGCAGTCATCCAAGCTTGTCATTCAATGGAAACAGTGTTTAGGAGATTAGTAAGATGGAGATCTTTGAGTCAAACAGCCCTTTAACCAGAAGAAAGAAAAGGAAGCAAATTCTCCCCATCTCTATCCTATGAGTTCGAGGGGGGAGGGGGAGGTTGTTAAGAAAACCTCCCCTACCCTCTCCGGGACTGGGGGTTGGGGCACAATGGCTTTGGTATGAAAAATCCCACCTCCTAATTTGCAGTTAGTTAGAGATACACCTCACCCACCGCTATCCTACTCCCACTCCCCAGGTGCCTAAGCTCAGAACAGGTGCCTAAACTCAAGTCTAAGAAAAACCTGGACAAGATCTTTCTGGTGACTGTGTCATGTTTGTGGTCCCAGAAACAGGTTTAATTGTGTTCTGGAAATGTGTGGTCTTGTGTTGAAAACAGGATGAAATTAGGCTGTCTCTTGCAGGCTTTTACCTGGGCTTTGCTTTGCTAAATATTGTGGACACGCTAATTAGAGGTGAGTGAGGGAGTCACTTGAATGATCCTGAGATGGAGAAGGAAGAAGCTGGTCCTATTTGCTGCCTCCACCCCTGTCTTCCATGGCAGCCAACGTGCCCACCTGAAGGGCTTCCCCAGGAGTACCAAACCCCAACAAAGGAAGTGTGTGCTTTGACTCCCTTTGCTAATGACCCCAGGCAGCATGCCATTCAAAACCCCTGTAGGACTCCCCTCTGATGGCCGTTTTAGAGAAGAGAAAGAGGTGGGCATGTAGTGAATGCCTCTTCAATATGTGGCAGTGGCTTATTTACCGCCCCAAACTATTAAATTATTTTCCAGATGAGGAAGCTGAGGCTCACAGACAGTTAAGGTCAATTAGGAAAAATGAACAAGAATATAGACCAGAAAGAAAAGCACCCCCACCCTAAAAAAACATACAGGCAACACCAAAAAAGTCCAACTCTAAGGTCCAGGCAACACACACCAGACCAAGAGTACTGTGTTTTTCTAGTGGCACTGACTGGGTTGGAGGCTGGTAAACAGAATTGTGATGCAGCATCTTACACCCTACATGCTGTTAACCAGTATATAATTCATCCTGAAAGGGGACCTATGGCTCAACAGGTTTACTTCTTCCTTACACCCCTCCAGGTGTTATCTCTGTCTTAGCCCTTTTCCATTTGTACTCACAGGGTCCCTCACCCCATGAAACCCAATCCTCAGTGATTTACTTGTCTGGATACAGCTTCTAAGTACTCTCCACTGCCAGCTATTAAGTCAGGAAAATAACCCTAAGCCTCACACCTACAGATTTTGCATGTTAACTTGTTAATGGTTTGGCAACCCCCTCCATAAAGTCTGAAATAAAACTCTGTCTTCTCTTTCTGTTCTTTTTAATTTTTTTAATTCAAGCAAAAACTTTCCTGCCTACTAGAAAGCTAATATTTTCTTTACAATAACTATAAAAATTAGCAACTTGGATGCACCGGGGGGAAAAACTAAACTGCATATGTCTCCGTCTCTCTTTTTATCTAGCCAAACAGTGCAGTGTTACTGGGACACAGATGCTGGCTCCGTATAAGTGATGGTCATATAGAGCTTGGCATCCCTCATCGATCACTGCCCTCTGTGCATTTACAGGGCTTCGAATAATCACATTTGGAGGGCTGTATACGTTCTTGTTGTCCAAGTTCATTTCACAACACATTGGTTAAAACGGATTTTTAATATGTCATCCAGGTTAATGTCAGTGAGTGAGTCTGAGGACCTAATGAAGGTGTTTCTGTAGACAGAAGACTGGCAAAGTGGTGCCATATTCCCCTGGGGCTCTCTCTCTGAGCAATTCTGCCCCAACTTTATAAGCACACTTTCCATCCAACCTCCCTTAAGTCAAGGCTGTCAGTCATTCCCAACTCAGCAGTGGTTTTATGAAATGCACAAAGGGTAATTACAGAAAGACCCCCGCGAATTTTCATATGTAATCTTACCCTAGGACTGGAACCCAGGCTCCCACTTCAACTGTTCACTATGTAACTTAAATCTGGCAAACACAATAGAACAAAACTGCTTGGAGGGAGAGAAGGAAGCAGGGGGTGGAGGTGGGAAAGGGGAAGTTCAGACTAGCACAGCCCTGATCTTGAAGATTATTATAAAACCTTTAGCACTGTTGAAACAATTAGATCACTTGATTGGCCTTAACATTCCAAATCCCATAAATTAGCCTGGTGGGGGCCTCCTACTGGTAAGCAATGCATTATATTGTTCCAACACCAGCATCAGACTAAAAGAGAACAGACCAATTTTAATTTTAGCTCTAAGAAATTACACCTGTTTCGGTCCCTGTGACAACTTCTATAATGGCTATGTAGAAAGGTGGCTTTTTGTCACTAACATTTTATTTTTTTTTAATTACTTTTGCTTAAGTATAACATAAATAATGTTTTTTAAACTCTGCTCGGTTTCAAAAGTTTTCTTCTTCAAAATTTGGAAGTAGAGATTTTCAAATGGTAAGTTGCATACAAAATAGTTTTTTCAAACACCATCTTTTGCATCAATACTTCTGAGATGCAAATATTCATACAGCATGAAGTACCATACTATCTACGATTACAATACTGAAACAAATAGAACATATGGTCCCTGATTCTATATAATTCTCCTGAATTGTAAAACCAAATAGACAAATAAGCACATATATTAATCTCTGAACCCATAAACCAAAAAAGAAGTATGTTGAGTTCATCATTAATTGTCTCCTATATCCCCACAGAGATAGTTGAGAGAAAGAGAGATATACAGAAAAGAGAAAGGGAGAGGGGGAGGGAAGACAAGGAGAAGGAGGAAAAAAAGCAAAAATGTCAACCTTGGGGTTGCTCTAGCAGAGCTGCCTCTGGGGAAAGCCAGGACTCCCTGAGAGGGAGGTACCTGCCTCCATTACCTCCCCAGGTGGGCAGAGGCAGCAATGGGCTCTCACAAGATGGGACCAAAGCTGGCTGATTTTTGCAACAACTAGAGGCCCAATGCACGAAATTTGTGCAAGGAGCTCAGTCCTTGCAGCCTTGGCTTCATCCAGAAGGTCATCCAGAAGGTTGTCCAGATGGTCGTTCAGTTGTTTGGCCGTTTGGTCAATTTGCATATTATGCTTTTTTTATTATAGATAACCACCCTAACATAATGGTAACTATGTGCCAGGCACTCTAAATGTATTAACTTTAATCCTCATAACAACCTGATGAAATTTAAACTGATTTTCAATGAGGACATTAAAATACAAGAAGTCTAAGGAACTTGCCCAAGGTTGTGCAGCCAGAAAAGGGCAGGGTCAGGATTAGAACCAAGAAGCAGGCTCCAAGAATCTGCGCACTTAGCAGCATGCTGTACTCCATCGTCAACACTCTAGAAATTATCCCAAGTTAGTGCTACTCCATCAGACCAGTCACCTGAGAGGCTCTGCCTTTGTCCTAGAGACATTGTCCTTGCTCAGCCTTTGGGTCACCCCCTGTTACCACATTCTTTTGACTCTTCAGTGATGGAAAATTTTTAACTGCTTGAGAGTGGATTTAATCTTTTGGAACTGCAAAAAATTAGAGCCAGGCATGGTGAACAGGTGAGTTATGGAATATATATGTCATCTTTTTAGATGAAAAACAATGGATGTGGGGAAGCAATGCAACTAGTTCTTTGTGTGGCCCAGGAACTGCTTTGTAGTTTCAATGGAGGAATTCCACATGTGTTATAGGCAATTGTATGTTACTAAAATTTGCATGTGAAGATCATTTGGATCTTTCTAAGAAGTTTGTTTGTTTTGATCACTTTCCAGTCAATTCCAAACTGCCACTTCTCAGCATGTCTGAGCAACCTTTCCATGTAACTATAATATTTATCTTTAGTGTAGTCTTTTGTAACCTCAGCTTTTCCACAAAGGCATCTACAGCATTCTTGCCATTTCTGATAAGCAGAAAAAGTAACAAGCATAATGACTTTGGTAGAACCAAAATAGGAATTGAGACCTCTTAAACTCTGATATCTTATGAAAGGTGCCAGAAAGAGGTAAACTTACTTCAGTGACCAGACTCCACAGGCTGTGGTGCTCTGAGAATTCCCAAAATCAAGGGCAGAATTGCTGGCTCCAGAACCTGAATTCATTAGTTCATGCAGAGTTAATTAATTAGGGTGAGAGAAACAGACTCACACTAACTGTACACAGTAGAGACTGATGTATAAACCAGAGTAGCCATTTATTTGCTATGGGGGGATTGCCCTTTCCATAACTATACAACCTATTGTTCCCAAACACAGGGTGTTCAAACTAATTTCTCTTTTCCTGGATTTCAGAAAGGCCCTTGATCACTTGTTGCCACTCATCACTTCAAACAGTGGATAGTAACATAGGTGACTAATCCTATGTTAGGTTATTTGCATTATCCATTTTTTTTTTTTTGCATTATCTTCTATGTTTGGGAATCTTAAATAGACTGGCTATTTCCCAACCCATGTACAACTCAACTCTTGATTTGGAGAACCATAAAGAGTTTCTATGTTTCTTACTTGATGTATTAAAATTAAATTTTATAGTAGTAGATTTAAATTAAACTAAATAAGAGTTTAACTCTTCCCTCTTCACTAATAGCAATAATAATAATAGTTTACATGTGTTGAGTTCCTACTATTACCCAAGCTCTTCTATAAGCACTTTTTAGGTATTAACACATTTGACACTCATAACTCCCATAAAAATGGAGGTAGCTTCCATTATTATCCACATCTCACAGATGAGAAAGCTGACCTGAGAAATAACTTTCTCAGGGCCAAAGGATTAGTAAGTGGCAGAGCTAAGATACAAACACAGTTTGATGCTGACACTCTTAACCACAACACTAAATTACCCTTTTAGCCTCTTTGCTACTTGGGTGTTATGACTATTAAAAATAAAAACAAAAAAGGAAGCAGCTGTTTTTCTCACTTGCTCTGACTTTAGCTAACTGTTCTTGACCTTTTTTTTTTTCTTTTTTGCATTTTATCCATGCAGAACACAGCTATATTTGTGACTAAACTCCAAATAAATAAGTACCTGTTTTTAGCAGGGCCAAAAATTTGAGGTTTAGCAGAAACTGGTAAAATATTTAAATCCAATAATGTTCTAGATTGAATGTAAAGATCTTTTCCTGTGTTATCAACACCTAGGAATACCTGTAGGTTCATTCCATTCTGTACTTCCCTTGTTGTTTACACACACACATACTCACACCTGCACCCCCAGCTTCTGGGGCTACACTTGGGCATGAGAACAGGACAAGCAGCCAGATGAAAAAAAAGACAACAAAAATGTTGGACAGCTTCAACTGTCCATTCTGACTGAGAAATATTAGGCTGCTAATTTCACTGTTCTGCCTCCGTTTTTCTCTTTCAAATGGCATTATCAGTACTTACCTTATGAGGGGAGTTTTGAAATTAAAAGGCAATGTTTAGAAACCTACTTTGTCCTCTTCAGAATGTATGATCCAAACTTGTTATGTGTTTTCTGCTGCTGTATACCTGCATGAGACTATATTTAAGCTTGTTTCTTTTAGCCTACTTATAGCACCTGATAGATTTGGACTGTTTGCTACAGCCTTAAAAAACGTTATGAAACAAAGCAAACAGACTGTGCTGGCGAGAGTTGAGGTTTAGTGAAAAGGACTCGGGGGTGAGGTCACGGTGCTTGGATTTGCCTGCTGAGTGCAGGCCCTACCATCTGAGTTGGCTGAAATTGAGGAAGTCCTTTTCCCCTCTGGGTCTCAATTTCTTCATCTGTAAAACTGGAGCTCGTTTTGGAGGTGTAGTGATTAAATAGGAGAATGACTACGAAAGGGCTGTCATGGTTGCACAAATCTAATGCCCACTTTACTTTTCCTTGGTTTCAAGTTGGATGAGACCTCAAACATCATCTGGTCTGAGCCTTCCATTTTACAGGTCAGAAAACTAAGGCTCGCAGAGGTCAGATGAGTCCTCCAAAGCCTTGTCTCCTGGCTCGTGTTTCTGAGTGGCTTCTTACAACAGAGGGTTCAGGCCACCTCTGTGGACAAGCAGCTCCTGAAAGGATAGGGGGACAGTGGGCACCAATCAGGACGCTGGTCACTCGCACCTCAGGTGCATTCTCTATGTAAAGGAGAAAGGTCTATGCTCAGACATCAGCGAGAGCTTGGAAGAAACAGACTCAGCCAAAAAAAGTAACCCTCACTCACCCCAGCCAGTAAATGCAGCCATCCATATAGAAACCAGGGAGAGACAGAGCAACAGGTGCTTTGAAAGGATTACAAAATGTTTTTGTGCCAGAGTCTTGCAAAAACCATTTTCCAAGCCAACAGGAAGGGCCTTTCTTATTGACATTTAACATTTAATAAATAAAGAGTGTTGAAGAGCGTGCTCTCATAATCTGAGCCCCTTTTGGCTATGTGCACAAGCTTTTCAGACGCCTATAATTTCTTCCTCTTTCTTACAAAGATGCTCATTGAACTACAAGAGGTAAGTAAACATCAGGGGAGAGCTCAGAGGAAACCTGTTGAACGGTTCAAGGCTCTCCATGTTACAAGGGATCAGATACCTGACCTTTAGTGCATCCCAAAATATGCCAGCAGAAGGACTTAAGAATGTAGGGAGAGAAAAGCACAAAAGCTTCAGAGTTCGAAGAAACATTATGATGTGGTTTAGATGGCTGGGGATCTTCTTAAAATGCAGATTCCAGTTCAGTCAGTCTGTGGGTGGATGCCGAGATTTTGCATTTCTAACAAGCTCCCAGGTGATATTGATACCAATCTGGGACCACACTTTAAATAGCAACTCCACTCTCTATGCATCCATCCTTAGCTATTATCAGATAAGCAAATATAACCTTGCAAAGCCTTTCTGGGGATGGCATTAAGTGAATTTGATAAAGGCTGTCCCTCAGTAGAGGAGTAACAAGTGCTACCTCTCTCACCAAAAAGGGATATCTGAAAATCTTAATTAATATTAAGGAATTTGCCATTTAATATGTCACTTTCTCCAAGGGTACCTGCCTTTGACGAGGGTTGGAAGGAAAAGAGAACGCTTAATGCAAAGTCCTCTAATTGTGCCATTTTGGGCTATTGGCAGGTTGGTGGGAGACGCATCTGGGCTGCCATGCCCTTTCTAGCACCCCACAGTCACTTTTAAATACTCTGACTTCAGAATACATGTTTTTATACCTGAAATAGCCCAAAGCAAATAATTCATGTGATTTTTATAGATATTTAAGCCAGTTTCCAAGTGTAGAATTTTAACTAAATAGAACTGCAATCATTATAGCTTAATCAGCTCTGCATTTCCCACAGTACTTAGCACAACGACTTGCTCAAAGTAAACCTCTAATAAATATATTTTGACTGAAGAGGAAATTGAGTAGGCCTATGGGGGAGGGGCTAAGATGATAGGGAAAACTATTATATTTTGTATTGGTTTTCATAGATAAAATTACAAAGTAAACTGGATAATTTATTATTTTGCTCTCAAACAAATGATTTATCATTAAATTCAGCCTTAAACGTTACCCAGTAGATCTTCAGATTCAGCCTCTGATCTACATAAAGGATTGCTGGTGTTAGGGGGCTCATATGACAATCAGTATGTCACCTGGTAAGACCATAAAAATTCCAGTACTCTAACTAAGGTCTTCACAGTTGATCCAGTGTGACAGTAGACAAACAAAGAGAAAGATGCACTGGCCCTTAGAGGACTGTGGGGGCCAGCTGCGGCGGGGGCCAGATATGGCGGGGATCTCCCTTTTCCACGTCCAGCACGGAAAGAGAGATGAACGAACCGGTTCTAAGTGGAGGCGGCCAGGGATTGAGAAATAAAAGAAAGAGACCAGACACGAAGATAGAAACAAAGCTGGGAGCCAGGTGGGATGCCATCCTCTCTGATGGAGAGGCAGGGACGACGACGAACCCACGCAGCAAGTTTATTTTATACCCCCAAATACCAGGAAGTAACACCAAAACTTAGGAGGAGTAGGCCCTAGCATTCCTGGTGCTTGTAAAAAGTCAGTACTGATAACACCCCCCACCTTCTTGGGGAGGGTGTAACCGAGACGCGGCTCTGCCAATCGCCTCGGGCTTAGCTGACAACAATCAATTTAAAGAAATGCCTATGTGCCTTCCCAGGCAGCCCTCTACACTGCACAACCACTCAGTAAACAATATGGACTTACTGTGATTATGAGCAAATTTATTCCACTTTTCCTTTCTTCATACATTATTTCTTATACATGAAATTCAAAACACCACTTTTTTCCAATTGAAGAAATAACTTCAATTTTAAGATGACAAGTGAAAAAAACATTTTAAACCATAAACCTTTTTATTAAGCATTGGGTGAAATGAGCTAGGTTAAAAACAATAGAAGTGAACCTCAGACTTTAAAAAATCTAATTGTCTCATACACAGCTCAGTCACAAAGATCTGTACACAGTTTTTCCTTTTTTAAAAATATATTTTGATTGATTTCAGAGAGGAAGGGAGAAGAAGAGAGAGATAGAAACATCAATGATGAGAGAGAATCATCGATTGGCTGCCTCCTGCACACCCCCTACTGAGAATGGAGCCTGCAAGCCGGGCATGTGCCCTGACTGGGAATCGAACCGTGACCTCCTGGTTCATATAACCACTGAGCAATACCGACCTGGCTGTGCACAATTTTTTCTAATCACTTTATTGAGGTGTGATTTAAAGTGTGCAGCTTGGTGAGTTTGGACAAGCTTCTTTTACTTAGTGTGCTGCTTTTGAGATTCATCCATGTTGTTGAGTAGGTAGTTCATTCATTTTTATTGCTAAGTAATATTCTATTGTATGACTGCCTCACAATTAGTTTATCCATTTCCCAGCTGATAAACAGTTGGGTTGTTTCTATTTGGGACTATTGTGAACAAAACTTCTATGAACACAATGTACAGGTCTTTGTGTGGGCTAATGCTTTCATTTCTCATGGGTAAATGCCTAGAACTGGATTGATGAATAATATAGTAAATGTATATTTAACTTTATGAGACATTGCCAAACTGTTTTTCTGAAAGTGGCTGTGCCATTTTGCATTTCCACCAGCAGTTTGAGAGTTCCAGTTGCTTTACACTTTCACAAACACTTGGTATTATCAGCTCTTTTCATTTTTGCTGTTCTAGTGTGTATACAATGGTATCTCATTATTCTGATTTGCATTTCCATAATGACTAATGATGTTCGGTATCTTTTTTAGCCTATTGGCCATTTGTCAATTCCCACATTTATGCAACAGAGCCCCTGAGACAATGTCCTCAAGGAAGAAAGGAGAGGTTTTATTAAACAGAGTCCGGAAAACTAGAATGTCTAAATTTCCACAAGTTTTTATGTCATTGAGAGAAAGAGTTTAACACAATAAAATAATTTTCAAATGAGAAAGAAAAATTAAACCCTAAATTAAATAAGGGGGAAGACAATCTTTTAAAATGTTAATTCATAATAAAAAACAAATCCCAGCTTTGGGCCAGACTTTTGACATCAAATGAATATAGTATGCTGGTTTAGACTAGAGTGTTGGCTCAAAAGTCAGACAGTCTGGATTCAAAGCCTGCCTCTGCCACATATGTGCCCGTAAGCCCAGTTATTGTACTCTCTGAGTGTAATGTCTTTATGGATAAAATGAAAATAATAATAGTTACTACAAAGGTTTGTTCAGGTAACACATGTGAAGTGTTTAGAATGGTTTCTGGCATATATTAAATGCTCAATAAATATTAGTCATTATTATTATATAGACCCTTAAAAACATGAGGTTGCAATAGGTACATAAAATCTTCTGAGCTTAAAAAATATTCAATTTTCTCTATAAATATATCTTTTATAAGACTGACACTTTGGATCAATCCAGATTATCACTATTTGGAACAAAGTCAGTCTATTTTCCATCTCAAAACATGTTTAACAGGGACCCGTTTCTGCAAAATCATCCCAGGTAACATGCGAGGTGAATTGTCCTTTCTAACTCTCCCAGCACCAAGAAAAAAGGGCTGAGGGTATGGTTTCCTGAAAACAAACCATAATTTGATCCTCTTCAACCCAGGTAATTGGCCAGTGGCTCCTAAGGGATTTTCTTTGCAAGACATTCTGGATATGAAGACAATGACTTGCAAGAATAGCAGCTTCTACCTGTAGCTATATTAAGGTAAAAATAAATAATGATTCTCTAAAAAGCACCAATAATTTGACATTGTATTTAAATTAATATTTTAATAATCATTTCAATTATCTATCTACTTGAGAAAAATAGTACACATATGTAGGACATTCATTAAATCAACTAAAATGCTTGGTGACAACGCTTGCAATCATTCCAAATGCTTCCAAATTCTGGCCCACAGATGGAGAACCTCCATGCCAAAACATACATGCAACTTTTCTCAACCTTGCCTCTTCTGAGAGGATCGTCCCCTGTTGTATTCCGTGATGTTCTCTTGCATTAAGATCATAGCAATTTCCCCAAGTGTGCTATAGTTATCCTATAGAATATGTGTGTGACACAGACAAGCCCAGAAAGACTGTCCAATTTCTTCAAGTACAGAAATGTTGTCTGTGTTCTTGACTGTACTTTCTGGCACCTTCCTTCTGATATTATCTGTAACTGGTCCTAATTGCTTTCTGCCTGGTTGCAAACGGGAGCGATAGTACCTGCTTACTCAATGAAGGCACTCCAAGTCCTGGACTTTTATTCCTCTGCATGACAAAGATGAGACATTTTGTTCCCACGTGGAGATCACAGGTATATCTGTACAGATTTGAATCCCTTTTGAGCCCCTAGGAGCAGTGGTGACTTGTGGGGTGAGGTCCTCCCCCCGCACTGTTGCGCCCATTCCTCTACTCTTCACGCAATGGTGGAAAGCCAATAACATTAACACAGGAACGGAGGTGAGTCAGCAATGAATCATTCTTAAGCAGCAAAGACCAACTGGTGATTTGTCTTTTTAGTGAATTCCAAAAATCTGGAGTCATTTGAGTCCAAAGGGGAAACTTGTGAGAGTGGGGGCTGTGGGAAGCAGTGAGAAAATAGAAGCAACAAAAATATGCCTTCGGTGTTCTCACTGCTCATTAGACTAGCACTGAGCCAGTACTCGTATGGCCTGAATAACTGATACTTTTTATAAGTAACTGAAGAGCTATAAAAGGCTTAACATTTAAGAAAATAACAAACATCTGTGGCAAATGAGCAAGAACAATCTACAGAAAGAGCCTGTCTGGGTGGCAGGAGGTCATGCTGCTTCATGAGGAAGTGCTAAAACACAGTAACATTAGCCACATCAGTGTGTTTTCCTGGCTGGTCATACTATTCTTCCTTTCACCTCAGCCCACTTTCCTATCAAAACAGAAGAACAAGTGCATGTCACCAGAATGCTCAGCAATATTTCCTGAAAACAGCATTTCTTTTCTATGCATCTAACCATGCGGTGGGCAGTGGTACACATGAGGAGTTCCTGATCAACAGAGTGAACAAACCCTCTATCACTCAGGCTGAGCCTTGCTGCCCTGGGACCTCTGGGCTTGGTTCACGTGTGCCTTGAGGTACCGCACAGCTGCCCTTCCTTTCAACGGAAAATGCCATCTGCAGCTACCACCGCTGGCAAAAGGGAGTAACAGCCCTCACTACTTCCTCTGGTAATTGTCCATAAACCCAATAATGAGGCAATAACCAGTGGGAGGCAGTATGGTAAAGTGATCAAGTGTATGAGCTTGGGCTTTAAATTCTAACTAGAACACGTACGCCCAGGTAAGCTTGGGCAAGTTAACTAACCTCTCTGCACCCTAGTTTCTTTAATAGTAAATAGTAAGTCAAACAGAGTTATCTTCCCTGACCTTCGGTTGAGCCTTAGATGGACTTGTTAGACAATTCTCTAGGATGACTTTCAGAGGGCACACAGCTATCTTCCCTAATTTCCAAGCTTTAGGTAACTTTTCTTAATAGTGCATAATAAATGTTAGTTGGTACAAATAGAAATTGAATAGGAAAATGGTAGAGCGAGAACCATCCATATCAATAATTACATTAAATGTAAGTGGATTAAACACTTTTAATTAAAAGGTAGAGATGGTCAGAATGGATAGAGTAAAATTCAACTATAAGAGATATACTTTAAAAATAAAATTTAGATAGGTTGAAATGAATCAGATGGGAAAAGATTATGTCATGCAAACGGTAAGGATAAAACGGCTGGAGTGGCTATAACAATATCAGCTAAAGCAGACTTCATTACAAAGAGTTTGCCAGAGGAAAAGAGGGGCTTTTCATAATTCCACAGAAAGAAATAAGAATCATAAATGTATATGTACCTAATCACAGAGCTTAAAATACAAGAAATAAACCAGACAAAAAGAGAAATAGACAATTCTACAGTCATAGTTGAGGATTTTAACACCCCCCCCCCCCATAGTAAATGATAGAATAACTAGGCAGATAAATTAATAAAAATGGAGAGAATTTGAACAATACTATTAATGAATCTCGGCCATAATTTTCTCTTCATTTGATTCACATTTTCAGACACTTATAAAGCTAACATTTCTGAGCCCTACCCCATCAAGGAAGCCACTCAGGCCAATGTCCCTTCAGGAGGCACAGACATGGGATGGTATCATACTGAGGAAGCCTTTCAAAGCTTAGTGTATGTAGAAACTTCTGAATGCTGGAAGGTGGCTACATCTTTTGTTTCCCCCTTCTTATCCTGTTTTACATGAACCAGCTCTAGAATCACCAGCCTGTTCTTACAGCCATCCTGCCATCTGGTAGGCTTGATAGCCATTGCTGGAATTCTCAGAATCCTTTCCTAAGATACCTGGAATGTTGCCACAACAGATGTTTAACCACATTTCATACATGTTGCCTAGGGCAAGACGTCCACATGAGGAGAATGATGGCGGTCATGTGGAGTATTAACATCTTTTGAAAGTGTCCACAGCAAAAGAATTTCTACTTTGGCTCTAGCCTTTAGGTGAACTATAAACAAATACAGGATGGGGCAAAAGTAGGTTTACAGTTGTGAGCACACAAAACACAGTTTATTCTTGTATTATCATTCATTAATTATTGTATTATTTTCCATAGGCACAACTGTAAACATACTTTTGCCCCAAACTATATAGTCCTCATTTATCTTTATATCTATTAGCAATTGTTCAGATACAATTAAAGATTATATGTGAAGAGAAAAAATAAATGACAGAAAATTTGTCCTTTTGAAGAATGTGAAAATCCACTTTGCTCCTTAGAAATATTTTTTCCTGCCCCTTTTCTGCCTAAGGCAGCATTCCATTCCATGGAGCATCTGCAGAATGAGATATGTATGATCAAAGGACCTTATTATCCCAGGTGAATTGAGAAAAATCTTCCCCAAGTAAGCAGCTTCTTTCTCATTCACTTGAGGACACAAACCTCAGGTAGATAAAGTTTCAGTTAAAAAGTCTGCGTGCAGAAAATTAGATGTTTCCAGGGTTTGTGGATTCCACATGTTGGCCTCTCTAACCATCGTAAATCTCCTTTCCAGCGGCCATTCATCCCAACAGCCCTTCCGGGCCAAGGCCAGGATGGAGAGCAAAGTCTAGAGAGTATGGATGCAGGACAGGAGGAGACCTTGGCCAAGGTTTCTTTAAGACACATGTTTAAAGGATCCGTTCAGGAACAGGCTAGGCTAGGGCAATAAGAGGTCGTGGCATTCACGGAGGCAGATAAGTCCTTTCTGAATAATTAGGGCTCCTCATCTCAGAATGCCCTTCCAACACGGCAGCAGCTCCTGGAGGGAAAAGCCTACTTTCCAAGTCCATTTGCCTTGACTCCCATTAGCATCTTGGATTTCTCTCCTTAAAGAACATCCCTAAGAACATCACCTCCTGAATGGCAGTACCAAAGCCCAGTCAGCTGCAGAAGACTGGCCATGGACAGCAAGATCATTTCCCCCTTCAAGATCTTGTTCACCTGGATGGACTCTCCCCCCAGGATACGCCCCGTTTAAAAAGGAACAAAGTTATAAGATTATCCCTTTCTTCAACAGAGTATTATTCTTTGCTGACCAGAAAGAGAATGCGGTTCACGCCATGATTAATCTTTCCAGTGCTCTGAAGGGCAAATGTGTGACAGGCACGAGGGGGAAGCACTCCCATGAACATATTTTTTACTGGAACTTGTCCTATTGCAAAGCTCTTCTGCCAGATTCCATTAGGAAATTGCAGGCAGCTTCATATATCCAAGGGCTTCTCTCTCTCTTCCTCATAAATATATAGACATCACACTGCAGGGAGGGGGAGGAGGCTGCCTCTCTCGTATGGCATACCCTTGCACAGCAGACGTGAAGGCAAATGCAAATACTGAACACAGTAGCTCGTGCATATGTGCATATGAATATATATCATGCTATTACTCCCCGGCAATGAGATTCCAAGTAGCTACCAGAGAGGGGAGGGGAAAGTCATCATCAATACAGCTGCACTTCAGAATGTCAATTGAAGGCAGACAATGATAAGAAGATAGGCAGGCTGTCCCTAGCAACATGAAAATAAGAGCCAGGGCCACCGAAGGATTGATTCAGGACTGGGCCAAATTCCAGCCCTAAACGCATCACAAATTATGCTAAGAGCTCCCTATGGAAGGCTCCAAGTGGCATTTTTGAGCCACACATCCCATTATTTTATATATATATATATACAGACATCAGGACTGCCTGGGAGATGACGAGAATAAAGAGCCCAAGCAAAAAAGGAATTTGGGGAGAGCTGCTCTCCCATCCAAATGCTTTCAACTTTCCTGAGAAATCCTTCAGCTTCTTTAAAACAAGCCAATATATTATTATTCCACTTTGCCATCCAAGTCCCTAATGAAGGGCAAAGCCAGTGTGCAGCAAGATAAAGAGAATTGTAGATGAAAATGTCAGCAGACAAGTCGGAAGGCTACAGCATGGCAGAGCCGTGCAGCTGGAATTTTTAAGGGAATACACTTTACGAATTTTTTCTTTATTCTTCCAGGAACACTTCGGTCTTGTCTTTTTGTAGACAGAGACATACACTTAATCACAAGCATATTGTATGGAAGAAAAATGTATAGACCTTCTAGACCCCAAAATATATAGCAACGGTTCCAATTTTCATTACCAGAAATAACTGGAGGAAATGAGAAGCAGGTGTGGGAAGGCTTCCCTGAGTGATGCCAGGGCTTCGTTTTAATTCGGTTGTGTATGGCCTGCCACTGCCTCCCGGCCTTGCTGCTCACACACTCGGAGGTCAGGCTATTAAAATCAGGCAAATACACTCAAATTAATTTCTTTTAGACCCCACCCTAACATTGCTTGCCAACAGAACACTTGGCCAGCTCTGGCAGAAGCAGCACTAAATCTCTGCAGTAGGAAATATAGTTTCTTCCTGGATGACACGAAATATTTGGAGCATAAACCTTAAAGATCTCAGAATGAATCAAAAAGAGCTACTTTTATACAAAGCATGAAACTACTTTTAGGTGGGTGGTATAAATCTAAAATAAGTTCCATATTCCCTCTCTTGGTAAATTAACTCGTAATGAGAGAGGATAGAATATATGGCTTGTTGATATTGGCAGTTGTTCATATCACATAAATATTTGATAACATCCTGTGAGGACTACTATGTGTAGAAAAGGAAGGGTGAGGTACATCTGAAATGTACCTTTTTTTTTTTTCCTTTTCACAAATAACCCACTTTTGCTTCCTTTTGCCCTTTAGGCAGCCCTTTCAATTTTTGGAAACTTCAGAATTGTCCACAAATTAAAAAGAAGTCATTAGCATCTGCTTTGAAGATATCTACCAGAGACCAGTGCCCACAGAGAAAGAAAACAAATAGCTAATTCACTGGACAGGATTCTGTGTGAGAGCCTATTTAGGATAGTTCTTTGTTAGTTTACAGCCCAGCTCTGGATTATCATACATGGCAGTTTCAGTAGAGGAAGGAGGGTCAGAAAATGGGCTTAAACCCTGGCTCTGCCGTTTCCTGGTTCCTGACCTTCGACAAGTGACTTAACCTCTACAGAACTTAATTTCCTTATCTGTAAAATGAGGGCTTGACCTCGATGATTTCCAAGGCCACCTTCTGCTATACAATTTTATGATTCTTAGTTTCTAGCCTGTTTGGAAGAAGCCTGTCTGGCAGTGCTTATATGAATTTGCTATACTTAGCACTATAATGAGCTAAAAAGACCTTAAAGTAACAAGCTATTATAAGTGTCAATAAGAGGGTCACCCTGATCCTAATGAATGAATTTGCTCATAATTCATCTCCATGTGAGGAATGGAGACACAATGGCAGTAGTTACCTTTGTGGACTGTTTGGGACCAGGACCCCACCCCCACCCCCACCCTCAAGCAGTTCCCACAAGCAAGGCCAGAACCTCACTTGACATGCTGGAACTCACCTCCCCAGTGATTCCATCTACTGTGTGTGTTAAGAATGCCACCTCTCCCTTACTAAGCCTCTCACCCAATCAGGAGACAAGCTGTGGCTTCACCTAGGGATGTGCAGAGCTCACAGACAGATAGCAACAAGGCCCTACTGGTGGGATGGGTTATTACATCCACAGTCAGGCATCTTCAAGGCCAACGTGCTCTTGTTTTGTGCTTGGAGTCAGAGATAGAGGTCCTCAAGAGGGAAGTCTGACGCCTTGTCTGACGCCTTCTTGGGACTTAGAACTCACCCAGGACTCCATTACACTTGTGCTCTTCTTGCTCTTTACCTGTGGTGACTCAGGTGGCATTCTCTCCCTGACTGCCTGATTCACCCTGAGTTACACGTGAACCTCTAAGTGTTGGAAACAGCAGTGACATAAGTAGGCACTCTGCACTCCTGGGTGTGGGGGTACATAGATTTGCTCACACAGGCACACACTCCCTTGTTAGGGATTGTTGTGTGGGGGGGAGGAGGGGAGGTAAGCTCCTTAGGCAACCTCAAAGCTAACGTTTTAAAGTCTTGAAGTTTTAGGTACCAAATTTGTCTTCTATTACACAATTTTGTTAAATTAAAATTTCATGTTGCCTGGCCAGTGTGGCTCAATGGTTGAATGTCAACCTATGAATCAGGAGGTCACAGTTCTACTCCCAGTCAGGGCACATGCCTAGGTTCCAGGCTCGATCTCCAGTAGAGGACATGCAGGAGGCACCCAATCAATGATTCTCTCTCATCGTTGATGTTTCTATCCCTCTCTCCCTCTCCCTTCTTTTCTGAAATAAATAAAAATATTTTTAATTCATATTTTGCACCATTGTTTATAGGGGATGCTTGTGTGGTGTTTGTATTCATAAATATCAATGTATTTACACAGCATTATACCCAGATAATTGAAAAATATATTTCTTTAGCTGAATTACTCTGTTTTGGGTTAGAGAGCCTCTTTAATTTTTAAATAATTACTCCTTATACAGGGGTGGCCAAAAGTAGGCTTACAGTTGTTCATATGGAAAACAAAACAATAATTAATAACTAATGATACAAGAATAAACTGAATTTTGTGTACTCACAACTATAAACCTACTTTTGTCCATCCCTGTATATATGAAATATATTCAAACTCCTAAAATTTTTGAACGTTTTTCTGGACTTAATAAAGAGACTAATATTACTACAGAATTTCAAATGAATCCCTTGCTTTTGTAATATATTATCTAAGTCTGATAGACAGGCAACTGTTATCGGTTGAATTTTGTCTCTATCCCTGAATTCATATGGTGAAGTCCTCTAACCCTCCCCCTCAGAATGTGATCTTATTTGGAGAGAGGGCCATTGCAGATGTAATTAGTTGAGATCAGGCCATAGTGGAGCAGGGTGGGCCCCTAACCCCCGAGGATTGGTGTCCTTATAAAAATGGGAAATTGGGAGACAGATACACGCAGGGAGAACACCACCAAGGTGAAGGCAGCGATCAGGTTGATGCTACTACCAGCCAAAGAACACCACCGGCTGCCAGAAACCACCTGAACCTATTAGGACAGAATGAAGCAGATTCTCCCTCAGCAGGAACCGCCCTGACAACACCTTGATCTTGGACTTCTAGCCTCCAGAACTGTGAGAAAATAAATTGACTGCTGTTTAAGCTACTCTCTTTGTAGTGTGTTGTTATGTCAGCCTTAGAAAATGAAGAAAACAAAAACAAAATTTGGAAACTTTCTCCTCTAGGTTTTTCTTTACATTATCAAGACAAACGCCTCTAACAATTTGTATAAGTCTGATTTGTTCATTCTGCTGACTACAAATTCACACACACACACACACACACACACACACACACACACACACAAAACCACAAACACAGTGATAGGTGTCTGGACTCAGCCCTACTGCGCGTGGTTGTTGGGAATGCCTTGGAGACCGTGCTATAATGGTAGACGTCAATAGTTGATGGGTGTTTTCTTACGCTCGGTCTTGAATCAGTAAAAGATGAAGAAAAAAAAGCACACTTGCGTATTCACTGGTTTAGGCCCAGTCATGATTCCTTTAAAGATGCTGCCAATAGATTTTAGTCATTCTCTGGCAAAGGTTTCTCTTCCACCGCAAACACTGCATAGTCGCTGAATGAGTCACCACCTTGAGTAATCTGATTCCTTGACCAGTGCATGCCTGCCGCTTACAGCATACCGTGTCTTTAGTGTTGTATTTTGTATTGCTCCACTCTCTGCAGCTCCTTTAATGCCTCCTTACGGGTAGGGTTAAGGGTTCACTATGAATCCTCAGAGGGGGAAACATTGCTTACTCAGTAGCGTGTGCCCTGGCCAGTCATCAAGAAACAAAATGTTAGGTTTTACTAAGCTTTCTCATACCTTGAGCTAAGCTGGATGAGGCATTATTACTTCAAAAAAGCAGTAAATGTGGGCTAAAAACTGTTTCCCCCCAAGCTAGATGCCTTTACTAAAGAATCCAGGGTGGGGAGGAATAAAAGGAAAGAAGCAAAATGCTGCTCCAGGAAGGACAGTGGAGCTGTGCCCAACCCCATCTCACCAGCCAGTCTCACACAGACTGAGCCTGCATCACCAGACAGTCTGCATGTCTTCAGGAAAAATATAACAAAATTACCATCAAAGAGTTATTTCTACCAGTAAAGT